>JAJTWR010000380.1:380000-507479 GCA_021613335.1 Whitmania pigra | reverse complement strand
TTTTTAAACTTGATAATGTTCATAGTTGAAAATGATGATTCACAGGTGTAAGTTGATCCAAATATTGTCAGAACTGATAAAGCCAATTTCTTGGAGCAAGGGTATTGACCCTCAATTACAAACTTAGACCAGAATTCAGAATTTTTTAACTTTTTAAATTTTTAAATTTATTTTTTTGGAAATAATTGGAGGTCCACTTAAAAGCTATCGGCGGTCCGGATTGTGGACCGCGGTCCGCAGTTTGAGTACCCCTGGTGTATAACAATGATGACGATGACGACGATTATGATTATGTTGGTGACGACTATGACGATGATCGTGGGAATCAGCATTAGAGTTAAAAAAGCCTGTGGGACCGAGCAACATATACGCTGGTAAAGAATGCTTATTATGATGGATGGAGTGAATTAATAGAGTGATCGAAATTATAGAAAGGCAGGCTGTTTTTGATGACGTTGGAAATATGAGTTCTGCAATAATGAAAATAATTGCAATATTATTGAATATATATTGTAATTATTATTAATAAGGGAATTTTTTAAATTTTCTAACGCCTGCTCCAAAGATGTATTGCACAATCTTAAGCTTGGAGATGAGCGTGTGACGTGGCATAATCTGACAGTCACATGAGAGCTACTAGTCAATAATAATAGTCAAAATCATCTCAGTTATGTAACGGACTATAATCAAATAAATAAATAAATAATATACGAACCAAGTTGTTATGATCGTATGATTATAAAATTTTAATACAGTATAACTCAAAATATTAATAAATATAAATAAGAATAATATTAAAAAATATAATAATACTAATTGTAATATTCAAAAAATTACTATTGATCTTATAATAATAATAATAATAATAAATTATATTATATAATAATTATCTTACATTGGATGATAAAGACTATGCTATCGTTATTATTATTATTATTATTATAGGTTATAACAGAATATTTTAAACAATCATTTGCACTAATCGAAATAAAAATAAAGAGGTAGGCGATATTTTGTAAATCCTCAAATCAAAAACAGTCTTAATTACGTTGCAGTCGAACAACGATTTAGTGACAAAGTTCGGCTCAAGTTTTTGTGACGCTGATGCTGTCGGCTGTTCTATTGATTTTTCACCATAAAAAATACTTAAAATAATACGGTACAAAATACTAAAATATTAAAAATATTAAAATATTTAATTTGAAACACATTTTTATTCAAATAAGTTCAGTTGACATTCAGAATGTATGACATGTAACATATGAAAAGTTTTATTTCAATAAAACTTTAAGACAGTACAAATTCACAGTTTGCCTATAAAAGCAGCTGTTATTGAAAATTATCATCAGTATATATTGAAATCATCAGTAATATTGAAAGGATTTTTATATCCGATATAATATCATTCAGTGAACTTGTTATGTGGTACTCTCTACCTATATAAATAAATAATTCAAAATTAAAAAAATGTGAAAATTACGAGATTATCAAATGATTAAATAGTAATGTGATTTTAATCAATAATTTTAATTAATTCATATAAAGGCATATTCAGCATCTTTTGTCAATTCATGTCTAGTAAGGGCGGGTGAAGTTATCTAATCACTAATCAACACAGAAACCATTCGCTTTTGAACAATCTCTATTTTCGATCATATCTAGCAACTGATACGTAAATACAGAATCATTAGAATGCCAAGAAACACACGTGAAACATTCAAAGTCAATGAATCCAAGAAGAAATACCTTATTGAGGATTCCAGTGAGATAGATGTACAAGTATCAAAAGAGTTGCAAGCAGTGATTACTAATAGAATGAGTTTCTTAAAAAATAAAAATGCCCAAGAGGGGAAGGCACAGAATCTACTTCCTATAGCAAAACGTAAATCTTCGCGCAAGAAAAAGACTTTACCAGATGAGGATTTTATAGAACCCAACTTAAACAGGATACTCCCTATGGAAGAACCTAAAAGCCTGTCTGAAATGACAAGGGAAGAAAGATTAGAACACAATAATTTAAAGATTTATTTGCAAAATCGCCTGCCAAGCTAAAGGAAGAGAAACCCGGTCTTAGGGGAAACAAGGCTGCGGAGATAATCACTAAGGAGTGGTTGAAACTCAAAGCAAATTCATTCGCTGCGCTTGAGTAAACATACGGCATCACAATATATCGAATATTAATAATTATCTATAATAACAGTTATATAATGTTACTTAATAAAAGTCTCGCAATTATTAAAATAAAAACATTAAATATAAATTTTGCTTGTTGAAGTTTACATGTACAGATTTCGGCCAAATACTGACAACTGATTATTTGAAACCGATTACTAAAACACTCTTGAAAGTATTTAAAATACAACAATCAAAAATACTTTTTCAAGGAGCTCAAAACATTAAAATACAAAATAGTTATTTTGAAAGATTTTTATTCAAACATCCCGCAGAATGTATGACTTGTAAAATATGAAAGGCTTTATTTCACAATAAGGTGTAATAATAATAAATAAACAATTTAATGAACAATATGCTGTCTCACTAATTTTAATTTGATATTATAAGTGCATAACAAAAATCTGTTTGATGTTTTATTTCTTTGTCGAATTACGGGCTGCTAAACGCATGCCAAGAATACATGATGGATAGAAATTCTGTAATGTTTTGAAAACAAATCTACAACATTTCATATTTTGCTAAAGAATTTAATACTTTATCACAGTACAAGTTCATGGTTTACCTTTAAAAAGCCAGCTGTTATTGAAAATTATCATCAGTCGTGCAAGATCGCTTTTTATCAAGTACCATCCCAGCGGATGAAAAAGGCCAATCAACCGTTGCAGAGGATGGTATGCAAGTGCTGTATTTTGAAAATTGTTTTCTCACTGTGGGATACAAAAACTGTGTGCAAAATATTCAGTGATGTAGATTTGCCACCAAAGTATTGAAGAATTTCAACACAAGACGTAATTTCGCTCGGTGAACTTGTCATAACGTGGTACTCGCAATCGATGCAACTAAATAATTAAAAAATAAATTATTATGAAAATTACGAGATTATCAAATGATTAAACAGTAGTGTAATTTTAATCAATAATATTAATTAATTCATGTAATAGCATATTCATCATCTTTTGTCAATTCATGTCTAGTAAGGGCGGCTGAAGGTATCTTGTCACTAATCAACTCAGAAATCATTCGCTTTCTCGAACTGCATTTGAACAATCTCTACTTTTGATCATATCTAGCAACTGATACGTAAATACAGAATCATCAAAATGCCAAGAAACAAGAAAAATGCCCAAGAGGGGAAGCCACAGAATATACTTCCCATAGCAAAACGTAAGTCTTCGCTCAAGAAAAAGACTTTACCAGATGAGGATTTTATAGAACCCAACTTAAACAGGATACTCCCTATGGAAGAACCTAAAAGCCTGTCTGAAATGACAAGGGAAGAAAGATTAGAACACAATAATTTAAAGATTTATTTGCAAAATCGCCTGCCCAAGCTAAAGGAAGAGAAACCCGGTCTTAGGGGAAACAAGGCTGCGGAGATAATCACTAAGGAGTGGTTGAAACTCAAAGCAAATATTCATTCGCTGCGCTTGAGTAAACATACGGCATCACAATATATCGAATATTAATAATTATCTATAATAACAGTTATATAATGTTACTTAATAAAAGTCTCGCAATTATTAAAATAAAAACATTAAATATAAATTTTGCTTGTTGAAGTTTACATGTACAGATTTCGGCCAAATACTGACAACTGATTATTTGAAACCGATTACTAAAACACTCTTGAAAGTATTTAAAATACAACAATCAAAAATACTTTTTCAAGGAGCTCAAAACATTAAAATACAAAATAGTTATTTTGAAAGATTTTTATTCAAACATCCCGCAGAATGTATGACTTGTAAAATATGAAAGGCTTTATTTCACAATAAGGTGTAATAATAATAAATAAACAATTTAATGAACAATATGCTGTCTCACTAATTTTAATTTGATATTATAAGTGCATAACAAAAATCTGTTTGATGTTTTATTTCTTTGTCGAATTACGGGCTGCTTAACGCATGCCAAGAATACATGATGGATAGAAATTCTCTAATGTTTTGAAAACAAATCTACAACATTTCATATTTTGCTAAAGAATTTAATACTTTATCACAGTACAAGTTCATGGTTTACCTTTAAAAAGCCAGCTGTTATTGAAAATTATCATCAGTCGTGCAAGATCGCTTTTTATCAAGTACCATCCCAGCGGATGAAAAAGGCCAATCAACCGTTGCAGAGGATGGTATGCAAGTGCTGTATTTTGAAAATTGTTTTCTCACTGTGGGATACAAAAACTGTGTGCAAAATATTCAGTGATGTAGATTTGCCACCAAAGTATTGAAGAATTTCAACACAAGACGTAATTTCGCTCGGTGAACTTGTCATAACGTGGTACTCGCAATCGATGCAACTAAATAATTAAAAAATAAATTATTATGAAAATTACGAGATTATCAAATGATTAAACAGTAGTGTAATTTTAATCAATAATATTAATTAATTCATGTAATAGCATATTCATCATCTTTTGTCAATTCATGTCTAGTAAGGGCGGCTGAAGGTATCTTGTCACTAATCAACTCAGAAATCATTCGCTTTCTCGAACTGCATTTGAACAATCTCTACTTTTGATCATATCTAGCAACTGATACGTAAATACAGAATCATCAAAATGCCAAAGAAACAAGAAAAATGCCCAAGAGGGGAAGCCACAGAATATACTTCCCATAGCAAAACGTAAGTCTTCGCTCAAGAAAAAGACTTTACCAGATGAGGATTTTATAGAACCCAACTTAAACAGGATACTCCCTATGGAAGAACCTAAAAGCCTGTCTGAAATGACAAGGGAAGAAAGATTAGAACACAATAATTTAAAGATTTATTTGCAAAATCGCCTGCCCAAGCTAAAGGAAGAGAAACCCGGTCTTAGGGGAAACAAGGCTGCGGAGATAATCACTAAGGAGTGGTTGAAACTCAAAGCAAATATTCATTCGCTGCGCTTGAGTAAACATACGGCATCACAATATATCGAATATTAATAATTATCTATAATAACAGTTATATAATGTTACTTAATAAAAGTCTCGCAATTATTAAAATAAAAACATTAAATATAAATTTTGCTTGTTGAAGTTTACATGTACAGATTTCGGCCAAATACTGACAACTGATTATTTGAAACCGATTACTAAAACACTCTTGAAAGTATTTAAAATACAACAATCAAAAATACTTTTTCAAGGAGCTCAAAACATTAAAATACAAAATAGTTATTTTGAAAGATTTTATTCAAACATCCCGCAGAATGTATGACTTGTAAAATATGAAAGGCTTTATTTCACAATAAGGTGTAATAATAATAAAAATAAACAATTAATGAACAATATGCTGTCTCACTAATTTTAATTTGATATTATAAGTGCATAACAAAAATCTGTTTGATGTTTTATTTCTTTGTCGAATTACGGGCTGCTTAACGCATGCCAAGAATACATGATGGATAGAAATTCTCTAATGTTTTGAAAACAAATCTACAACATTTCATATTTTGCTAAAGAATTTAATACTTTATCACAGTACAAGTTCATGGTTTACCTTTAAAAAGCCAGCTGTTATTGAAAATTATCATCAGTCGTGCAAGATCGCTTTTTATCAAGTACCATCCCAGCGGATGAAAAAGGCCAATCAACCGTTGCAGAGGATGGTATGCAAGTGCTGTATTTTGAAAATTGTTTTCTCACTGTGGGATACAAAAACTGTGTGCAAAATATTCAGTGATGTAGATTTGCCACCAAAGTATTGAAGAATTTCAACACAAGACGTAATTTCGCTCGGTGAACTTGTCATAACGTGGTACTCGCAATCGATGCAACTAAATAATTAAAAAATAAATTATTATGAAAATTACGAGATTATCAAATGATTAAACAGTAGTGTAATTTTAATCAATAATATTAATTAATTCATGTAATAGCATATTCATCATCTTTTGTCAATTCATGTCTAGTAAGGGCGGCTGAAGGTATCTTGTCACTAATCAACTCAGAAATCATTCGCTTTCTCGAACTGCATTTGAACAATCTCTACTTTTGATCATATCTAGCAACTGATACGTAAATACAGAATCATCAAAATGCCAAGAAACAAGAAAAATGCCCAAGAGGGGAAGCCACAGAATATACTTCCCATAGCAAAACGTAAGTCTTCGCTCAAGAAAAAGACTTTACCAGATGAGGATTTTATAGAACCCAACTTAAACAGGATACTCCCTATGGAAGAACCTAAAAGCCTGTCTGAAATGACAAGGGAAGAAGATTAGAACACAATAATTTAAAGATTTATTTGCAAAATCGCCTGCCCAAGCTAAAGGAAGAGAAACCCGGTCTTAGGGGAAACAAGGCTGCGGAGATAATCACTAAGGAGTGGTTGAAACTCAAAGCAAATATTCATTCGCTGCGCTTGAGTAAACATACGGCATCACAATATATCGAATATTAATAATTATCTATAATAACAGTTATATAATGTTACTTAATAAAAGTCTCGCAATTATTAAAATAAAAACATTAAATATAAATTTTGCTTGTTGAAGTTTACATGTACAGATTTCGGCCGGCCAAATACTGACAACTGATTATTTGAAACCGATTACTAAAACACTCTTGAAAGTATTTAAAATACAACAATCAAAAATACTTTTTCAAGGAGCTCAAAACATTAAAATACAAAATAGTTATTTTGAAAGATTTTTATTCAAACATCCCGCAGAATGTATGACTTGTAAAATATGAAAGGCTTTATTTCACAATAAGGTGTAATAATAATAAATAAACAATTTAATGAACAATATGCTGTCTCACTAATTTTAATTTGATATTATAAGTGCATAACAAAAATCTGTTTGATGTTTTATTTCTTTGTCGAATTACGGGCTGCTTAACGCATGCCAAGAATACATGATGGATAGAAATTCTCTAATGTTTTGAAAACAAATCTACAACATTTCATATTTTGCTAAAGAATTTAATACTTTATCACAGTACAAGTTCATGGTTTACCTTTAAAAAGCCAGCTGTTATTGAAAATTATCATCAGTCGTGCAAGATCGCTTTTTATCAAGTACCATCCCAGCGGATGAAAAAGGCCAATCAACCGTTGCAGAGGATGGTATGCAAGTGCTGTATTTTGAAAATTGTTTTCTCACTGTGGGATACAAAAACTGTGTGCAAAATATTCAGTGATGTAGATTTGCCACCAAAGTATTGAAGAATTTCAACACAAGACGTAATTTCGCTCGGTGAACTTGTCATAACGTGGTACTCGCAATCGATGCAACTAAATAATTAAAAAATAAATTATTATGAAAATTACGAGATTATCAAATGATTAAACAGTAGTGTAATTTTAATCAATAATATTAATTAATTCATGTAATAGCATATTCATCATCTTTTGTCAATTCATGTCTAGTAAGGGCGGCTGAAGGTATCTTGTCACTAATCAACTCAGAAATCATTCGCTTTCTCGAACTGCATTTGAACAATCTCTACTTTTGATCATATCTAGCAACTGATACGTAAATACAGAATCATCAAAATGCCAAGAAACAAAAAAATGCCCAAGAGGGGAAGCCACAGAATATACTTCCCATAGCAAAACGTAAGTCTTCGCTCAAGAAAAAGACTTTACCAGATGAGGATTTTATAGAAACCAAACTTAAACAGGATACTCCCTATGGAAGAACCTAAAAGCCTGTCTGAAATGACAAGGGAAGAAAGATTAGAACACAATAATTTAAAGATTTATTTGCAAAATCGCCTGCCCAAGCTAAAGGAAGAGAAACCCGGTCTTAGGGGAACAAGGCTGCGGAGATAATCACTAAGGAGTGGTTGAAACTCAAAGCAAATATTCATTCGCTGCGCTTGAGTAAACATACGGCATCACAATATATCGAATATTAATAATTATCTATAATAACAGTTATATAATGTTACTTAATAAAAGTCTCGCAATTATTAAAATAAAAACATTAAATATAAATTTTGCTTGTTGAAGTTTACATGTACAGATTTCGGCCAAATACTGACAACTGATTATTTGAAACCGATTACTAAAACACTCTTGAAAGTATTTAAAATACAACAATCAAAAATACTTTTTCAAGGAGCTCAAAACATTAAAATACAAAATAGTTATTTTGAAAGATTTTTATTCAAACATCCCGCAGAATGTATGACTTGTAAAATATGAAAGGCTTTATTTCACAATAAGGTGTAATAATAATAAATAAACAATTTAATGAACAATATGCTGTCTCACTAATTTTAATTTGATATTATAAGTGCATAACAAAAATCTGTTTGATGTTTTATTTCTTTGTCGAATTACGGGCTGCTTAAAGCATGCCAAGAATACATGATGGATAGAAATTCTCTAATGTTTTGAAAACAAATCTACAACATTTCATATTTTGCTAAAGAATTTAATACTTTATCACAGTACAAGTTCATGGTTTACCTTTAAAAAGCCAGCTGTTATTGAAAATTATCATCAGTCGTGCAAGATCGCTTTTTATCAAGTACCATCCCAGCGGATGAAAAAGGCCAATCAACCGTTGCAGAGGATGGTATGCAAGTGCTGTATTTTGAAAATTGTTTTCTCACTGTGGGATACAAAAACTGTGTGCAAAATATTCAGTGATGTAGATTTGCCACCAAAGTATTGAAGAATTTCAACACAAGACGTAATTTCGCTCGGTGAACTTGTCATAACGTGGTACTCGCAATCGATGCAACTAAATAATTAAAAAATAAATTATTATGAAAATTACGAGATTATCAAATGATTAAACAGTAGTGTAATTTTAATCAATAATATTAATTAATTCATGTAATAGCATATTCATCATCTTTTGTCAATTCATGTCTAGTAAGGGCGGCTGAAGGTATCTTGTCACTAATCAACTCAGAAATCATTCGCTTTCTCGAACTGCATTTGAACAATCTCTACTTTTGATCATATCTAGCAACTGATACGTAAATACAGAATCATCAAAATGCCAAGAAACAAAAAAAATGCCCAAGAGGGGAAGCCACAGAATATACTTCCCATAGCAAAACGTAAGTCTTCGCTCAAGAAAAAGACTTTACCAGATGAGGATTTTATAGAACCCAACTTAAACAGGATACTCCCTATGGAAGAACCTAAAAGCCTGTCTGAAATGACAAGGGAAGAAAGATTAGAACACAATAATTTAAAGATTTATTTGCAAAATCGCCTGCCCAAGCTAAAGGAAGAGAAACCCGGTCTTAGGGGAAACAAGGCTGCGGAGATAATCACTAAGGAGTGGTTGAAACTCAAAGCAAATATTCATTCGCTGCGCTTGAGTAAACATACGGCATCACAATATATCGAATATTAATAATTATCTATAATAACAGTTATATAATGTTACTTAATAAAAGTCTCGCAATTATTAAAATAAAAACATTAAATATAAATTTTGCTTGTTGAAGTTTACATGTACAGATTTCGGCCAAATACTGACAACTGATTATTTGAAACCGATTACTAAAACACTCTTGAAAGTATTTAAAATACAACAATCAAAAATACTTTTTCAAGGAGCTCAAAACATTAAAATACAAAATAGTTATTTTGAAAGATTTTTATTCAAACATCCCGCAGAATGTATGACTTGTAAAATATGAAAGGCTTTATTTCACAATAAGGTGTAATAATAATAAATAAACAATTTAATGAACAATATGCTGTCTCACTAATTTTAATTTGATATTATAAGTGCATAACAAAAATCTGTTTGATGTTTTATTTCTTTGTCGAATTACGGGCTGCTTAACATGCCAAGAATACATGATGGATAGAAATTCTCTAATGTTTTGAAAACAAATCTACAACATTTCATATTTTGCTAAAGAATTTAATACTTTATCACAGTACAAGTTCATGGTTTACCTTTAAAAAGCCAGCTGTTATTGAAAATTATCATCAGTCGTGCAAGATCGCTTTTTATCAAGTACCATCCCAGCGGATGAAAAAGGCCAATCAACCGTTGCAGAGGATGGTATGCAAGTGCTGTATTTTGAAAATTGTTTTCTCACTGTGGGATACAAAAACTGTGTGCAAAATATTCAGTGATGTAGATTTGCCACCAAAGTATTGAAGAATTTCAACACAAGACGTAATTTCGCTCGGTGAACTTGTCATAACGTGGTACTCGCAATCGATGCAACTAAATAATTAAAAAATAAATTATTATGAAAATTACGAGATTATCAAATGATTAAACAGTAGTGTAATTTTAATCAATAATATTAATTAATTCATGTAATAGCATATTCATCATCTTTTGTCAATTCATGTCTAGTAAGGGCGGCTGAAGGTATCTTGTCACTAATCAACTCAGAAATCATTCGCTTTCTCGAACTGCATTTGAACAATCTCTACTTTTGATCATATCTAGCAACTGATACGTAAATACAGAATCATCAAAATGCCAAGAAACAAGAAAAATGCCCAAGAGGGGAAGCCACAGAATATACTTCCCATAGCAAAACGTAAGTCTTCGCTCAAGAAAAAGACTTTACCAGATGAGGATTTTATAGAACCCAACTTAAACAGGATACTCCCTATGGAAGAACCTAAAAGCCTGTCTGAAATGACAAGGGAAGAAAGATTAGAACACAATAATTTAAAGATTTATTTGCAAAATCGCCTGCCCAAGCTAAAGGAAGAGAAACCCGGTCTTAGGGGAAACAAGGCTGCGGAGATAATCACTAAGGAGTGGTTGAAACTCAAAGCAAATATTCATTCGCTGCGCTTGAGTAAACATACGGCATCACAATATATCGAATATTAATAATTATCTATAATAACAGTTATATAATGTTACTTAATAAAAGTCTCGCAATTATTAAAATAAAAACATTAAATATAAATTTTGCTTGTTGAAGTTTACATGTACAGATTTCGGCCAAATACTGACAACTGATTATTTGAAACCGATTACTAAAACACTCTTGAAAGTATTTAAAATACAACAATCAAAAATACTTTTTCAAGGAGCTCAAAACATTAAAATACAAAATAGTTATTTTGAAAGATTTCTATTCAAACATCCCGCAGAATGTATGACTTGTAAAATATGAAAGGCTTTATTTCACAATAAGGTGTAATAATAATAAATAAACAATTTAATGAACAATATGCTGTCTCACTAATTTTAATTTGATATTATAAGTGCATAACAAAAATCTGTTTGATGTTTTATTTCTTTGTCGAATTACGGGCTGCTTAAAGCATGCCAAGAATACATGATGGATAGAAATTCTCTAATGTTTTGAAAACAAATCTACAACATTTCATATTTTGCTAAAGAATTTAATACTTTATCACAGTACAAGTTCATGGTTTACCTTTAAAAAGCCAGCTGTTATTGAAAATTATCATCAGTCGTGCAAGATCGCTTTTTATCAAGTACCATCCCAGCGGATGAAAAAGGCCAATCAACCGTTGCAGAGGATGGTATGCAAGTGCTGTATTTTGAAAATTGTTTTCTCACTGTGGGATACAAAAACTGTGTGCAAAATATTCAGTGATGTAGATTTGCCACCAAAGTATTGAAGAATTTCAACACAAGACGTAATTTCGCTCGGTGAACTTGTCATAACGTGGTACTCGCAATCGATGCAACTAAATAATTAAAAAATAAATTATTATGAAAATTACGAGATTATCAAATGATTAAACAGTAGTGTAATTTTAATCAATAATATTAATTAATTCATGTAATAGCATATTCATCATCTTTTGTCAATTCATGTCTAGTAAGGGCGGCTGAAGGTATCTTGTCACTAATCAACTCAGAAATCATTCGCTTTCTCGAACTGCATTTGAACAATCTCTACTTTTGATCATATCTAGCAACTGATACGTAAATACAGAATCATCAAAATGCCAAGAAACAAGAAAAAATGCCCAAGAGGGGAAGCCACAGAATATACTTCCCATAGCAAAACGTAAGTCTTCGCTCAAGAAAAAGACTTTACCAGATGAGGATTTTATAGAACCCAACTTAAACAGGATACTCCCTATGGAAGAACCTAAAAGCCTGTCTGAAATGACAAGGGAAGAAAGATTAGAACACAATAATTTAAAGATTTATTTGCAAAATCGCCTGCCCAAGCTAAAGGAAGAGAAACCCGGTCTTAGGGGAAACAAGGCTGCGGAGATAATCACTAAGGAGTGGTTGAAACTCAAAGCAAATATTCATTCGCTGCGCTTGAGTAAACATACGGCATCACAATATATCGAATATTAATAATTATCTATAATAACAGTTATATAATGTTACTTAATAAAAGTCTCGCAATTATTAAAATAAAAACATTAAATATAAATTTTGCTTGTTGAAGTTTACATGTACAGATTTCGGCCAAATACTGACAACTGATTATTTGAAACCGATTACTAAAACACTCTTGAAAGTATTTAAAATACAACAATCAAAAATACTTTTTCAAGGAGCTCAAAACATTAAAATACAAAATAGTTATTTTGAAAGATTTTTATTCAAACATCCCGCAGAATGTATGACTTGTAAAATATGAAAGGCTTTATTTCACAATAAGGTGTAATAATAATAAATAAACAATTTAATGAACAATATGCTGTCTCACTAATTTTAATTTGATATTATAAGTGCATAACAAAAATCTGTTTGATGTTTTATTTCTTTGTCGAATTACGGGCTGCTTAACGCATGCCAAGAATACATGATGGATAGAAATTCTCTAATGTTTTGAAAACAAATCTACAACATTTCATATTTTGCTAAAGAATTTAATACTTTATCACAGTACAAGTTCATGGTTTACCTTTAAAAAGCCAGCTGTTATTGAAAATTATCATCAGTCGTGCAAGATCGCTTTTTATCAAGTACCATCCCAGCGGATGAAAAAGGCCAATCAACCGTTGCAGAGGATGGTATGCAAGTGCTGTATTTTGAAAATTGTTTTCTCACTGTGGGATACAAAAACTGTGTGCAAAATATTCAGTGATGTAGATTTGCCACCAAAGTATTGAAGAATTTCAACACAAGACGTAATTTCGCTCGGTGAACTTGTCATAACGTGGTACTCGCAATCGATGCAACTAAATAATTAAAAAATAAATTATTATGAAAATTACGAGATTATCAAATGATTAAACAGTAGTGTAATTTTAATCAATAATATTAATTAATTCATGTAATAGCATATTCATCATCTTTTGTCAATTCATGTCTAGTAAGGGCGGCTGAAGGTATCTTGTCACTAATCAACTCAGAAATCATTCGCTTTCTCGAACTGCATTTGAACAATCTCTACTTTTGATCATATCTAGCAACTGATACGTAAATACAGAATCATCAAAATGCCAAGAAACAAGAAAAATGCCCAAGAGGGGAAGCCACAGAATATACTTCCCATAGCAAAACGTAAGTCTTCGCTCAAGAAAAAGACTTTACCAGATGAGGATTTTATAGAACCCAACTTAAACAGGATACTCCCTATGGAAGAACCTAAAAGCCTGTCTGAAATGACAAGGGAAGAAAGATTAGAACACAATAATTTAAAGATTTATTTGCAAAATCGCCTGCCCAAGCTAAAGGAAGAGAAACCCGGTCTTAGGGGAAACAAGGCTGCGGAGATAATCACTAAGGAGTGGTTGAAACTCAAAGCAAATATTCATTCGCTGCGCTTGAGTAAACATACGGCATCACAATATATCGAATATTAATAATTATCTATAATAACAGTTATATAATGTTACTTAATAAAAGTCTCGCAATTATTAAAATAAAAACATTAAATATAAATTTTGCTTGTTGAAGTTTACATGTACAGATTTCGGCCAAATACTGACAACTGATTATTTGAAACCGATTACTAAAACACTCTTGAAAGTATTTAAAATACAACAATCAAAAATACTTTTTCAAGGAGCTCAAAACATTAAAATACAAAATAGTTATTTTGAAAGATTTTTATTCAAACATCCCGCAGAATGTATGACTTGTAAAATATGAAAGGCTTTATTTCACAATAAGGTGTAATAATAATAAATAAACAATTTAATGAACAATATGCTGTCTCACTAATTTTAATTTGATATTATAAGTGCATAACAAAAATCTGTTTGATGTTTTATTTCTTTGTCGAATTACGGGCTGCTTAACGCATGCCAAGAATACATGATGGATAGAAATTCTCTAATGTTTTGAAAACAAATCTACAACATTTCATATTTTGCTAAAGAATTTAATACTTTATCACAGTACAAGTTCATGGTTTACCTTTAAAAAGCCAGCTGTTATTGAAAATTATCATCAGTCGTGCAAGATCGCTTTTTATCAAGTACCATCCCAGCGGATGAAAAAGGCCAATCAACCGTTGCAGAGGATGGTATGCAAGTGCTGTATTTTGAAAATTGTTTTCTCACTGTGGGATACAAAAACTGTGTGCAAAATATTCAGTGATGTAGATTTGCCACCAAAGTATTGAAGAATTTCAACACAAGACGTAATTTCGCTCGGTGAACTTGTCATAACGTGGTACTCGCAATCGATGCAACTAAATAATTAAAAAATAAATTATTATGAAAATTACGAGATTATCAAATGATTAAACAGTAGTGTAATTTTAATCAATAATATTAATTAATTCATGTAATAGCATATTCATCATCTTTTGTCAATTCATGTCTAGTAAGGGCGGCTGAAGGTATCTTGTCACTAATCAACTCAGAAATCATTCGCTTTCTCGAACTGCATTTGAACAATCTCTACTTTTGATCATATCTAGCAACTGATACGTAAATACAGAATCATCAAAATGCCAAGAAACAAGAAAAATGCCCAAGAGGGGAAGCCACAGAATATACTTCCCATAGCAAAACGTAAGTCTTCGCTCAAGAAAAGACTTTACCAGATGAGGATTTTATAGAACCCAACTTAAACAGGATACTCCCTATGGAAGAACCTAAAAGCCTGTCTGAAATGACAAGGGAAGAAAGATTAGAACACAATAATTTAAAGATTTATTTGCAAAATCGCCTGCCCAAGCTAAAGGAAGAGAAACCCGGTCTTAGGGGAAACAAGGCTGCGGAGATAATCACTAAGGAGTGGTTGAAACTCAAAGCAAATATTCATTCGCTGCGCTTGAGTAAACATACGGCATCACAATATATCGAATATTAATAATTATCTATAATAACAGTTATATAATGTTACTTAATAAAAGTCTCGCAATTATTAAAATAAAAACATTAAATATAAATTTTGCTTGTTGAAGTTTACATGTACAGATTTCGGCCAAATACTGACAACTGATTATTTGAAACCGATTACTAAAACACTCTTGAAAGTATTTAAAATACAACAATCAAAAATACTTTTTCAAGGAGCTCAAAACATTAAAATACAAAATAGTTATTTTGAAAGATTTTTATTCAAACATCCCGCAGAATGTATGACTTGTAAAATATGAAAGGCTTTATTTCACAATAAGGTGTAATAATAATATAAACAATTTAATGAACAATATGCTGTCTCACTAATTTTAATTTGATATTATAAGTGCATAACAAAAATCTGTTTGATGTTTTATTTCTTTGTCGAATTACGGGCTGCTTAACGCATGCCAAGAATACATGATGGATAGAAATTCTCTAATGTTTTGAAAACAAATCTACAACATTTCATATTTTGCTAAAGAATTTAATTTAATACTTTATCACAGTACAAGTTCATGGTTTACCTTTAAAAAGCCAGCTGTTATTGAAAATTATCATCAGTCGTGCAAGATCGCTTTTTATCAAGTACCATCCCAGCGGATGAAAAAGGCCAATCAACCGTTGCAGAGGATGGTATGCAAGTGCTGTATTTTGAAAATTGTTTTCTCACTGTGGGATACAAAAACTGTGTGCAAAATATTCAGTGATGTAGATTTGCCACCAAAGTATTGAAGAATTTCAACACAAGACGTAATTTCGCTCGGTGAACTTGTCATAACGTGGTACTCGCAATCGATGCAACTAAATAATTAAAAAATAAATTATTATGAAAATTACGAGATTATCAAATGATTAAACAGTAGTGTAATTTTAATCAATAATATTAATTAATTCATGTAATAGCATATTCATCATCTTTTGTCAATTCATGTCTAGTAAGGGCGGCTGAAGGTATCTTGTCACTAATCAACTCAGAAATCATTCGCTTTCTCGAACTGCATTTGAACAATCTCTACTTTTGATCATATCTAGCAACTGATACGTAAATACAGAATCATCAAAATGCCAAGAAACAAGAAAAATGCCCAAGAGGGGAAGCCACAGAATATACTTCCCATAGCAAAACGTAAGTCTTCGCTCAAGAAAAAGACTTTACCAGATGAGGATTTTATAGAACCCAACTTAAACAGGATACTCCCTATGGAAGAACCTAAAAGCCTGTCTGAAATGACAAGGGAAGAAAGATTAGAACACAATAATTTAAAGATTTATTTGCAAAATCGCCTGCCCAAGCTAAAGGAAGAGAAACCCGGTCTTAGGGGAAACAAGGCTGCGGAGATAATCACTAAGGAGTGGTTGAAACTCAAAGCAAATATTCATTCGCTGCGCTTGAGTAAACATACGGCATCACAATATATCGAATATTAATAATTATCTATAATAAACAGTTATATAATGTTACTTAATAAAAGTCTCGCAATTATTAAAATAAAAACATTAAATATAAATTTTGCTTGTTGAAGTTTACATGTACAGATTTCGGCCAAATACTGACAACTGATTATTTGAAACCGATTACTAAAACACTCTTGAAAGTATTTAAAATACAACAATCAAAAATACTTTTTCAAGGAGCTCAAAACATTAAAATACAAAATAGTTATTTTGAAAGATTTTTATTCAAACATCCCGCAGAATGTATGACTTGTAAAATATGAAAGGCTTTATTTCACAATAAGGTGTAATAATAATAAATAAACAATTTAATGAACAATATGCTGTCTCACTAATTTTAATTTGATATTATAAGTGCATAACAAAAATCTGTTTGATGTTTTATTTCTTTGTCGAATTACGGGCTGCTTAACGCATGCCAAGAATACATGATGGATAGAAATTCTCTAATGTTTTGAAAACAAATCTACAACATTTCATATTTTGCTAAAGAATTTAATACTTTATCACAGTACAAGTTCATGGTTTACCTTTAAAAAGCCAGCTGTTATTGAAAATTATCATCAGTCGTGCAAGATCGCTTTTTATCAAGTACCATCCCAGCGGATGAAAAAGGCCAATCAACCGTTGCAGAGGATGGTATGCAAGTGCTGTATTTTGAAAATTGTTTTCTCACTGTGGGATACAAAAACTGTGTGCAAAATATTCAGTGATGTAGATTTGCCACCAAAGTATTGAAGAATTTCAACACAAGACGTAATTTCGCTCGGTGAACTTGTCATAACGTGGTACTCGCAATCGATGCAACTAAATAATTAAAAAATAAATTATTATGAAAATTACGAGATTATCAAATGATTAAACAGTAGTGTAATTTTAATCAATAATATTAATTAATTCATGTAATAGCATATTCATCATCTTTTGTCAATTCATGTCTAGTAAGGGCGGCTGAAGGTATCTTGTCACTAATCAACTCAGAAATCATTCGCTTTCTCGAACTGCATTTGAACAATCTCTACTTTTGATCATATCTAGCAACTGATACGTAAATACAGAATCATCAAAATGCCAAGAAACAAGAAAAATGCCCAAGAGGGGAAGCCACAGAATATACTTCCCATAGCAAAACGTAAGTCTTCGCTCAAGAAAAAGACTTTACCAGATGAGGATTTTATAGAACCCAACTTAAACAGGATACTCCCTATGGAAGAACCTAAAAGCCTGTCTGAAATGACAAGGGAAGAAAGATTAGAACACAATAATTTAAAGATTTATTTGCAAAATCGCCTGCCCAAGCTAAAGGAAGAGAAACCCGGTCTTAGGGGAAACAAGGCTGCGGAGATAATCACTAAGGAGTGGTTGAAACTCAAAGCAAATATTCATTCGCTGCGCTTGAGTAAACATACGGCATCACAATATATCGAATATTAATAATTATCTATAATAACAGTTATATAATGTTACTTAATAAAAGTCTCGCAATTATTAAAATAAAAACATTAAATATAAATTTTGCTTGTTGAAGTTTACATGTACAGATTTCGGCCAAATACTGACAACTGATTATTTGAAACCGATTACTAAAACACTCTTGAAAGTATTTAAAATACAACAATCAAAAATACTTTTTCAAGGAGCTCAAAACATTAAAATACAAAATAGTTATTTTGAAAGATTTTTATTCAAACATCCCGCAGAATGTATGACTTGTAAAATATGAAAGGCTTTTTTCACAATAAGGTGTAATAATAATAAATAAACAATTTAATGAACAATATGCTGTCTCACTAATTTTAATTTGATATTATAAGTGCATAACAAAAATCTGTTTGATGTTTTATTTCTTTGTCGAATTACGGGCTGCTTAACGCATGCCAAGAATACATGATGGATAGAAATTCTCTAATGTTTTGAAAACAAATCTACAACATTTCATATTTTGCTAAAGAATTTAATACTTTATCACAGTACAAGTTCATGGTTTACCTTTAAAAAGCCAGCTGTTATTGAAAATTATCATCAGTCGTGCAAGATCGCTTTTTATCAAGTACCATCCCAGCGGATGAAAAAGGCCAATCAACCGTTGCAGAGGATGGTATGCAAGTGCTGTATTTTGAAAATTGTTTTCTCACTGTGGGATACAAAAACTGTGTGCAAAATATTCAGTGATGTAGATTTGCCACCAAAGTATTGAAGAATTTCAACACAAGACGTAATTTCGCTCGGTGAACTTGTCATAACGTGGTACTCGCAATCGATGCAACTAAATAATTAAAAAATAAATTATTATGAAAATTACGAGATTATCAAATGATTAAACAGTAGTGTATTTTAATCAATAATATTAATTATTCATGTAATAGCATATTCATCATCTTTTGTCAATTCATGTCTAGTAAGGGCGGCTGAAGGTATCTTGTCACTAATCAACTCAGAAATCATTCGCTTTCTCGAACTGCATTTGAACAATCTCTACTTTTGATCATATCTAGCAACTGATACGTAAATACAGAATCATCAAAATGCCAAGAAACAAGAAAAATGCCCAAGAGGGGAAGCCACAGAATATACTTCCCATAGCAAAACGTAAGTCTTCGCTCAAGAAAAAGACTTTACCAGATGAGGATTTATAGAACCCAACTTAAACAGGATACTCCCTATGGAAGAACCTAAAAGCCTGTCTGAAATGACAAGGGAAGAAAGATTAGAACACAATAATTTAAAGATTTATTTGCAAAATCGCCTGCCCAAGCTAAAGGAAGAGAAACCCGGTCTTAGGGGACAAGGCTGCGGAGATAATCACTAAGGAGTGGTTGAAACTCAAAGCAAATATTCATTCGCTGCGCTTGAGTAAACATACGGCATCACAATATATCGAATATTAATAATTATCTATAATAACAGTTATATAATGTTACTTAATAAAAGTCTCGCAATTATTAAAATAAAAACATTAAATATAAATTTTGCTTGTTGAAGTTTACATGTACAGATTTCGGCCAAATACTGACAACTGATTATTTGAAACCGATTACTAAAACACTCTTGAAGTATTTAAAATACAACAATCAAAAATACTTTTTCAAGGAGCTCAAAACATTAAAATACAAAATAGTTATTTTGAAAGATTTTTATTCAAACATCCCGCAGAATGTATGACGTGTAAAATAGGAAAGGCTTTATTTCACAATAAGATGTAATATTAAAAAAAGTAAGCAATTTAATTAACAATATTTTGTCCAAGTAATATTAATTTGAGTACATAATAAGCTGATTCGAGTCAGTATAGATGCTTTTGTTTATTTTTATGATATTGTCAACATGCTTGTTAAAACAGTCAAAACATAAGGTTTAAAAATAAAGATTTGTGTGTCACTCCCTAAAATAGTTGTGACGCCACTGTGCTGTGGTAAGTTGTGGTAGCTGTAGTCGTTGTTGAGAATGTTGTTTTATTATTAGATATTTCATTTATGAGAATAATAATAATAATAATAAAAAAAATAATAATAAAAATAATAATAATAATAATCATAATAATAATAATAATAATAATAATAATAATAATAATAATAATAATAATCATAATAATAATAATAATAATAATCATAATAATAATAATAATAATAATAATAATTAATAATAATAATAATAATATTAATAATAATAATAATAATATAATAATAATAATAATAATTAATAATAATAATAACAATAATATTAGATATTAACATAAAACAAAAATGAATCGAAAGAGACATCTCGTTTAAATTGGATACGTTGTTTTAATGGATCTTTCAATGACATCTTCTTGTTTCCAAGATGGAAGAACCCCTTTGGGAAGTCAAGGAATTTATAGTGATTCCTCTTATTGTGCATTACTGAGTCCTTGTGTGGATGATAATGATGGGGGTTATGGCGATGACGACGACAATGATGATGATGATGTGAAGGGGGAAGAGGAGGACAAAGATGTTGGTTGTTATAGCGACACCGAGGTCATTGTTGAAGATGATTAAGCTGTGATGAATTTTATTACTGACTGCCTTGAAGAAATTTTCAGAGAAGATTAAGATATCCAAGCAACGACATTTATGACACTTGATGAACTGACGTCATTCATTCGGCCAATGAGGGAATCACCC
Organism: Whitmania pigra; assembly: GCA_021613335.1. Classification (NCBI taxonomy): domain Eukaryota; kingdom Metazoa; phylum Annelida; class Clitellata; order Hirudinida; family Haemopidae; genus Whitmania; species Whitmania pigra. Next base: position 486,522 of record JAJTWR010000380.1, on the reverse strand, counting down.
ATCAGAATATTAATCGCTGATTAGTCAGGGAAGAATTTAGATTGAAAGACATTGCTAAGGGGAAGTCTAATTTCCTGCAACCACTTATTATCGTTGACCAGGATTATTATAAATATTCTATAAATCATCATAATCATCATCATTAAAATCTTTTTCCGATTCATTCAAGCATCCATCCATCCATCCATCCATCCATCCATCCATCCATCCATCATCCATCCATCCATCCATCCATCCATCCATCCATCCATCCATCCATCCATCCATCCATCCATCCATCCATCCATCCATCCATCCATCCATCCATCCATCCATCCATCCATCCATCCATCCATCCATCCATCCATCCATCCATCCATCCATCCATCCATCCATCCATCATCCATCCATCCATCCATCCTCCATCCATCCATCCATCCATCCATCCATCCATCCATCCATCCATCCATCCATCCATCCATCCATCCATCCATCCATCCATCCATCCATCCATCCATCCATCCATCCATCCATCCATCCATCCATCCATCCATCCATCCATCCATCCAATCATTTATCCATCCTACCATCTGTCCATTTACGGATTCCCACCCACTCATGAGTTCATCGCTACGAGGAGAAGAATAACTTTTGATCGGTTAATTAATAAAAGGAATTGGGATGAAATTAAGAAAAATAAAAATGAAACTAATTTATTTTTGTCGTCATTGTTATCTTCGTAGTTGCTTTCAGACATTAAATCGTCAAAAATTACTTTTACGCAGTGTTGTAAAAATTACCTCATTTCGGTAACTAGTTACAAGTAAAAGTAATACCTCAAAAAGCTACTTAAGTATAAGTAAGAGTATTGTCTCAAAAATTTACTCAAGTAAAAGTTAAAAGTTACAGCGTCTAAAAGTTACTTTTAAGTAAAAATTACAAGTAACTTTGATGCCGCCATTATTGTGATCATACATCATTCCGTATTATTTAAAAGGAATTGTTTCTCTTATCGTTAAAACAATTACTGGTATTAACTGCTAGTACTAACAGTCATTAAGTAATAACATTTGAACTAATGCATTCTTTTGGTGTTTTTTTTTATTTATTACATTACAATCACAAATTTTTGTTAATTTTTAACATAACTAAGTCCTCAAATAGTTTGTCACTCATTATGGTTCTTCAGCTGTTCTTTGTCATACCAGAAGAGCTGAATAAACGTTCAACAGCTGCACTAGCTGGCAGAGGAGTGTTCAACTGGATAAATAATTTCTTCAGGGTATCGCTTCCAGTAATAATGTTCATGTCATCTGATCGGTCTCGAAGGTACTGCATCAGAATATCAGTTGACCTTCTGCAATTGAAGAAACTGTCTTAAATACTGTCAGCATCAGATGAACGAGAGCTCAAAGCTCGTCCATCTTTGCTGCATTAGAAGATGCTACTTTGGCTACCAGTTTCTCATCAAGCTTGACAATCGTTAGCAACAGATATACCCTATTCCTTAACTTCTGTTGGATGCATGCGTTCCACGTGCTTCTTCAAGTTAGATGAAGTTGAGTTATGCTGAACATGTAGTTTTTGTTTCTGTTGGCAGAGTAGGCATGCATACTTATATGATTTTCCTTTGATTGAAATCTGAACATTTTGTTCAAATACGGCCACGGACTATCTTCACCCTTGTTCCTCTTATCTTCGCTAACGACACTAAAAATGGCTTCAAATGAATCCATACTACGATATATTAAATCTTATATTATTATATGTATAAAATATTATATATTAAAAAAGCTTCGGTATGACTAATCAACAATTTCCATTAAAACAAAAACGACCGGCGATAACCACAATAACAAAAGAGCGATGATCGGGAAGGGGAAGGTTCTCGAACGAACCAAAGAATAACAATCTAGAATTTAAATTTTTTTTAAATAAATTAAACTAATTTAAAATGTTGTTTATGTTACTTTGTAACGTCTTGCGCCAAAAAGGTAACGAATTAAAAGTATGACCAAAAATAGTAATTTGTTACAAGTAAGAGTACAAAATTTTTTTTGTAATTGTTACAAGTAAAAATTACCAAAAAATGTAATTAATTACAGTAACGAATTACATGTAATTCGATACTGCACAACACTGCTTTTACGAACCACTAGAGAAGGTCATTCTAGGAACTGTCGACAACTTCCTGTCAGGAAGCAATATTCTGGATCAGAATTCGTTACATGATGACGACGACGATTACGTTGGACATACTGGTGATGATGATGGCCACAACAATGATGATGATTATAATGATTATAGTGAGGTCTGCGACAGTAATGACGACAATAACAACATAGTTTTGTCTCATTATTATGCACATTTTATGCATGACCTTGAATTTCCATGTCTCGTGACCCTCCATCAACCACATCTTTGACCCTAAAGCAAATTCAGGCCATCGATCACAAGCGGTTGGATTAAAAATAATTTGAAAATTTCTAAATTGAATTTTCAGAAAATTCGTTTTTTTTAAGCATCATTAATGAATATTATATTATACTAATATTTTATAGCAATATTATTAAACAGATTATAAGCATCTTAATAGATCAAGTAATGCGCTCCAAATATTATGCTGTCAACAAATTGATCGACCTCATCATAGCGCAGTACGAGCAATTTAAACATGGCAGTTTGATTTATCGTTTCGTCGTGTAAGCTTGGTATGTTTCAACGGCTGTTTGCGCATTCTCTGGCTACTCCCTCACTCATACCATCCCCAATTGCCTTTAACAACCGTCACCGTCATCATGGTCGGCATCATCATCATCATCGTCGTCGTCGTCATCGAAGTCGTCATGTCGTCATCGTCCTCATAACTACTTCAACATTCACCACAAGAACCCAAGCCATCGTGTGCTCATCGGCCTACCAGGTTAAAAGAAGTCAAGGACATCTTGAAGGTTTTTTCACTGGGAAAGTCAGGATCATCATCATCATCATCATCACAATCACTATCCATGGCGGAAGAGTTGTAAACAAACGGACACAGGTAGGGTTTCGCTCGTAAAAGTCACCTTGATCATTTTGTGTGGACTTGCTTCACAATTTAACACCTGTTTCGGAAAGTAACCTGGACAGCTGAAATTATATGGAGAAAGCATCGATAACGATTTTAATGACGTTGATGATAATAATAGTAATAATAATAATAATATAATAATAATAATAATAATAATAATAATAATAATAATAATAATATAATAATAATAATAATAAATAATAATAATAATAATAATATAAAAGAATAAATAATAATAATAATAATAATAAGAATAATAATAATAATAATAATAATAATAATAATAATAATAATAATATAATAATAATAATAATAATAATTCTAATAATAATAATAATAATAATAATAATAATCATAATAATAATAATAATAATAATAATAATCATAATAATAATAATAATAATAATAATAATAATAATAATAATAATAATAATAATAATAATCAATAATAATAATAATAATAATAATAATAATAATAATAATTAATAACGACAAGCAATAACAGAAATAATGATAACAATGTAATAAAATAATATTGATAAACGAAAATAAATAATATTAATAACGAAGCAAAATTAGTTAAATAGTAAGTGATAATTATTATTGAATTAGATGGAAAAAGTAAAATAATTGAAAAAATTAAAAAATGATTTAAAACAAATTTGATGTTACAAGTATTAACCATTTAACAAGAATCAAAAAATTAAAAATTTCTTCCTAAAAATGAAATTATGTCATAGAAAAAATTTGAAACTTTCCACCCAAACAAATTTTAATCCTAATCTTTGCTCCCTAAAAAAAATAAATACAATCTTCAAGAAGTAGCAATCAACCTAGGTTCACGACATGACTAATTAATGAGGACCACCGAGTGAACAACTCACCTCCACGTTTCGTGTTTATATTCTTTTAACTCCTCCTCCGCACGTGATTCTTGAATGAATGAAAATAGGGAGAAGGATAGGGGATGTTTTGGGAACCCCAGGAGAAGACGGAGTCTACGGGTGAGGATCATGAAGACCCGTGGCTAGGCATGGCCTCTTAGGTCAAGGTGACTAAACGAGGTTGAATTGAAACTGAAAGATGGATCTCGTAGATTATATAACAAGATATTTTTAATGCTGGACGAATTGAGAAATTAAATTAAGGGGGGAAAGATTTTTATAATAAAATGAAATGAAATGAAATTTAAAGTTTAGTGTGTTTGTCTGTGTAAATACTCATGCATTGAGATGAAATTTAAAGCGATTGATATGACAATAGTAATGATAATTCGAATTGAGGCCAAAAACTCAACCTGAAACAAATTTTTTCACACTTTTCTAACAGTGTCGAATTAAACCGGTGGGTGACCCTGGACTCACTTGTAAGGAAGGCCCCCTTTCGAATTCCCCTTACTGCGCACAATTCAACACCGCATACTAATCTAACATACATAACGCATTTATCAAGGACTACTCATTTTGAAAACGTATCAAGCTATTCATTTTGTATAAATTTGGTCGAAAGTCTGTGTTGGTGGTAGGCCGGGTGGGGCCGGATAAGGCCACCCGGCCCCCTTTAATCAAGCACTGCTTTCTAGAGTTCGTTCTGCAGCTGTAACATCATCCCTTGAATGAATGAACGAACGAATGAACGAACGAATGAATGAATGTAAGTACGAATGAACGAATGAATGAATGAATATAACTTTTACATTTTAATGGATCTTAAATTCCTTTCTGTCGAAAACCACTTACGATGTGGGACATAACACACCTGTTGTTTATGATTTTAAATAATAATAAAAATAATATAAAAAAAAATAAATACTACTACTAGTAATAATAGTAATAATAATAACAATAACAATAACAGCGACAAAAACATTAATGATAGTAATACCAATAATAATAATAATAATAATAATAATAATAATAAAAATAATAATAATAATAATAATAATAATAACAATAACAATATCATTAATAATAATGATAATAATAATAACAATTATAATAATCATCATCATAACGATAATGATAATAATAGTCAGATTGATGTATCGTTTTTTTTATGTTTAGCCGATTTATTGAGTGCCTTATGTATCCGGATAGGATGTGAAAGCACTTCTTAATCGATCCGCCATTTATATAACGCGTCTACAGGGCGCTCCCTGGCGGTGCGATCTGGGTTGCGAACACGAAACTTAACCACTGTTGCCTTCACATCCGTTCGCAGGCACTCAACCCTCTGAGCCAACTCGCACGCCAAGTGTCGTTGAATTTTGTTTGTCGTTTGCTTAACTTTGTTATCAAAACAACAACAACAACAACAACAATAATAATAATAATAATAATAATATAATAATAATAATAATAATATAATAATAATAATAATAATAATAAAATAATAATAATAATAATAATAATTAATAATAATAATAATAATATAATAATAATAATAATAATAATAATAATAATAATAATAATAATAATAATAATATAATAATAATAATAATAATAATAATAACATTAATAATAATAAACAACTGAGCAACCGAGTCATCTCATGGATTTGGCAACATTTCCGCATGCCAAACGCTTCGTCAATTTCTGGAGATAAAATTGCCTGAAAACCATAAAACCACGTTGTAAGGTGAAGGTCAAGTACTGAGGTCACGTGATGGGGCGTTACATCTGCTGAAACATTCATTGGCGCCACGTGTGGGACATCAAACGTTGTTCGCAAAATTAATAATTTCTTTCGCTTGAACGGCAGCATTATCATCACCACCACCATCATCGTCATCAAGTTATAATTAAGCAAATTAAAAACAAAAATTTGATTTTTTTAACTAAACAATCGATAGCAATCGAAATAAACAAACGTCGAATTGCAGCTCTTAGAGTTCCCAACATGTCTCGGGATAACCAAGGAATAACGAAGTAATTAATGATTAACGACGACAGTTTAACCACTTAAATGTTTCTTATGTACATGGTATATATAACATCACTTTTGATATATCAATATCGGTTACACAAAAGTTTTTCTTCGGAGTTGACATGAAGCAATCATTAGCTATCTTTCCTCCTGTGGGTCAACCACGGTGAGGGATTGGAGAAGGGGTAAAAGCCATAGTCAACAACTTTTGTCAGTTCTACAGAAATTATCAGATTAGTGAAGAAGAGTTAGAGTTAAAGGAGGGGTAGTGTTGTGGTTAAGGGTAGGATTAGAGATGGAATTAAGTACCAAAGTGGCTGCCCATGAATCGGCTTTTGTTCGTCTCTTTTCCAACAATCAAGGATGGCTTTTAGAAGCCCCTTATTGTCCCTTGTTGACGCCTCCATTGGATAATTGATCTCCTTTTGTTATTGTGCGAATAATTTCCTGCAACACTTTTCTAATCTCCTTTGACTAATCCTGACCGGAAGTAACCAATTTTGAATACTTCAATTGTTTTTTCAGTTTGAGGCATTTTCCATATTGTTAAAAGTAATGTTATTATTATTTTTGTTTATTATCATTATATATATTTTCTAATGTTTTTTTTTTAATTACCATTTGTTGTTGTACATCATCGATCACGGATGTCCGCTATGGTGTCGTCTGATAGATCAGTCTGCACCAAATCGTGAGGATGCGTTGATAACAATTGATGATGATGATGATGATGGTGGTGGTGGTGATTATGATGATGATGACGATGACGACGATGATGATGATGATGACAACAATAATGTCGTTGGCAACGACGATGCCGACGAAAGGCGATGATGATGACGATGACGGTGATTATTATAAATGGATGTAAAAATGCGTTGTTGATTTTTATAACGAACCCAATCTTAGGCGATGAAGCGTGAAGATTCCAGTGGAGGGTATTAAAAATGATAAGCAGAAGAAAATACGACTTCAAATTTCATTTTCGAGATTTCGTTGGTCGATCTACGATGGAAAAAAAAGTGTCGCACTTGAGACAGTGGTAGTTGTCGCACTTGAGACAGTGGTAGTTGTCGTAGTTGAAGCTGTGGTAGTTGTCGCACTTGAGACAGTGGTAGTTGTCGTAGTTGAAGCTGTGGTAGCTCACTCGCTGCTGTAGTTGTGGTCGCGTCATGATCGGTTATTTTAGTGAATTTCGATCATGGACTCTGATCATTGGCTAAATCCAAATATGCACATTCGTGATGAAGTGTTTAAGGCAACTTTATGTTGATTTTAAATATTAAATAAATAACTAAATAATAATAAATAACAATAAATTATTAATAATTAATTAATAATTATTCAAATAACTTTAAATAATTTGTTCTTTTAAATAATTTTATAGCTTTACATCAATTTCAATTAGTTTTTGTGTTTCTCGGAGCTGCTCTGAGAGGTGTAAAATAAAAGATATGCTTGCCGCCACCTAATGGAATGGCCTAATAGATTTTAGTTTTAATTAAACTGTAAAATTTATATTTAAATTTTGTCGCGATGGCTGCTGTAGTGGTTGTGGTAAGTGTGGTAAGTGCAGTGGTTGTGGTAAGTGTGGCAGGTAAAGTAGGATGCCTTAAAAAGCCGACGCTTCATGGAACTACTTTCCCGCGCAACTGGGTTCGCGTGACTCACGCAACACTGCCGTGCATTTTCTTTCCATTATCTCGCACCGGTCAGTCTTCTGAATTGCTAGCATCGGCGTCATTAATGTTTACATTCCTTGAAAATAATTATAATAATAATAATAATAATAACAATGATAATAATAAATAATAATTTAATTTAAATTAAATATTAAGCTCGGATTAATAATATAATTATCATAATAATAATAATTAAAGTTAATTTATACGGAGCCACGATAAGCCATGCATAGCGTCATGATAATAATATTTTGATATTTTAAAAGCCTTTAAAAGCATATCCCTGCTCTACCACTCTCGACCACCCTGGTCACAGTCACACGCACATCAACGTCACAGTCACATGCACATCAACGTCATAGTCACAGTTATAATCATCCTACCAAAAACCATTGTGTGCATGTGTCACGCATGACAAGTTCATTATTCAACACTTGATTTCTGAGTAGTCCCTACTCCAGTGGTTGATTAATATTTTTATCGTTATTATTATTTTATTATTTTATTATTATTATTATGATTTTATTTTATATTATTTTTTACTTTCGGGAAAGCAGAAGATTTTGAAAGTTCACGAACCGTTGACAGCAATAATAAAATTATTTTAAAATTAAGTTAATAATTAATTATTAATTTATTATCAAATAATTAGCATTATAATTATTCATTTTTAATTAAGTAATGAATATTATAATTATTTATTTTTAACCAACTAATTAATCAACTAATAATTAGATTTCGAAGATAAGTGATCACTATGCCACCAATTTTAATTTTACTAGATTAATTAAATCAATTATTTGTTAAAAATAAATAACTAAATGTAAGCTAGATAAATAATTTAAAAAATTAAATAGTTCTATTTTATAAAAATTATTTTTATTTCGTAATTATATCGTTTTAATTATAATCAATGTTACAAGCATTTGTTGCTAATTTCACCTAAATATTTGAAATTATATTTAATTGCCCACTCCAATAACGACGGATATTTTAAAACGCTTAGTAGAAATTAATTATGTATTCGTTATTTCGAAAAACAGCTGGGGAAGTTTAAAATTTTGGTTTTTACATTAAAATTAGCTATAAAATTTATAATTATAATTTAATTAATAATTCAACCTAATCATTTGTAATAATTAGCTATAATAAACTCAAATATCTGTTTCAAATATCCTTAAATGAATTAATGCATTAAGTGCATTAGGATTAATTAGTCCCTCAATCAGTCCCAGCACGCCATGTTGATGAGGCAACCATCCATCCTCATCAGGTCACAAACCTTCTTTCTCAAACATTTGCAAAAGTGGAACAGACTCAGATGAGCTACTTAGTTGCGCCGTTGCTGATGTGACCTTACATCACCTGAAGTCAACTAAGATTAGGTCAAGGGTTAAGGATATTTGTTCGAAGACAAATTATTGTTAAACCTGAATTTGCGTTGTAATTAATTAGTAGCACAAAACATCATATCAGATGCATTATCGATTGTTATATTACGTATTTAAATAATATTAATTACCAATTTTTAGATTTAATTATTGCTCGATTCATACAACAAATTATTATATGGTTATGGTAATTATTTAATTATTAAATAATTCATAATTAGAAAAATAATAACACGATAGAGGACATAAATGACCAATAATAATTGAATAACTGGATAGAATAATAATAACCTATAATAATCGTTTACAAGGCACATGCGAGACAGTATTGCATCATCCACTCTAAAGATTGCGTAATTAATGTCAGTATTTTTATAGTGTCAATTGTTCAATGATCCTATTATCAACAGACCGTGTTAAGCTGTGATCAGTGTTGCCATCCACTCTAAAGATTGCTTAATTAATGTCAGTATTTTTATAGTGTCAATTGTTCAAGGATCCTATTATCAACAGACCGTGTTAAGCTGTGATCAGTGTTGCCATAAGTACTCCAAAAATGTACTTAAGTATAAGTACAAGTATAAGTATAAGTACTTTTCCTTCACTGATCAGAAATAATAAACGTTATCTTCAAAACAATGTTAAGACAAGTGTAACAGAATTTACATTTATCAATAAAATTGTTAATTTTTCTTTAAAAGAAGCAGAAAAATATTTGTCACAGAGTCTGTTATGATGAGGAGTCAGTATAAGACCAGCTTGACTGAATAGTCTTTCAACAGGTGCAGATGATGGAATGGTTCCATCACGATATTAACTTTGTCCTTCCTATCATAGATGGCTCTATATGTTAAATTCGGAGTTCCACGGAGTTGAGTTTGGCTTGGGTATTGTTCTCCCAAGAACATCAAACACAGCTTCAGCAGCTTTTGAACTCTGAAGGGATGCATTACTTAAGCTGGAACATTTGCCAGCCACTGAACGATACATTCGCTTATAAGTTGCATCACTTGCCAGTGCTTTATTGGCATCCACAGAAGCCAACAAATTTAGTATGTGCGAGAAACATGGTAAATGAGAAGATAAATACATGATTCTGATTCCGTCTGCTCAAAAAACTGTGATATTTCTAAATGACTATTAGTCTCATCATCAATGTCGCATCCATCAGATGGTTCCACCTCTAATATGCTTGGCTCAGAAAATTGTTTGAAGACTTTAACGAAATTGCCTCCATTGTCAGTAACAACATGCACTATATTAGAACTGTCGAGGTCAAATTCGGTAAAGATGCTCATAAGAGTGGATGCAATTTTGTCAAATGAATGAGTACCTCGAAATCGTCTAAATGCAAGTGCTGTAATCACTTTGGCTCAGCCAATGGCATGTAACACCAATGTAACCTCGAGCATGGTTAGTCCAGATGTCAGCTGTGGTGCATACATGTTCACAGTCATGTAATATCTTCTCCAGATTGCCTACTATTGTATCAAACATAAAAATCAGCCTGTTTTGTAGGGTTTCTTTACACATCACCTTGACTTTTGGATTGATCCCCTCGATCATATTTCTGAATTCAGAACGTTCTACAATAGAGAGAAGCTGCATCTCACCGACTACAAAATCTACTATTAAATTTTCTTTCTTTGGCGTTACTTGCCAGTACATTTCTGACACTTTTTCCTTCAATTCTATTCGAGCTTTCTTGACGGATAAACCTGGACTTTCATGGATATCAGAACTCTTATGCTTGACTGCTTTCTTCTGTTCGTGCATCAAAGCGATATAACTATCCAATACTATTTTATTGAAGTAAGTTTTAACAAATAAAGGGTAAACTAGGTCAACTTCCATGCTTTCGGAACGCTCAAATAGTTCGGCCATCTTCCAACAAATGTAAGCAAACGACAATACAAAGAGAACAAAGGAAACAAAGAGACAGGCATATAGTAAAGGAAACGCCAAAGATTAGAAATCAATACATTAGGACTTTCATTTAAAAAAACTTTTATTTAAAAATAAAATTTAAAAGTGCTTAAAATGTACTTATTAATAATTATTAAAAATGTATTTAAGTACTAAGTACACAACCGTGAAAGGACTTAAGTATAAATACTCAAGTACAACAAATATACTTAAGTACATGAGTACTTGAGTACTTAAGTACTCGGCATCACTGGCTGTGATGCCAGTCTCTAAAGGTGCTATCACTATCATCACATTCTGTTTGACTATCATAGTCATCTATCATAAAAAGCAAAAGCAAAAGCAAATAAATAAGCAATTATTGATAATTATAATAATGTAACAATTATAATTTAATTATAATTATTAATTATAATTCATATTAAATTATAATTATTTTTTTTTTGCTTTTTATTATAATTGCAGTAACTGACTATTAATTAAATTTATAATTAACAATTGTATCATAATAATACTTATTATTTACAAAATAACTTTCGTGATTATAATATATATTATGATATATATATATTATAATAATATATAAAAATAATAACTTTATGGTGAAAAGTTTTAATTTCCTACTTACGTGCCTTAAAGTTGTTTTTCAGGTTTTAAGATTTTTTTTTGGTACTTTAGACTCGTTTTTGAACTGGGCACGCATCCATATTATCACCCATGCTGGCCAAGATGGCCGACCAATCCATCATAATCCATCAAATGTTTTTGGGAATATTTGTCTTCAATGACCGACTTCGTTCATGTCCTCATTTTGGAGAAATTCAAAATGCCCGTCTCTGTCCAGAGATCTTTGACGCCAGTTTTAGAGTAGTTATTAGTATAGTAGTTAGTTTAGTATATGAGTAGTTTAGTATAGTTATTTTAGAATATTAATTTAGTAATTATTTTAATGGTTGTCTTGTTAGTTAATTAACTGATTGTGGAACTAATTAAGATGATTAAATGATTGCGAAATGATTGGTAGTTTACTTAAATATTTTCATAATACATTTAATTGTTTAACTGATAAATTTAATTGTTAATTATTATTAAATGACTTTTATTATATACTTGGGTTTAATTATGGAAAATGACAATAACGCTAATTAAATCATATTTAAATTTATTAGTTTTAAACTTTTGATAAAAATTTATACCTCAGAAAATATTCCACATTCTATTCACATAAAAATCACAAAACATTTTTAAAATGAGTTGTTGGGGATTTCCAGAAGATGAGTTTTGTGCTCATTGTTTCGTTCTCGTAAGTCACGCGATGTTGCCAACATATTTGTTTAGCCAATCAATGCATGTTTTGATTTAGATATTGTTTAAAACATTTAAATTAATATGGTTATTACTACAATTACCATTAATAGTAATTAATTAATTAATTAATTAACATTAAAATACCATTTAATAATAATATAATACCTTTTGACTGTCGTCGGATTTTTTGTTGTGCAAACTTGAATTTTAGATCTTTGAATTGTTTATAAGGTTCACTCAAGAAATAAATAAATAAATAAATAATTAATGATAACATTTATAAGTCACTTTCTACGGTTGTAACAGCAGCTAATGTAATTTTGTAAAAAAAAAAAAAAAATAAAAAAATGAGCATAATATGTAGCCACTCAAATAAGCCCCTCCCCAGCTGGGAATTTTCATCAAGCAGAAGAGATTATTGGTGACAAATTGCCCTTTGAAACCTGGGACCACATATTATTTTGTGGATTAGATTTGCTAATCTTTTGAGAAATATTTTATTTTTATTTTTTTTTTCAAATTTCTTTATTGAAAAAAAACCCGACATTAATAAAATAATTTCAATAGTTCAAATTAACGGAGTCAAAGCATGAACATGATTTGAATATGAATAAGGAGATTATTGGCTCAAATGGTTTATCACAAGTTAATGAAATTCCAGTGTTAACATATTCTTTACTATGCTTAGATGGAAATATTAATAAATTATGGCGCATTAAATTAAGACTTTTTAAAGCCCAATTCTGATTCCCAACTTAAGCTAGCCGTGGCGTATTTATTTTTTTCAAGTCCAACCTTAAACCGATTTCCTTGTCATGAAACATACTTTGCAATATTTATTCATTAATTGTCCTGAATAAAAATTTCAATAAAAATAGAAAGAGGAATACGTTTAGAGGATGAAAGACAATATATATCAAAGAAAAATATCAGACGAACAGGTACAAAGTTGTTTGAAGGTTATTGGAAACATCTGCTAACGTGAATTTCGTTTTTTTTTTCGAATTTCTAATTTTTCATGAATTTATAAATGTTTCAGAAGGAAATAATAAATTCCGTAGTAATGAACCTAATAATAATATAATATTGTAAGCATTATAAATATATAAGATACATTTTTTAAAAAGTAATAAATAAATTGAACAATAAAGTGAACAATAGTTAAATGCGTGTTAACAATGGTTTAATGCATGTAAGGAAAGCTGCACCATAGGGGTTGCAAAACAATTCGCCATAACAAAGAACTGAAAGAGGAAGTCATAAAACAAAGACAAAACAACGGAAGCAATAAAGCAGAACTAAACGGAGAACAAGAGACGTGATTCATTTTTTAGTCGCCAAAACAAATGGAAACTCAATCGTTGAACTTTTTACAATTTTAAAAAAAATTCTTTTCGCAGGTCATATCGTTAATGTTAATTAACTGTCAAAGTGTCATTTCTTGATTTTTTGACAAGAATTTTGATGTCATAACATTGGCATATTGATGACAGAATTGAACACAATAGAGAAGCTCAGCATATGTTCACAACACCTCATTCACCAATAACAATCATCAATTTTTGACTAACTATTATTAATCAGTTACTAAGTAAGTACTTATTATAAAAACTGCTGGGAATTGCTGGGATTATAAATGCTGGGATTTTATTTGAACTCACAAAGGAGCCGCACCAAAGCGAAACCATTCGGCCAGAGTTCATCACATTCATCAATTTTTGATGAATTAGAAGGTTTTGTTGTTGCTGTTGGTTGTGTCGTTTGGATGAAAGACTCAAAGCCACTTCAGCAACATAAATAATGACAGTGAGACAATAGGATAATAATGATGGTAACGATGACGACGCCTACGGTGACAACGACGACTGTGATGTTGATAATGCTGATGCCAGTGACCACTTTAAAATTACCAATGAAATTCAATCAAAGGAATACAAGGTTATATTAAGCATTCAGCTCAAGGTTCATTGGCTGCTATTTAAAGTCCGGAAGCATCGGTTAATAGTTCATTCAAACCTATTTATAATCCGCAAGCACCCATTTATAGTTCATTTACAGCTATTTATGGACAGTAAAAATCTATTTAAGGTTCAGAAAAGGTCAAGAGATGTTTGTTTCTCAGAATTCGAAAGTCAGAAACGTCGCCAGTTGTCACCGCCATTAATTCCATTGCGTCATCATCATCATCATCGTACAGATCATCTCCCTGTGCTCCATTCAATTTTGGTCAGTCTGCACCAAAGCTCATCCGTCAAATAAAAACATAAAAATAAACACTCCCGACCCTTCTGTCGTCTGCGTTTCAAAATTGCCCCCTCGTGTTCTCATTGGTTAAGACTTCTCTTCATACATGGCAGCACGGATTCGAATCCCTTCACGGGAGTAGAGTCCCAGACGTCCAGTGATGTGAGGGTTGTAATGAACGACAACATCCCTTAAAACTTATTGCCTTGGGCATGATTGTATCATGGCATCCTACCAGCCGTGGCACGCCACATTATTAATGACATGTCTCAATTTCACCATCTTCAATAAAAACTAAAAGTACAAACTTCATATCCTCTATTTTATAATATTTTTTATGGCGGGTGTTAACTTTTTGGCGGGGCTTATCTGGAAAAGATTCAGTTATATTGTATTTATATTATAATCTGTTGGCATAGCATGTTTTTTTCAGCTAGGATTTTCGTTTTTTTTTAGAAACAGTCATAATATTTGTTTTGTTTAATGATCAATACATCATAAATAATTCATTAAATCCAATGTTTTCTCTATATTATTTTATTTATATTATAAAAGTAAATAGCGGAATTTGTAAAAGAATTAAATTGAAGCTGAAATCCTTTTGAATGAAACATCAAGAACAACAAATGAATATCTAAGGAGATATTTAAAAGAATTTTTCTTATCTTTGTGAAACTTTCCAGATAAAAGGAACAAGTTTTTGTTTAATTTAATTTAATTTTATTTAATTTTATTTTTTGGCGAAATTTCAACAATTGGAACAAATGTTCTTCTTGATTATTCTTGCTTCTGTTCCAGTCCAGATAAAGAAACGACTTGGACGACGCCTTCTTTAACATGCAAATGTATTCTTTTTTCTTTGTTGCTGATTGGGTGGCTGGAGACGTGGGTGCTCGCGGATTAGGATTGAGTCGATATTTGGGTAGGTGGGAAGCAGGGACGACGACAAAAAGTTTTGGCCCCTTGGCACAGCGTCCACCTCGTTATGTCAATTTGAACAACAAAACAGAACGTGATTGTAATTTTAACGCTTTTAAACCAGGCATTTAAACCAGGACAGTCTCCAAAAAAGTCCGCTCCCATGGGCATTTACTTCCATCTGTCCTCCGTTTGACTGCAAAGGGGATTGGATGGCCGGACAGATCGGAGAAAATAATTGGATGAACAAAAACCTGATTAGATATTTTTGGCCCTGATCTAATTTGATTAGATGTCCGGGTGATTACTTTTACAATTTAAAAAAAAATTATTTGTGACTAATAACTTATAATTCAATTGAAATTATATTTAAATTACAACGCCGATGGCACACGAATACACAAATGGTCATTAAGAGTTGAAAGTATCTTAACTCCAGCCAATCGCAACACAGGGTGCCAACTTAATATTTTAGTTGGTCCCCTGAAATTTCGTTGCGTCAAAGTGTCAAAGTTTAAGCACATTCATTATTTCATTTCATTCTGCCTCATTTCACTCTCAGCTTCCGAATTGTCAAAGTATTTCATCTCATGCCGATGAAAGATAAATGGATAACTGAGTAGGTTATCAAAGGTGCGAACGCTGGATGAGGTGAACGAACGAATGAATGAGTAAGCAAATGAATGGATGGATTGGTGACGGATGGAATGACGGTGGAAAAAGATAAGGTTTTGTGAAAAGGATTTTATTGTCACCTTCGTCAGATTCATGACGTCGACACGAATGGAGAACCAAAGGAAAAACGCTGTTCGCTTTGTTTTCAAAGGAATTGAAACGAACGTCTTATGACGTCACATCACGTGAGGAGTTCAAAGATGGACAATTTTACTTAAGAGCGGTAGAGCTGCTCCACTGACGGGTCGAGACAGATGGCGGATGTGTAGTGCACACTGTGTATATCTTTAAAAGAGGATTTGAAAAATAAAAGTCATACGTAATAACTACTATTGAATACTCCTTCTCACCCCTCAGACTTCTAATCCTCTCCATTCCGTACCTCCCCTCCAGTAATCTTCCCAACAATCCAGATGAAAGATTTTCACCTTCGTGGAAAAGTAATTGGAAGGCGAAATCTCCTTGTTTCATCAGCGCCTCAGTCGTCGCCCGTTGAAAACTTTTCACCTTGAAATGCATGAGAATTAAAGGTCAGGATATTAATAGGGATTAAACATTTCTCGAATGAACTTTGAACTTTCACCTCGAAAAGCACCAGGAGTCGAGATATACTGATTTAGTATTACTGAACCATGGAATTATAATTATAGCACCTGGGACAACAACCTCGCTTTCATGCTTTAGACCAACAACTTTCGCATTAACAATTAAATGTGGGTCAGATCATATGAACTGAATCAATTTTGAAAAAAAATTTCCCACCAAAGAACAAAATATTGGTTAGATAATATAATATAGCATCACATCACATAACATCACATCACATAACATAACGTAACGTAACATAACATAATATAACATAATATAACATAATATATAGATATATAACCTCATTCACATTTGCTAAGTTTCGTTTGAATGTATTTTCTAGTTTTTATTTTACCTTTTAAATCCAGAAAAATTCCGAAATGTCGCAATCTTTAATGCTATTTATCTCAAAAAGATTATCAAATTTTTTGTTTATTATTTTTTTATAGTTCTAATATTGGTTTACATCATATCGAAAATTGGGAAAAATACTCTAAGCCTTAATAAAATAAGTTGACTTAGAAATACCTTTATTTTTCGAAAATCACAAACACATAATATGTGATTGTTTTCATCATTATATAGATCCACTATTAGTTATATCAAAATATACATTTTTTGAGATAACTTGGTGGGAGGTGCATACTGAGTTCACTTGATCTGACCCATTTATAAGTTTTACCTCATTTTTTTAGAGTAAAACAAAAACGCTATTTTTATAGGATAACATCTTATTAGAAGGCATAAAACTAACTTTACAAATATTTAGCATGCACTTGATAATTAACTATATTATTAGGTCAGTTTCCTGTGAATGAACTTTGAACTTTCAAAATGCAGTTTCTAGATTCTAAGGTCGAAGTTGAGAATATGGTTGACTCCAAATCACGGGTTAAGAAACTTAAAACGGAAATGATCAAAAAAACTTAGAAACTCAATCACAAATTAATAAAAAAATGCTTCCTGCCGACTCCGGGGTTTGCTGCTCTTGATCATTTCCGTTTTATTTCCGCTCCAAAATTATTTTTAATAACAACCCTGAGCTTCATTCAAGATGTCGGTGTTAAAAATGAATTAGCGCCAAATACAAATATTTAGAAAATACAAATATTTAAAAAATACAAATATTCGTAAAATATAAATATTCACAAAGTAAGAATATTTAAGATGAATGTGTCGGTAACTAAGGCAACCAAAAAGCGCGCCGGTGCTCTGCAAGTGGACTCCTCAATAAACATGTCTCGGCAACCTATTAGCCTGGTTTTACCACCTCAATAGCCTTTGACCTGACCCGAAAATGTTAACAATGAATGGACATGAAAAATTAAAGTAGTTGTGTTAAAGATTTATGAATGAACACGTACAGGACATTAAAGTTTACGAGTGGACTACTTGGGAAATTATGAAGTTGTAATTTAATACATAAGACTTTTGGGGAGATTCATTATTTAATTATATAGTGCATCGTACAATTTTGTAGAAATGTATTTTTTTTAGCTGCAATGAATTTTGAAGAGCAAAATAATTTCTCTAGTTTATTTTTCTAGGGGCATTTTAATCCGTCGGTGACAGGTTAATTGTTTTGGGGAGAAGTTTTAATACTTTCTTTATTGAAGTTCTAATTTTGTTGAGTGCAAAAACAGCAAAAATAATAAACTTGTTGCTGCGTTGAAGGACAACCAACGCTTTCGTTATTGACATGAAATGAATCACAAAAATGGTGGAAACAAATGCCAGGATTTTCTAGTGAATTATTTATTTGGAACGTTGAATGGGAATAACGCAGAAAAATTGTTGAGGGTGAATAAATAGTTAGCTAGATTATAGGATGGATCTACGGATTAAAATGATGGACAGATGGATGACTGGCTGGATGGATGGATGGATGGATGGATGGATGGATGGATGGATGGATGGATGGATGGATGGATGGATGGATGGATGGATGGATGGATGGATGGATGGATGGATGGATGGATGGATGAATGGATGGATGGATGGATGGATGGAGTGATTGATGGAGACATGACACGGTGAATAAATTAAAGGAGGTGAAAAATTAGAAGCTGATGAGAGAAACAGATGGATGCCTGCTTCAATAATTAAATGGGTAATTGGGTGGGTGGCTGGATGGGTGGAGAGACGAATGGCATAACAGAAGAAGGAATGAATGGAGCAACGAACAAAAGGACGAATGAATATCTAAGAAATTTGAGATAGATGGAAAGATGGATGGAAAGATGGATGGATGGGTGTATGGATGGATGGATGATGGATGGATGGATGGATGGATGGATGGATGGATGGATGGATGGATGGATGGATGGATGGATGAATGGATGGATGGATGGATGGAGTGATTGATTGATAGATATTTGTACGTATGGGTTTAGCCATACTTTGTTTGGTTTTTTTGATAAAATTCTCAAACTTTTCAAATCTTGAAGAGTTTGGTTGTTAAGAATTAATGATTCCTTCATAAGATGGTGAATCACGTGTTTATGGATCATTAGGAGGGATAGAGATTATTTCTGGTTCAATCTCTTAGAAATATATAGTTAAGTTATAGTCATCATCGCCATCGCCATCGTCATCATCCTCGTCATCGTCGTCATCATCATCATTTAAGCGAGCCAATCAACAACCACTTACCCCCGAGGGCAGTTGTTCCCTGTTCTTCTTCTATGCTTCAAAATGGTTTGTCAGTCTTCATCCCAGTTTTCGTTCGTTCGCATGTAACAACAGGAAAGCAATTATTGTTTTCAAACAATTTAAAAACATTTATCCACAATTTACAAATGTTTGTCATTAATTTATATTAATATTTACAATTAATTTATAAATATTTATAAAATATTTACAAACATTCATCAACAGGTTATCATTAATTTACGAATATTTAACAAAAATTCAGGTCGCCTGTATACACTTAAAAAAAATGGTTTTTTAATAAATTTTACTGTTAAAAACATTAATTTTTTTTTTCATCCAATGTCGCTTTTTTATTTTACTATTAAAATATTAATTATTTTTTTAACATTATCATTATTTATTGTAGTAATAATTTCATTATTGTTATCATCATTACTAATGATGTTATAAAAAGAGAAAACGGGAAAATAATAAAACATCGTCTCAACTGAGATCACCGTAAACTAAAAATAGAGAAGAAAGAATGGATGGATGGAAAACCGATAGATGGACGAATTATTATTGCTGTGCTCAAATGCAAATTGATCATTAGAATTAGTAGATATTGGATTATTATTGTAAGTCCATCACCTCCGTCTGTTATGCACGGGACAAATAGAAGCAGTGGAAAATGTTTTTTAGGATACCTAACTAACGCAGAAATAGCGCAATAAAATCAAATACAACCTAAAACTACATGCAGCCTCAACTCTTATCTTCCTTACGCTAACTCTTAACTTTAATTCTGACCTATGAACTCAACCCTAACCCATTCATCCTAATCATTCCAAATCTTATCCCTTAAAAGCAAAAACCTTTTAAACCTCTAAATTTTCATGAAAACATGGAGATAAGCTCAGTCCTATTTACATGGAGGATGTTTTCCCCCTTTTTATAGAATAACGCGTGATTTATGTGAGGCCGATGGCGGGATGATAGCAGATGGGTGAAGAAGATCGATGTCAGTGCATCCAGGGCTTAACAAGCACACCCTATGGCTGCGGGCCGGGCCGGGCCGGGCCAGACTGCTTCTTGTAACTATTTATGGAGAAGTTTTAAGGATCTACGGGATGACGGTGAATTGCAAAAGATGATCAAGGATTTGACGGCGTTGAATGAAACGGTTGAGATAGGCTTGGCTGGAGGTTGTTATTGTCTGACAAGTTTAAGTAATTAAATTGTAAATTATTAACTTTATTCTAAGATTATCAACACTGGGTGATAATATGTCTGTCGATTCGTCCTGTAGAGCAAATGCCCGCAAACCCATCCATTCATTCATCCGTCCATCCATCCATCGGCTGTGTAACATATGACAGTAATGTATGACAATTTATGGAAGTGCATGCAATTATTCGATATTGTCGCAGTCTATCAAATCACGTCGATATGCTTAATGCCTGTACAATGGTAATGTCAATTGATGTGGACATATATTAATTTATGCTAATCGCACGCCATTTTATGCTAATTTGGTGCTGATTTAGGCAGACTACAATGAAATAATCAATGTTTTTTTATGTTTCCACGATGCTTTCTGCCACCAAGAAATAACATCGGCAGTAAATTCGAATAAGAAGAACGCCGAAATCTTTTCCCGCTGCTGAACAGAAGTTTTGTCAACAAATTCACCTAGCTCTCTCTTTAAAATATTTTCACTTGCACAATATTAATATTTAAACAAAATTAATGATTTTATTATTCAAATGATTTAATAATTTAAATGATCATATTATTTAAAGTTTCCTCTCCAACGGTTAAGACGCCAGCTTAAGTCTTTCCGTTATGGTTCATATGGAAGGGGAGGGAAATAGTTCTGTATTAAATAATAATATTAGTAGTAGCAATAATGATTATCAATAATGATAATAATAATAGTAATAATAGTAATAATAAATGCTAATTATAATATAATTTAATATTTAGTTAATTAATTATTAAATAGTAATTATTACAGTAATACTATTAATATTAAATATTATAATAATATTAATTAATAATAATTCTTCTTAGTAGTAATATTATCATTACTATTATCATTACTATTATTATTATTATTATTATTATTATTATTATTATTATTATTATTATTATTATTATTATTATTATTATTATTATTATTATTTATTATTATTATTATTATTATTATTATTATTATTATTATTATTATTATTATTATTATTATTATTATTATTATTATTATTATTATTATTATTATTATTATTATTATTATTATTATTATTATATTATTATTATTATTATTATTATTATTATTAATATAATCACAGTACTATCAACAATAATAACGCTCCTCAATTGAACGTCTGACAGGCCCCGCGTCTTTCCTCGTCTTTCGACAGGGCATCCCTCCGGTTCTCTAACAATTGTTGTTGCTCCTACATGTCCATGTCCCGGACAGACAAGCAGGGAGACTGGTCGTTCCACGTCCCAGGACATGGAATTCACTTCCCACCGAGGTCCGTTGTGCTCCGACAATAGAAAATCACTTAAAGCTTACCTTGTCCTATTGAATTAATTTTTTTTGCAAAATTTTCGTTTCCTGTTTTATCCCGCTCTCTCAATTGGAAGAACCAAATCGGATTTGCTTGTTGTAGTGCCTACGCATCCCTTTGAGATCATTTTATGCACTCAAAAAATATGATAAATAAATTGTAAATTGTAAAATTGGATGAATGGATTCTTGGAATGCAGTTTGGTCGAATGGGTTGCTTACCTGCATGCGGCAATCGTTACGTGTCGTGTTCGCAACCCAGCCAGGGAGCGCCCTCGGATACGGGCTCTATATAAATAGTGGATTTATTAAGAAGTGCCTTCACATACTATCCGGATACATAAGTAATCAAAAAATTGGCTAATTAACAATCAGCAATTGTTGGACTATGTAGATAATGCGGTTATTTCTAGTCTTGAGTTCATGCATCTTGAGCGCGAAAGAGTGTAGCTAGGCGATCAGATGTCGAAACAAAAAGTAATCTTGAAACTCAATTTTCCACAACTTGGAGTAACAAAAACAAATAGCCAAATGACGTCGCCATCTTCCTGAGGCGAAATAAAAGTTGTCGCTTGATAAACTGTTATTTTATAAAAACATTTCCGCCATCAATGTTTTCCTGATAAAAAAATAATTAAAAATAATATTTAAAAAATTAATTCACGTAGAAAGGAAAAAACATTTTCCACAGATGAGTTTGCCCAGGTTCTTGATGTTGTCGTTCGGTGAAAGAAGGACACGTGAATGATCCTTGGTCAAAACCTTAGCCCTAAAAATAAGTTATCTAAGGGTGACCTCGTTATTATTATTATTATTATTATTATTATTATTATTATTATTATTATTATTATTATTATTATTATTATGATTATTATTATTATTATTAGTATTATTTTATTATTATTATTATCATCATTATTATCATCATCATCATCATCATCATCATCATCATCATCATCATCATCATCATCATCATCATCATCATCAGCATCATCATCATCATCATCATCATCATCAATCATCATCATCATCATCATCATCATCATCATCATCATCATAATCATCATCATCATCATCATCATCATCATCAGCATCATCATCATCATCATCATCATCATCATCATCATCATCATCATCATCATCATCATCATCATCATCATCATCATCATCATCATCATCATCATCATCATCATCATCATCCATCATCATCATCATCACAATCATCATCATCATCATCATCATCATCATCATCATCATCATCATCATCATCATCATCATCATCATCATCATCATCATCATCATCATCATCATCATCATCATCATCATCATCATCATCATCATCATCATCACCATTATCATCATTATCATCATCATTATTATTATTATTATTATTATTATTATTATTATTATTATTATTATTATTATTATTATTATTATTATTATTGTTATTATTATTATTATTATTATTATTATTATTATTATTTTCAGCGATCTAATTCTTCAAACTACGCTTAAAGTAGTATCAAGATGAGGGGCTTTATATCCAGGATTCTCACACTCAGCAAACATGAATGGATGCATTTGGATGCATTCAATTAGTAGAAGAACGGATGTATTGATGAATGAGCTAAATCTGCTCTCTTCCATGAAGTAATAAATCCAATTTTTTATTTTTTTTTAAACATAAACTGGATTGAAAAGATCCCTCAGAAAGATTTAAAAAAAAAAAAAAGAAAATTGATTTTTTGGAAGAGTTTCGTCCTTCTAGAAATTTCGCCGAAGTTTAATTTTATTCCTGAAATTAATTATTTATTTCGGCGAACAAGCGTCTCTGAAATGAATGTTATCGTTAGAATGTAATTTAAAAAAAAACAATTTAATTAATTTTATTTTAAAACAACACGTCATTCTAACTTAGTCTAACCTCAAACTTTAAATCCTAATCTAACCATTACCAAAAACCGCTATACTCGACGGTAATACTGACCTACAACCCTGTCCTAACCCTAACCCAATCTTCAGATACAATTCAAGCTCAAAGTCTCCCTCTGGATCCTATAATAAGTGATCCCATTTGCGAACGGTGGACAATCATTTCAAGCGAGGATTATTGCAAAGTAGCTGAGGCGATAGCGTTCATCCATTTGTCCATGCACTCAACAGCTTATTTTGCATTTATTTTGCCATCTATCCATACATTCACAAATCCATTTTCCCATCCAATCATTCGTAGGTCCATCTATTCAATATTGTATCCATCCATCCATCCATCCACTCTTCCAAATCTCAGAAGTTTTTATTGGGGGAGGGTTGTTTGCGAGTGAGGGAAGTAAAACCGGATATTAGTATCCAGGTGTTCCGAGTTGTTTTTTTACCTGGACGACTGGACGAGTCTTCCGTGTTTAATCGTCACGTGTGCAAAGTAATCGGTTGTAATCGTTGCCATGGTTTCTTTTCCGCTTTCAATGTTCAATCAAAACACGGATATGAAAACACCTGCCATGACAGAAATGCGATGCTCATCTTTATTTTTAATCGCATAATGAGTGAGTGAGTGAGTGAGTGAGTGAGTGAGTGAGTGAGCAGGCGTCAAGAATTGTGCTATTTCCACTCCTTCACGTCAGAAAAAGAGGCTAATAATCCTCTTTTGTGGTCGAATTGTCGAATTTAAAAGCGTTCATTAGTGAATTGAAAGCGTTTGAGATGTCGCGACGACGACGACGACGATGCCGTTGCTGCTACTGATGATGATGGTGCTGACGACAAGCACAATGATAACGATGATGATGACAATTATGCTAACCATCACATTGATGAAGACGTATACGTCGAATTGGCAGCACTGGAAGCAGACGGCAAGTAGCAGAATCCACTGTTGATGCTCAAGAAGAAGTCAAGAAATACTCTCTCTTCATCAACATCTCCACTCAATTCGTCCTTTAAGATGGGCACAGTGCTGTTCTCTCGTCGAAAACATTTCTGATGAAAATTTCGATTTAAAAAGAATCAAATATCAAAATAAAAATCGATGAAAGAATAAACAAAATATTAAATATTAGTTTAATTAATTACACTGTTTATTAATTTTATTTATATAATCTTTAATAAAATTGTGTATTTTTGTGATTTAAATGTACAAATAATTTCAATTAGACATTAAACAATTAGTGTGGCTGAAATGTCTGAAATTAAGTTCAAGTAAATCCGATCAATTATTTTCAGTTTAATTATTTATTTAATTTTTTATTAATAAAATTATTAATTAAATATAAAACTGAAAATGTAAAAATAAGTAGCTGTTTGTTAATAAATAAATTATTATAAGTACATAAACATTTTTTAAAATATATTCTTCAAATTATTATTATTATCAAATTCATTTTTGGTTGTCTGTGCTGTGCAAGAAACTGATCCGACAAATTAGCGAAGTAAGTTATAAATAATTGGAAAAAAATTGATGATTAAAAACATTTCAACACGATTAAAAATTAAATAATTAAAAATTCATTCTGAATAAACATTTTAATATTATAATATTATATATAGTATAATATATATATATAATAATAAATGTAACTACTTAATATTACTACTTATTAAAAAAAAATTAATTAAAATAATAAAATACTAATATATAATATACATAATAATATTTTATTGTAATTTGTTATTATTAATTAATTACAAATATTATTTATTTAATAACTATGACAAATAATTAATACAAATAACAAAATAACTTTGACAAATAATTAATACAAATAACAAAAGCAATATTATAATTTGATTATTAATTCACCATGACGATTTTTCGGAAATGGAATTTTTAGCGACATCCTTTGATGCATTGTACCCTTAAAGAACAGAAGTGAATGACTGTAGGAGTAATACGAACAATTCAAAGGCATTCAATTCATCGCCACCGTCGCCAGCAATTAAATTTAACCGTTGTCTGGGATTATCGATATTTTTAGAAAAGAAGTAGCTAAAAGATTGGAATTGAACGTTAAGGATATTATTATTATTCATTGATTAATTACTTGTAACCCGTAAATAATTACATCTTAGTTATTGTAACGACAACGAATTCGATTGCTGATTGGTGCTTGCAAGAACAAGTGACCAACGAATTATCATTAACATGCAGGTTAGCCGAATGGGTTACGTGCCTGCATACGGATGTAACGGCAACAGTCGTAATGTGTCGTGTTCGAAACCCAGCCTGCACTGCATTAAGCGCGCTTGGGAAGGAGCGCTATATAAATGGTCTCTAAATGCACCTCTGACGCTTTATGGCGCTATAGAAATGAAGTACAGTGACTACCTATGGTTTATTACTAACTGAAAAAATCGTAGCAGATGACAGCCGATTATCGGTCGAGTGACTTCCAATTCGGTCTCGGACGAGTGAACATTCCAGCACCATCGTCCATCCGGCTGTTTAGTCGCCATTTCCTTACGTAATCATCTTTTCCGGTTCATCACTCTACCCGTTCATCCATCCATTCACATATTCATCGATACATCCTTCAATCCATCCATTCACATATCCATCAATGCATCCATTCATTCATGCATCAGTCCATTCACACATTCAAAAAGAGAAATGCACTACTTATGAGCGAAATACTCATAGTGATGGTGATGGCAATTTAATTAATTTAAAAACAATCAATATATTTAATTAAATTTAAATAAATATAAAAAAAAAATTTAAATTAATATTAAAATATTAAATTTATTTTACTAAAACTAATTACTATTGCATTTAATCTTAGACTTGATTCTACTGTTTTTCTTTAGTTTCTGACTACACGCTTTATCAGTGCACGATATGAAGGTGCTTGGCTCCACATCAATTAATATCTCACCATAAAACCATTGACAACCATCATCGTCATCATTTCCGCCATCATGCTCATCATCACCGCCGCCAATCTTTTTAATCATTTTGTAAGCATTTTCTTTAAATTTTTATTGAAACACAAAACCGGTACAAGTTGGAACCGAAAGAAAAAAAGGAACGTCATAAGGGACAAATTCTGCCAACCTTTCAAGCTCAGAATTCGTGGTAGAGTAGAATTCAGTAATAATATTTCCAGACAGAAAAACATTTCTGAGAGCAGTCGTCTGAGAAGAGTAAATACTCAATAAGTACTCAAGACGAGCAGAGGAATTACACAAGTCGTTGATATAAATCAGAAACAAAAGCGGTCTCATTATTTACTGTGTCAAAAGCCTTAGCAAGATCCAGAAACACTCAAATAGTAAATTGACCTTCGATAATCTGTGAGAGATTTTCGTTTGGAGAAGTGAGATTGGCACGTTTGTTGAGTGGTTTTGCCGAAAACCGAATTGAATATTTTTTTATAATGGAATGTTTTTCCAGGAAAGAAATTGTTCTATTATATATAGCTTTCTCAAAATATTTGGAGAAGTACGGAAGAACAGATATTGGCCGATAATTAGCGATGTTTTTCTTGGAGTAGAATAACTTTGGCAATTGTTAAGTCATCGGGGAAGATACTGGAGCAGAACGAGCAGTTGATAAGTGCAGCGATGACCTGGGCAATCCCAGGTATTGACAGTCCCGCGAGAGCTGGATTGATCTGATCATAGCCGAGCTGTGGGATTGCTTAAGAAAGCGGTTCTCAACCTGTGGGTCGCGAACTCATTGAGAAAACTGACGTTTTTGCCAGGGGTCGCCTAAGACTGAGAATTTAATATTTTTTTAAATAAATTTTTCAAAATAATTTTTAAAGACATAATTTTTTGACAAAACCTTATCCTTAACCCCACATATAATTTTGAACAAAATGATTTTTATAGCGCAAGCGTTTTTCGGCTATTGTATAACATTGTATGCAATGTTGTTCGGACCGTTTGCTGGATTCAGAGATTCTTGTGGCGATAGTTTGACGTTTAGCGACTGGCTTGCAGGCTGGCTGGATACAAAGTAGCAACTGTAGCAGGTCGGAACTTGGTACATCCAATTAATCATGTTATTTGATATTGTATATTGTACAAATGAAATATACATGATAAGGATGTGTTCACATCTCTCGTTCTCTGTTAAGTTTATGTTTGCTAGTAAGCACACTTGTTGGTTGCTGCCATCCCGAATTTAGCAAGCAAAGAAAACTGCCACCTCACTGAAACTGTTGCAATATTTAGAAACTCAAATAATGTTACAAAATAAATATTTTAAAAACATGACAACATATCTCATGTTTTCATATTTAAAACTTATTTTGCAAGTGTGGGATGTGCATAAAAAGAAATTAAATATAAATCTTCTAATATTTAAAAGTGAAAGGCATAAACAGCAACAATGATTCATGAGTTAAAGGTAGCCCAATCCCCCAAATGTTTAATTTGTTGTTGGGGGTCGCCGCAGTAAGGTCAAGTGCTGCCTGGGGATCACGGCGTCAGAAGGGTTGAAAACCGATGACTTAAGAGATCTTTAATAATAATTTCTTTGAGAGTAACGTCTTTTAAATACAGTGATTGATTGATTGAGAGACAGGATCCCCGAGATACTGCTTGTAAAATTGCCTGGTATTATTTTTTGGGCTAGCTTTGTGCCAATTGTAGAAAAGTATTGTATTCATAGAATGACTTCGCAATTTCGCTGGGTGAGGTTAGTGGCTGACCATCACAATCGTAAAAAACACGTGGAGGCAGTTGATACCTTTCTCGACTCAATAGAAGCTTTAACAAGTCCCATGTTTTTTTAATATTTTTTGAGTATTCAGTGAATATTTCTGATTTGTAACGTGTGATGGTTTCATCCTTGACTCTTTTAAGTCTATTCCTGTATTCGATGAATTTTGATTTATTTTCAGCTGAGGGATCTTTCAAAAACTTTTTATAGAGATTGTTTTTTTTTTATTGCATCATTTTAAGAGTCCCGGAGTCATCCAGGAGGTTTTGAAGCGATAATGTTTTGTGCGATGAGGAGCAGTTGGAAAACATCTGTTGAAGACTTCCGAGTACACATTAACAAAGGATTGGTGTGCTTTAGAAACCTACAGAGTCTTGCAATGACCCAGAATCTCAGATCAAACCATTTCCTCAATCTCTTCAGTAAATCTAGCAATGCCTTCCTCCCTTTGCACTCTAATAGAAGAAATTGATCTGCTGTAATTAAGGACACCTGAACTGAACCAGACGTAGATGGGAAGATGATCCGAAATGTCGTCTACTATAATTTTTGAAAGACTGTTTCTGTCGAATACGAATTCATGGAGATGCTATTGATAACAGTCGCGCTCTTTGATGTTAGTCTTGTTGGTTGACCTATTTTAGGATGTAGGCAATGACTTGACAATGTCGTCAAAAACTCCTGTACCGAGGTGACATCACTTGTTACGTCCAAATTGAAATCTCCCAACAATATGAAATCTCCATTTTTCCCGATCTGATCAAGTGTGACTTTGAGTTCCTCATTAAATATTAGTTGTAAGTTGATTTTAGGAGGTCGGTAGACGACGCCGAGTGTTATCGTAGTGTTGCACAACTTTAAATTTACAAACATGTTTTCAAAGGTCACAGCGGTAAAATGATGTTTTATTGAAGAAAACAATTGAAGTGTACAATATCTGATGATTAAAAAGTCCAACTCATCCACCC
Organism: Whitmania pigra; assembly: GCA_021613335.1. Classification (NCBI taxonomy): domain Eukaryota; kingdom Metazoa; phylum Annelida; class Clitellata; order Hirudinida; family Haemopidae; genus Whitmania; species Whitmania pigra. Next base: position 456,981 of record JAJTWR010000380.1, on the reverse strand, counting down.
CTCTATTCAGGAAAAAAAAACGGAATCACGAATACTGTCATTCGATCAAGTTTCAGTCGTTGCAATTATTTTTGCTTTTATCCTGTTATTATTATTATGTTGATGTCGTGTATTTTATTTGGTAATTTATAATAATTTATGTGGAGAAATGAGATATCATTTGGAATTTTTGGCATACACGAATATGAGACTTCCTTATTCACAAAATTATAGTCTGGGTCAATATCTTCCATAGAGACCGAATTTCGTTTTCGATTTCGTTTTCGTTTTTGATGCCGAATAGTAACTTTTTTGTCATTTACGGCGTCAGTTCGTTTTCTGACCCAGTAGAAAAATTATTTATCGGGTCATTTTCGTTTTCGGTCGAAATTGCTTTTGTAAACAAAAAAAAATAACAATTTTTTTTAAATTCAGCTTTGTCTATTGAGTATATATTGTTAATATATACAACAGGAGTCGGCAAACTCCGGCCTAGTTAATATCACTTCTCTAACGTTAACGCCAACGCTAAATGTCCTAATATAATTATGAAATGAACGTTAATAAAATACACACACACTCCTAACGTTCACAAATATAACAGAAAATTTAAGATGTTTTCACTTCTTTGTCTTTTAGTTGACATATGTAATGATAACGATTTTTTAGATGTTAATTGAGAGAAAATAGAAAATGACAATGCCCGATCAAAACTGCCCGGCGACAAAACGACCCCGTCAAAACATAAAACTCATCAAAACAGCTCAATATATTGTTCCGTAATCGAAAGGTTTTGTGCTGAACAAGAGTGAGAAGACATGAATTTAGTTTCACTTACTTAACCATCGATAAGATATATTAAATTGGAACTCCAGATCAAACTCTTCATTGTTCACATCGCAACCTGAACTCAGGGAAGGATCAAAAGAAAAACGAACTGAGGAACTTGATGAGTGATAATTTCTCAAAGTTCCTGATTCACTTTGTGAAGCTCGCATTTGCTGCTTGTCAATCGATAATTTACATGCAAACCTGAAAAATCCATGGATGGGGACAACAGAAACTAAGAGATTAGCTGGAATCCTAATAATATTTTAGACGATAAATCTTCCACTTAATAAAATTTCCTGACATATTTAATAATAACGATCTTGAAGATTTTTTATGTTAATACTATATGTTAAGAAAAGGTGGGAAATGGCAGTAAGTCTGTGTCTTATGTTGACATTAAGAAAACTTGAATTTTTTTTATAGTTAAGCAAGTTTCTCAAAAATCATTAAGTATGAGTTCAATATTACTTTGTTATGCTATATTATGTTAATACTAATGTCGACACACATAAGGCTCGGGAATCAAAATGAAAACCTCGGCACCTATCACTCACCATAATATAAATTTTCATAAACAGTTCTTAATGAATTTGTCTAAAACTTGTCTATAAATTTAAATAAATTAATTAAATTTAAAAAAAATAAATTAAAACTATTTAAATTTACTTGTTTTTATTAACTTACATACTTTATTAAATTAAACTATATTAGTTTTAATTTATTTTTGCTTTGGTTTTGTTTGTTTACGGTTTAAACCGTAAATCGGTTTCAGTTTTCGTCTTTTTATTCTTTTTTCGGTGTCAAGCATTTTTTGCTATTCGGTCTATTTTCGTTTTCGGTCACACCCAAAAAATCATTTTCAATCGGACTCTAATCTTCTAATTGTAAAACGGAAATTATAGTCTGGGTCGATATCTTCTAATCGAAAAACGTAATCTTCTTTATTAAAATCAAAATCCGAAACAGAATACATGAATGAATGAAATAGATAACAAATGATTGATGACGACGAATACAATGATTTTGGTTACCGCATTAGTATTTTTCGATCACGCAGTGCATAACAATTTCATTGCTTCTTTGAGAACACAAAAACTTAATGAAAAAGGATTGCAGTATATTCTCATTAGTCAGGCTAATGAATTACAATTAAATCGTTCCTAAACACTGACTGAACGATATATTTTATTTTATTTTATTTTTTTTCTAAATTTAGTTTTTATTTATGGAAATACTTTTAAGACAGTCAGAAGTCATTTCATTCATTTTATTTAAATTATTTTATACCTCTTGGGCATTATTATTATTATTATTATATTATTATTATTATTATTATTATTATGATTATTATTATTATTATTATTATTATTATTATTATTATTAGTATTATTATTATTATTATTATTATTATTATTATTATTAATTATTATTATTATGATTATTATTATTATTAGTATTATTATTATTATTATTATTATTATTATTATTATTATTATTTTATTTTATTTTTTTTTTTAAACTTCTCACGAAGTTTATTTTTCCGACCAAAAACAATCCGAAACAATCAGTCAAAAAAAAACGAAAATTTTTAACGTCCCCTGTCATGGCTCGGGATCTCCATGAGACTGTCTGAATTTTCTAAACGACTTATTTAAATAACTTAAACAATTGTATGTGCTCAATTCGTCCTCGTGAACATAAATGTTATTCAATTCAATTTAGATCTTCTTCTGCAGGCGATAGCACGGAAAGTCCCTGGTTGACTCTTGATTCTGACAACCCACTTGCTGCTACCTCCTTTTTGATTGACTTCTTTTATCTTTTCTTCAAACAACTTCTTGCTTTCTTCCCTGTCTTCCTTTGAAAGGTCCTGACTAAGAATTACTTTCCTAATTGTTCACTCTCTTTCAATTTATTGCAGTTGTCCAGAATGAAGTTCTTGGTAGGCAAATTATCAAATTGTTTTAACAACGGTCTTGCTCTTGAAGATTCAACTTTTTTGCCAATCCTGAACATTTCAATGATTTTTCTTTCCAGATTTGATATTATTATTATTTATTATTATTTTTTTTTTTTACGTTTATTTTCTCAGCCAAACAAATGTCTAAATTCGATCGCAGACGATGTAAAAAAACCTCAACGAATATTTAAAGTCCCCCTTCTGGGCCTGAGAGAACCCCGAGACAATGCGCAAACCACATCACCATCGACATTATAAAAATACAATCCGTACAATACATAATAAATGTCCTCGCTACAATCCAACTCGTTTCCGCCATCGTTTTTGAGTTTTGCGCTTGTGATGCTTCCACATCAGGTAAGAACCAGAGAGAGCCGTTGTTGTTAAATTCATTAACATGCTTCTGGACAAGCCGAGGCCGCGCCAAGAGGAGTACGATTTTGAAGAGATCACTCCTCTCCAGTTGCAAACGAATGCAGTCACGAGAACCTTCGGAGAGGGAAACCCACTTGGACGGTTGTTTGTCATCCAAATATGAATGTCCCTGTCGTCATATTTTTGGACTTTGTTGACGTGTTCTTCGTCCAATGGGGCTGTATCTGAAACGATGGTGACATCGCAGACTACTGACTGACCCCCCTCCCATGCCACCAGGTCTGGAATTCTAAGATTCCCTCCTACATTAATTCGAGGCTCAATTTTGGTGATGTATCCCTTCTTGGTCAGCTTCTTTTCTAATTGGCGGACAAGATTGTTATGCCGCTCTCTTCTCTCTGCATCCATACCTGGGCAAACCTGGAAGATATGGTCCAGGCACTCAAAGGCACCACATCCGGAATCGCAATAGGTGTTAATCTCTGGATGATACCTTGAGATCCTAAGATTTGTCGGGAGGACGGCAGCCCTGACTTTGATACATTGTATGTATTCGCTTGGGGGCATCCTGAATTGACCGTCCACTACCCAATCACTAATTCCTATCCCTTGGGTAAACGATTGCAGCCCATATCCATCGACAGAGTCGTACAAACTTGCCGCAGTTTTGTGTTTCAGTTGTTTTTTAGCTGCGGGTCCTTTTGCTATTCCGAACTTTCTGTATTCGCAGAGAATTGCGCTGTTATCCCTCAACGTATCCAGCAGAAACTCATCCTCATTGGTCTTGGACTGCCCCACCATTGCCGACATTCGATTAGCTCTTATGATCGGCACCCATTTTCTGAGCTGCAACAATCCGAGTCCCCCATCCTTAACTCCCGTGTGGAAGAAAGCAACCGGCGTGTCTTTAGGAAGTCGGAGCCATTGTCGCACAGCAGATCTTATCTTGGTGTCAGAAGCACTGAGAGATTTCAGCGAAATGCTATTGAAGGTCATATAATGAACAAGACTTGGTATTAAATGAGACCTGAGGATGTAAAGTTTTTGATTGGGCTTCAATGGAGCCCTGGATATTAGATGCAACTTGTTTTGAATTTTTTCTCCTATTGAAGCGTATTTTAACCTGGGACCAATGTCAGCCCCGAGGTACTTGTAGGTATCAAGAATATTCATTGCCGTAATTTTATGTTGATTGACTTCAAGGTAAGAATCCGGGTTGACAATCCATGGATTGTTTTTATTCTGCACTTCCGCCCTCAGGGATGCGCATTTTTTAGCATTGATACTCAATCCCACTTTTGCTAAAGACTCTTCAACTTGTTCCAGAAGTCTTTTCATTCCAATATCCGTGGAGGATAAAAGAATCAAGTCATCGGCAAAGGCCATGTAATTGCACTTGACTGATGAATTAATGTCGCCAGTCACACCGATGGAAGGGTCCACTTCGGCCATCACCATGTCGATTACCGCATTGAAAAGTAGAGGAGACATGGGGTCTCCTTGGCGGACGCCTCTGTTCACTGGAATGTCGTGACTCAGTTTTCCTCCAATCTTTAGTTGGACCGAGCAGTTGCGATAAGCCTCTGAAATGTATCTCAGCATGAACGGCGGAGTTCCGAGTCTGTAGGCTGCTCTAACAATCGATTGATGCGAAACCGAATCAAATGCTTTGCTCACGTCAATGAAGGTGAGGTTCAGCCTTTGTTTCTGCTCCCTCTTTTTCTTTATGATTGCTTTTACGAGCCATATATTGTCCGCTAGGCCATCGCCGTGCCTAAAAGCCTTCTGACGACTTGAAAGAGGCCAGTGAGTGAGCATTCTTTTGCTCAGAACACGGTGGAATAACCTGCCAATAATTGGTCCAACAGTGATTGGCCTGAAATCGCCTGGATTGAGTGTCCCTTGTTTTTTTGGAATACAAGTGACAATTCCCTTTTTTAGCACATCTGGGGGACATCCATTGAACAGCCAGAGTATCATATGGGTGGCCATGTCTTCTGGGGCTATCTTGTTCAAGTCAACTTTTTTCATTCCATCCAAACCAGGAGCAGAATCTTTCAAATTTTTTGCAGCCAGAATGATTTCATCCGCAGTGACCGGAATATCCATCTCTTCAAAAGCATCGACGGCTCTCTCCAATGGTCTGCAATCGCTTTTTGACTTCTGGATGAAGACTTTCTCCCAATATTCAAGCAATGCCTCATCGGCAGGATGCACAGAATCTTTCTCGCTATCTCCATTCAATACAAACTGAGCTCCTAAACTTTGACTTTTTCGGAACATTCTTTGAACTTTCGCATAATGTTGTCTTTCCAACTCCATTTTCCTTGCTCTCTCTGATTGATGGTTGACTGTTCTGACAAATTCGCGAGTATTGGATCCAACGCTGTCCTCCTCTCTCAATTCCAGATTCTGCCTCACATATTCTCGTGTTTCCTTCTTTGTTTTCTTCGGTATTGTTTCCGAAATCCATCTTTCGAATTCCATGTTAATGATGGCTCTTTTGACCTCATTTCCCTCATTGGGATCAATTAGCCTTCTGAATTCGTCGTCCGTCATTCGGAGCAGAAACCTCCTTTTTTCAATAAATTGCAGGAGACCAACTACGTTTTCCACTTCAATATCTGCGCAACTGGATATGGCTTTGAAATCGGCCTTCACGCCTGATGTTATCATATTGGAGAGCAGTTTGCGGTATTGTGGTTTGTTCCTAATTTTCTTTATGCTATCTACATCGAGAGTAGGGAATTGCTGTTGAAGTGAGACGTTGATCCTGTTTTTATGTAATCCTCCAAGATTCAATTCTGCATCCGCCAGTGCTCTCCATGATTCTGTGTCTTGAAGGCTTGGAACAGGAAGCAGATAAATTCTTTCACCAGGATCTGATTCTTGGCAAGAGACAATTGTAGGATGCGACGTCTCAGTGAGCATGGTTGTTGTTGTTGGACAAGTCAGGTATCTCTCCCGTATTACCTTGTATCTGTCGCCGAGTCTTTGGCTTTTGATGGCATTCAACGTTCTGTGTCTAAATCTTTTATGGAGTTCTTTGTTGATGTTGTGAACTCCATTTCGAATCATTTCGGCCTCCATGGCAGCGAGCATGCAATATTCTTCCTCTGTCCATCTTGCTTTAGCAGAGGGGAGACCAGCTCTGGCTTTGTGATATTCAAGTGGATGGATTCTGTTTTCATGGATGTGTTTACCTCTTGTTGTGCCGAACTTCTTGTTGCAAAAGTCGCAGCGCACCTGTCTTCTACTACCTGAAGGAGTTTCTTTCTTTCTTTGAACGCTAGCCATTTGGCTTCGGCCACTACGTACAAACTCCACGGTACTCGAATTAACATCCATGAAATAACCACTCTTTAATCACTTGTTCAATGCTGTGGTATGCAGTTTCGTAGCTAACCTGCTTCTTCGGAAGAAACAACAAATCTTCGGTGCAGGTAGGCAGGTTAGATTTTCCCCTTTTTATTTTCCCTCAAGGAAGTAAGCTGTTCACCGAAAGACAAACTAACGGCAGGGGACACGAGCAAAAAAAAAGACAATTCGAAAAAATTGACTTTAACGCGGATTTTAATTGCCTAAACTCAAGAGCTTAAACAAAACATCCGCACTTATCGCTCGCTGAACAATATTATTATTATTATTATTATTATTATTATTATATTATTATATTATTAGTATTATTATTATTATTATTATTATTATATATTATTATTATTATTATTATTATTATTATTATTATTATTATTAGTATTATTATTATTATTATTATATTATTATATTATTAGTATTATTATTATTATTATTATTTATTATTATTATATTATTATTATTATTTCTAAAAAAACTCATTAGATGCTTCTGCACCTAATGTCTTACCAGCATCATCATCATCATCATCATCATCACTATCAGCTTTACAATTCATTCCATTGACAACTTTGTCCCCGCATTTCCTGGAATTTATAACAAAAATATATAAAAACAATAAATATTAAAAAATATAAAAATAAATTTATATATATAATTATAATTTTATAAATAAGAACGCTTCGGGATATCCTGTAAATTGATAATTTTATGGCAATATTGATCGTTATGTCGGCCTTGACGACCCGGCATTAATAAGTTGATATATGATGCCATTAAGTTGATATATGATAATAATAATATGATATCTCGACGGCGATGATGATGACGGTTGCTGCACAGTTTTCTCTCAAAATTGAATGGAAAAATTATCTGGACAATTGACGTTCGCAAATAATCCTTAAATCTCCTGTGAGGTTCGAACCATTAGCCTTTGCCACGAATTATTCTGTTTCATCAAAATATATCACGATAAATGGATTTAAGTAATTTATTATGTTTGTTCTGTTGGTATTAATTAATATTATTTTAAATGTGACATTTCTACGATTTATTGCAAATTATTATTATTATTGACGTTTTTAATTTTAATTTTTATATATTCACACAAACTCTCATTTGCACAAACGCACACGTATACATAAGCTGACGCAAAGTCAACGAAGCCTAACGCATTTGCGGGAGGTCTCTGTAGGGACAACACCCGCACCGGAGGGAGACGGATGTATTGTTTGCCAGTTTTTGTATTCCATCCATCCCTTCATCCCTTCATCCCTTCATTCCTTCATCTCTTCATCCCTTCATCCCTTCATCCCTTCATCCCTTCATCTCTTCATCCCTTCATCTCTTCATCCCTTCATCCCTTGGTCATTCTCGAATCTGAGCAAACAGGATTCAGAAATAATGGCGCGGAGTGACGATGCTGACGTTCTTTTTATTGGAAACATTTTAAGAAACTCCTGCGGGATACTATGACGATGCTGCTGATGTTGATGATGACGACGACGATAATAGCGTAATATAATAATCAAATTATTGCTTGAGTATTTGCAGCAACGTCAGCAACAGTCCATGCGTCTTCTTTTTCTTACAAGAAAAAATGCACCCAGACCCACCGCCTTCGCACGCACACCCACACACACACACACACATATATACACACACACACGCACACGTACACAAAATCCGTCGTATCTTCGCTGGAACCCCTTTGTTTTATTCGTCCTGGCTGGGTTCATTATCCCCAGGTTTATTTGGTTTTCATGGAATTAATGCGGATAGGGTCTTTGGGTGCTCCTTGGGGTGTCACAATAGATGACATGGAGGAGGGTACGTTTGTCAGGGTCATTGGAGTACTTTTACTTGTTCATTTTTGAATGATTAAAGTTAAGATTAATAAGTTTATTGTAATTGTCATTACAGCCCATAAGTAGTTAAATAATTTACTAAAATGCTAATCCTAATAAAAAATCCTAATTATAATGATAAATAATAATTTTCATAATTATATTAGTGTCCAAGGTAATGTTTTATTCAATTTAGGCAATGTTTTATTCCGTGATATTATTACGTTTTCGGTCTGTTTGAGTTTTGAAATTGCATTTATTATTTGTATTTGGTTTCAGACATCATCATCGTCGTCGTCGTCGTCGTCGTAATCGTCATCGTCATCATCATCGTCATCTTCATCGTCGTCGTCATCGTCGTCGTCTCGCCCCTCAAGTGAAGCCGTTAAAGCGTTTAATCGCGCTTAAAAAGCTCAGTCCGGTATGGGAGAGCGTAGGTGTAATGGATGCTTTCGAGCCACCGCACGTGACCATTAATGGCGATCGTTGTCAAGGCTACCGAGTTTCGATTTACAGCGATGCTTTGGATATGATTTATGGAGTTTCACTACTGCCCCTCCCTCTATTTGTATGTTTGTATGTTTGTATGTTTGCATGTTTGTATGTCTGGGAATGTAGCACGCAGGTGCTGAATGACGGTGTCTGCGGTCGAGGTGGTTAGTGTGGTCGTGGATGCAAGGAGCGAATGAAATTTTGGAATAAAATAAAACTTTAAGGAAAAAGAAAAACAGTTTTAAAAAATGCTATCTTTTCATCGACAAAATCCGTTAAAAGCATTTTCTTAAACCTGGTGAAATTTGTTGAGAACTCGTGAATAATAAATTAGAATTCATAAATTGTTAATTTTTACGACTTTTTATGTACTTATTTTAATTCTTTATTTATGAATGATCATTTAAAAAATCCGATTTTCCTTTATTTTAATTCCTTTCCGTTTATTTCCTTTCCTTTATCTCAGCCAAACAAGTGTTTATACTCGATCACAGACGATACGAAAAACCGCAACGAATATTTAATGTCCCCCTTCTGGGCCTGAAAGAACCCCGAGACAATGCGCAAACCACAGTACCGTCGACATTTTAAAACAAACCGTACAATAGATAATAAATTTCTTCGCTACAATCCAACTCGTTTCCGCCATCGTTTTGGAGTTTTTCGCTTATGACGCATCCACATGATTTAAGTGCCAGAGAGAGAGAGTGTTGTTGTTGATAAGTTCATTAACATGCTTCTGGATAAGCCGATGCCAAGAGGAGTACGATTTTGAAGAGATCACTCCTCTCCATTTGCAAACGAATGCTGTCACGAGAACCTGCGGAGAGGGAAACCCACTTGGACGGTTGTTTGTCATCCAAATATGAATGTCCCTGTCGTCATATTTTTAGACTTTGTTGATAAGTTCTTCGTCCAAAGGGGCCCTTTTAGAAACGACATCGCAGACTCTCCCGTACTACCAGGTTTGCAATTCTGAGATTTCCTTCAACCTTAATTCAAGGTTCAATTTTTATGATGTAGCTTTTCTTGATCAGCTTTTTTTTTGGCAGACACGATTATTATGCCGCAAACTTCTCGCTGCATCCATACCTGGGAAAATCCCACCACATCCGGAATCAGAAGAGGTGTTCATCTCTGGATGATACCTTGAGATCCTAATATTGGTAGGAAGAACTTATGACTTTGATACATTGTATGAATTCGCTTGGGGGCATCCTGAAATGACTTCACTATCCAATCACTAATTCCTATTGAAGCCCAAATCCATCGATCGAGTCATACAAATTTGCCGCAGTTTCATACTTCAGTTGTTTCTTGGCTGAGGGTTCTTTTGCGCTATTGTCTTTCAACGTATCCAGCAGAAACTTATCCTCATTGGTCTTGGACTTGGACTGAGCCACCATTGCCGACATTCGATTAAATCCTATCGGCACCCATTTTATGGTCTGCAACATTCTGAGTCTTACCTCTTTAACTTCATCATTCCGCGTGGAAGAAAGCGGCAGGAGTGTCTTTAGGAAGTCGAAGCCATTGTCGTACAACAGATCTTATCTTGGTGTCAGAAGCACTGAGAGATTTCAACGAAATACTATTGAAGGTCAGGTAATGAACAAGACTTGGTATTAAATGAGACCTGAGTAGAGATGTGAGCGTGAAATATTTCAATTGTTTTATTTCAAAATGTTTTGTTCTTTTTGAAATATTTCATCACAAAAAAAAACACAAAAAAAAACACAAAAAAAAACATAAAAAACAAAACAAAAAATTTATAACTTTAAAAATGAAGTTTTGATGTTCTAACGAAACCACCCTTGTCCTGAAATAATTATTTTTTAAGTTTCCCAATGCTTTCCTATATAATCTACAATTGTGCTCTCTGGTAGAAGCACTTTTTGTGGCTTCGAAAAACTGTTCAGGCAAAAGGCCTTCCCTTCCCGATAAAATTTTGAATGCCTCGATGAGGTCCCATCTATTTCTTTTCTTTTCCAGAGTCGTTAATTTACATCTACTTAATCTTTCCTCGCAACTCAGCTTTCCAAAACCTTCTATCATCCAGGTTGCCCTTTTTTGTACTCTTTCCAACACTTCTACATCCTTTCTCAAATGAGGGTTCCACACTTGCACACAGTACTCAAGATGTGGCCTTACTAATGCCTTATACAATCTCAGTATTACATACTTGTCCCTACTCACTAATGTTCTCTTTATCATTCCAATGTCAAACCCGAGATACTTGTAGGTGATAAGAATATTCATTACCGTAATTTGATGTTGATTGATTTCATGATAAGGATACGAGTGGGTTATTCTTCCTTTGAGATTGGTTATTCATCCGCCCTCAGAGATAAGTATTTTTGACATTCAGTCCAACTTTGCCAAATTAAAGAAATCTAAACTTGTTCAAGAAACCTTTTCATTCGAATATCCGTGGAGAATCAAATCATCGGCAAAGGCCATGTAATTGCATTTGACCGACGAATTAATGTCGCTATTTAATGTATCATTAATTACAATAATAATAATAATATTTATTTATATTATTATATATAATATATATATATATATTATATATATATATATATATATATATATTAATATTATTATTATTATTATTATTATTATTATTATTATTATTATTATTATTATTATATTATTATTATTAAATCCCCATCATCATCATCATCATCATCATCATCATCATCATCATTGTAAATTAATCTTGAATCTGATGAAGACATCAGAATGATGATGCTGGAATGAATCCATGAGAATTCTGCTGTTGCAGCTGTCTGATAACGGCGAGATGATGACGACGACGACAACGATGCTGATGATTGTGATGATGACGACGACGAAGCTGATAATTATGAAGGACATGACTACAGAACACCGGTAAACTCTCAATCACAGACATCGAATGAAGTATTCTTCAGCATTCCGAGAAGCAGGTGCAAAGCGAATGGCGGGAAGAGTTTACGACCTTTATTGGAGATTCAGGACGTGTCTGTCGGCTCTCAAGTCTTAACTGCGTATGTTGGTGTTGTCGTTGTTGGTGTTGTTGTTTGGTTTGTTAAGTTGTTGTTTGTGGTTTGTTAAGTTGTTGTTTGTGGTTTGTTAAGTTGTTGTTTGATGTTTGTGTCAATGATAGCACCATCGTGGCACCATCACGATCATGATGGTTCGTATTGTACCTAGTCATTTTCATCCGAACGCCTATCAATTTTTTTTTTTTCCTTTTATTATTGAAACACAAAACAAGACAAGTTGGAAATACCGAAAGGAAAAAAAAGGAACGACATAAGGGAAACAAACTCCCGCTAACTGACGTCCTATTGTCATTGATGAATATAGTTGCTTTTTAATGTTCTAGAAATGTAATCAATAATAAAGTAATTTTGAGTAATAAACATGGTTATTTAGAGTTAATAATAAAGTGTTTTAATGCCTTCTTAAAAGGCCTACCACCTACACATCGGGTGGACTATCACATCACCTGTGAGAATCTAATTTTCCTAAAGTTTTTATAAAAGCAGATTTCTTTCCGGGCTTTCGTCCTTTGGAACATCCACTCCATCTTCTTTCTTTCTCTTTGCTTCATTAACATTCGTTCCAACTAGTCCGTCTGTCTGTCCTTTAGTTTTGACCTCGCCCTCGACCAATCAGGGATGTTCTGTAAATCAACAGAGGAGGTCACCGACTGCTTAGTATAGGTGAACTGGTAGTTAACAACTGTTAAATAAGTGTCACGTTCTCCACTAGAAGTCCGTAACAAGTAGTACCGCTGCCACCACCAACCCCAAGTTCTTCACCAGAAACAAGGAATTGGAACCAAAGCTTTATTTACACGGTGACCCGTCATAACAGCCCGGCGACAGAATAGCCCCGACAAAACAGCCCCGTCAAAATAGCCCGGCGTCAAAATAGCTCAAGACAAAACAGCCCCGACAAAACCGCCCCGACAAAACAGCCCCGTCGAAACAGCCCGGCGTCAAAATAGCCCAAGACAAAATAGCCCCGTCAAAATGGCCCTGTCAAAATAGCCCCGACAAAATAGCCCGGCGACAAAATAGCCCAGGACAAAACAACCCGGCGACAAAATAGCCCCGCGACAAAATAGCCCCGTCAAAATAGCCCCATGATAGCTCCATGTCAAAGTATTTTTAAAAAATGTTGTGAAACTGAATCAAAATTTAATTCGAAATTAGTGGATTGAATGCTTTGACCGTTTTGAGTATTGTTTGTTGTTATTATTGTTCTCCAGAAGTTTAATTTGCATAGTCTTGCTTATTCAAATTTGTATCTGGCTTACAAATTTGTGTTGACATTATCCTCATCACTAGTTGCTTTTTGAGAGGTCGTTTTCAAAATTGAAATAGGTTTTGAGCAGATTAAGAAATTTTCTGAACCAGTCAATTCTACGATCATTCATGCTGATGTCTTGTGAGAAAGACTCTTTTCCAAGAATCAATAACAACGAAATCATTGATGTTTTAGCATCGACTAGTGAAACGATGAAAAAGCTGTTATAATAGTTAATAGTGAATAGAAATTTTAGACTCTAGTGTTTCTCAAGTTTAAGTTGATCAAACTAGGAGTTAAATAAAATTTCCGGGCCGGTTTTTTAAGCCAGTCCGACCCTGGTGACAGGGCTGTTTTGACGGGGCTGTTTTGTCGGGGCTATTTTGTCGCGGGGCTATTTTGTCGCCGGGTTGTTTTGTCCTGGGCTATTTTGTCGCCGGGCTATTTTGTCGGGGCTATTTTGACGGGGCCATTTAGATGGGATTTTTCCGTCCTGGGCTATTTTGACGCCGGGCTGTTTCGACGGGGCTGTTTTGTCGGGGCTGTTTTGTCGGGGCTGTTTTGTCTTGAGCTATTTTGACGCCGGGCTATTTTGACGGGGCTGTTTTGTCGGGGCTATTCTGTCGCCGGGCTGTTATGACGGGGTGCCTATTTACACAATAAAAATCTTAAGGACCAAAAACGCAGAAACCGTCGTAAAACCATCATAAACAGCTCTCATCGAGCCTCTATTTATGGATGTTGGATTTGATTAGCAATTCTAACATAATGTCATCCAATCAGAATTCACGATAAAAGGTCAATCCATGCCTATCAGATGATTAAACTAATTTTCCTTAAAATAATATTAATTATTTTAAATCACCTTTGTTTGGAATCTAAGAATAGCATTGGCTAGCTTAAACAAATAATTGATATCTAATGAAATGTATCCGCGAGCAACAAATCATCTTATTAATAGCAAATCCAGGAAACATGTCTGGTTGTCTCGGAGACCCAACCATGACAATAACAATCAATAAATTAAATTAATATTAATTACTTCTTGAATATTAATTACTTAATATTGCATTAGGCAATTATAACTCGCAGCCAAATTATGCTCATAACTAATGTTCTTTCAATGTCATTAATAATTAGTCGATTTCTCGTTTGCTGGTTGATTAATTAGTTTAATATTAATTATTAAATCTAAATTATTAAATAATTAATAAATATTAACAGCATTCTAATGTGCACATTTTTTGTACTTGCATTGCGTTTTTCATGAACATTGTGCTAATTATAGTGCTAATTAGCGAACTTTATTTTGAAAATCTCTTCCATGTTGGTCATAATCATGGTCCTAATGAATAAGTGCGGTGCTAATTTTAATATTACAGTTTTGTTTACGAGTGTCATCTCCCTAAACAGGTTCGTAAAGTGCTCAGTGACGTGTGAGATGAAAATATGTGCTAGAAAGTAAATTTAATTTATTTCTTTAATTTTAATACATTTTTATTTTGTAACAATTTTATGAGCTAAAATTTTGTAATTCTTCTCCATGTGAATTATTGTTATTAATATTATTATTATTTAATAAAAATTAAAAATGGAATTTGAAGAAACAACATTTTAAAAAACTATGGAATAAATTAAATTACTGAAATTCAATAATAAATAAATTTTAATTTCAAAAGTTTTGAATCAAAACAAATAATTTATTTAAAAGCATTTTTTCGCCTTTTCAACAAATTATTCACTGGAAAAACACCGGCAGCACATTTTCTGACGCCAATTTAGCTTCATTTGTTGCTCATGCGCTCCAAACTGATCCGTTATCATCATTGTCATCGTCATCGTCGTCGTCGTCGTCGTCGTCATCGTCGTCATCGTCATCATCGTCATCATCGTCATCATCATCATCATCATCATCATCATCATCATCATCATCATCATCATCATCATCATCATCATCATCATCATCATCACCACCATCACCACCACCACCACCACCACCATCATCATCATCATCATCATCATCATCATCATGATCATCATCATCATCATCATCATCATCATCCATCATCATCATCATCATCATCATCACCGTTGTCATCGCCAACGTCATTATCATAATCATCATCACTGTCATTTGAGTGTAAACTAAAGTAGCTTTAAACTAATATTAAATTACTATTACTAAATAAATATAAAAATAAATATAATAATAAACAACGTTATTTAAACAACGTATTTTTTGATAATTAATATAAGACGACATTTTTCAATTAAACCTTTTAGTTTAAAATCGACTGGATTAGCTTATCCATCCAAGTACTAAAATAATTATACCATTTGATTAGTAAATAAATAAGCATATGTTATCAACTATTAATGCTACTAACATCTTAACCATTCTAAACACTGAAACCGTAAATGTTTTAAATCACAAGTCAAGCAACATGAGTGAAGACAAAACACTTCCTCGTGTAATTACTTGCTGAATGCTTAATTTAAATATAATATAAATATAAATATATGTAATTGCAAAAATAAAAATAAAAAGCAATTTTATTTGTGCCAAGGTGGAAAGATTAATGAAGATATACTGATTGGTTGTGTCCTCAATCAAAGATGGCTGTCGACTGCTGTGATGGATGGGTGGTCTAAGAAAGGAAAAAGAGTTCTATGCTGAAAAATTGGGTCTGTAGTTTGAAACTAATGCAATGAGTTCGTGATAAATAATGGTATCGATGATAATGATGAATGCTAATACTATTATTATTATCATTATTTTTTTTATTCAAAAGTCCAACAAGACTGAAACAGCCGGAAATCAACATTGCCAAGTCCAACATCATGCAGAGAGCTCAGTCAATATGAAATCACTCAAAACTAATTTTCTTAACTGTGAGTTAAAATCAATCAAGCAAGACAAACAAAAACTTTTGTCAGTTCTTTTGTCAATCAACCAAGTACTTTTCTTATAACACGGACAGTCCCATTCAATGCAATGTTTTGGATGTCTTCACTACTCGACTTTCCCGGTATCAGAGCAATTTCTTTGCTGAAATTGTCACTCATTCTCCCTCTAGGCTCCATTAATTGATGAATTATTTTTTTAGGGGTCGACCACAGGATGAAATACTTTTAGGGGTCAACCATAAGTTGAAATATTATTATTATTATTATTATAATTATTATGAATAATTATTATTATCATTATTATCATTATTATGAATAATTATTATTATTAATTATTATTACTATTACTATTATTATTATTATTATTATACTATTATTATTATTATTATTATTATTATTATTATTATCATCATCATCATCATCATGATCATTATCATTATTTCTTATAAAAAAACTCATTAGATGCTCATTAGA
This sequence comes from Whitmania pigra, assembly GCA_021613335.1. Classification (NCBI taxonomy): domain Eukaryota; kingdom Metazoa; phylum Annelida; class Clitellata; order Hirudinida; family Haemopidae; genus Whitmania; species Whitmania pigra. Next base: position 440,442 of record JAJTWR010000380.1, on the reverse strand, counting down.
TCACTCAACACTAAACGAGACCATGCTACTGGACATTTTCGAACAAACTTCGAACAACATTTCGATGTCTTTGTCTTTCAATCTGCAGAGAACGATTTTCTCTGCTCTTTTTTTTATTAAATCTGACCTTTGTTTTCACGAAACTACGACGTTTTGTGTCCTGTTGGTTCGAACTTGCATGTTCTATTTTGCGCTCATTCAAGGTGGGTCGTTCTGATGGTCCTCGGCTGAATCGGGTCATGAGGATATTAGATTTTCAGTTCATGTGTTGTATTCCTTGTCAATTAAAGTTTGCTGAGTGTTTTTGTCTGTTGATTTGATCAACAGTAATGACAGCACTTCAGCAGGAAGCTGAATGCACTGATATCGATCCAGAACAAATTGTTTTAATTTAATTTCACTGTTTACGGTGTTTTCAGCGGGGGCGATAGGACAAAGAGTTTTTGCTTCTCTAGTTGTTGAAGTAATCTGTTCTATTATGAGATTATTAAAAACTTGTCTAAACCTGGGTTTGTTTCTAATCCCCCTTATTGTTTTTGTTGACAAATTTGGTGTATGCCTTTGTATTGCGAGATTGATTCTTTTTTCTCTAATGAATTCAGACTTAGTTCTGCCTTGGCAATATCACTCAATGACTATTTCTGATCGAAATGCCTGAAGGAGGAACATTTGGATTATTTACATTGTCGTTTTCCATTCTTGTTTCCATGCTCCCCATATCCCCAGACTGATTTCTAAAAATCCTTCTGTATGATAATTGGCGTCTGTGGCGCGTAATGGCTGCCAGGGATCTATGCTGGAACTTCTTTTGAGCTTCCACGTTTTTTTTCATCCTTCTTGTTTAAGTTCCAGTTCAATCTTGGCCAGCATGTTATATTGAAGTGTTGCAAAATAATCTTCTGCTTTTTACTGATAGGATATATAGCGCTAATTTTGTATTCCAGCAAAATAATACCCCAATCCATTCATCTAAACTGATGAAGAGGTTTTTCCAAGAAAGAAACTTATGGGTTTTGAGCTGGCCAGCTCGCTCTCCTGACCTTAATACGATTGCAAATGCTTGGGATAAGTTGTCTAGACTTGTTTACAAAGATGGAAGACAATTTAACTATGAATCACGGTTGGAAGATCAGGACTGCCTGGAATCAGCTGAAAGTAGACTTTATAAAAAAATTAGTTTTGTCGATAGACTGTTTTGAAGTAATAGAAAAGAATTCTTTGATATAATTTCGTAAGAAATACGTTTTTATAAAACTTGTAAAAACATAAATTGTTATTGATATTATTGACTTTTGACATTTACTTCATATCTTATTTGGGCACAGCAAAAGACATTTCTGGGATTTTTATTAAATTTGAAAGTAATACTTAACCAAATTTAAAACATATTTTAAAAGAGCTATTTACTTAGTCAACATTAGTTGAGATATCATCAAAAGATTGATACTTCCAACATAGTGTATTTTGTTCCTCCTAAAAGGTTTTATTGTTCGGAACCTCTGAACGTAAGTACGCTTAAGTGATTTTATTAAAACCATCCTAGCAATATTTCTCTAGGAATACAAAGTTAGACATATAAACAAATATAAAAAAAATAATTCAAATATAATTTATTTCAAATTAAAGTTTCATAAGTAATCTGAGATATGAAAGGAAGTCTTAATTCTTAGAAATTTTCAGAATTAGAAATTTCAGAACATTTATTTTAAAAATTCGAAAGTACAAAATATTTAATTATATTTAATTTATTATTATTACTTTTATTATTATTAACGATTTAAGTATTGTAGTTAAATTTCATTTCCAAACTGAAATTCTTAATTTTATTCTCAATATATTTCAACTCAAAACAAGTAATTAAAACAAAAACGCGTTCACCAAATAATTAGATCCATCATTACATAATAATAATATATTTCTTCATTATATTTTCTTTTTTAATTATATTTGAAATATTTTTTTTTAATTAAACAAATAATTTATCGCTGAAATATTAAGTAAATTTCATTTAATAATTTAGTTATAACATAATTAATAGTTTTAAATATTTACAATAATATCAATTTATCAATAATTAACAACCCGTTTTTCGACAGATTTCGATCAACCGACCATGCAAGGCCACGTGACCGACCACTGGACTTCAATCGCGACATCAACTGCAGACGCTTTAGACGTTGCCCTCAGCAGCTACATGTGCTTACCTGATGGTGACAGCTGTCCCGTCTATTCGTTCATAACTCAGACGCTTTTCTTAGGTCTGTTCTGTTTCATCGGCTTGCTCGGCAACTCAATATCTTGGTACGTCTTCTACAAAACCAATGTCAAGTCCTCCACGCTTTTCCTATTCCAGAGTCTTTCCATCGTCGATAATCTGCTCCTGTTGACGGTCTTCCCAGTCTTCTGTCTCGAGCCATTCGTTAGATTTAGTGGTCTTTTTCAGGATTATTTAGACTGCGGCTACAAATTTTTGGTCCACGTCATATTCTTCCCGTGGGCCTCGGTTAGCCAAACCGCCACCGTGTGGCTGACGGTCCTGGTGGGCTTGAACCGCTACATAGCCGTCTGTAGACCCTACCAGTCTGCCAAATCGAACTCGGTTCACCAGTCCAAGATCCAACTGGGTATCGTCCTTACCTTCTCACTGCTGTACAACATACCCAAGTTCTTCGAAACCTATCCAGTGTCTAGGGATAGCATTTTGTCTGCAGAGTATATCAACCTCACCGCTCTGAACGGCAGTAGCGTTGGCAGTAGTGGAGGCTCCGACGGCAAGAAATGCTGGTGTCTGGCTTTCTCTTCCTACTACATGAATGAGACTTATATCCATGGTTACGAGAGCGTCATGTACACCATCTTCTTGCTCATCCTCCCTCTGTCGATACTTGCGATACTCAACATTCTTCTCATCAGGTGTGAAGTGCGCCAAATAAATAAATTTCTAAATAAGAAAATTTTTGAAAAAAAAATGCTAAATAAATGAATTTCTAAATAAACAAATTACGAAATAAGCAAATTTCTAGAGAAATAAATTTCTAAATGAAGTGCTAAATAATTAAATTTTCAGACTTACATCTTTGGTTTTCGTTATTTCTTTGAAATTGAAGCAAATTAAAACGCTGTACGTGTTTGAAAAAATATTGCAAACACATTTGCCACTCTTGGTCGCATCAGACGCTGTGAAAATCTTTCAACACTTGTGACTTTTGATTTTGAAAGATTAAAAACTAAATTATCTTAGATTTCCATCCATTACTTTTTAATCATTAATCACACTTTTGTAACGAAAAGGAGGTAATTATAAAAATAATTTTTGAGTAATTGTAATAATGATGATTTTATTAATAATAAAAATATTAGTTGCGGTTGATTAAATAACGCAATTAATAGAACTGTATAAATTCATATTCACCGAAACTCATCTTATTAGATCACATCGTCAATCTTTTATTTTTACTCATCCCCTTACTATCATCACCATCTCATACTTCCCATTACCATCATCTTCACCCTATCACTATCATCATCATCATAACCATCTCACATATCCTATCCTCATCCAACTATCATCACCATGTTCGAAGGCAACTGAAGAAATTGAAAAAGAGACGTTCAGAAATGCAGAGCATCCGACAACAACACGACAACAACGTCACCCTGGTCCTCATCATCGTCGTCCTCGTCTTCATCGTCTGCCAGTCACCGGCCCTCATCAACAGGGTCATGTGGAGTCTGTACGAAGACACGAAGCGCACCTGTCCGGGCTTCCAGTACTACTTCAGTCGTCTGAGCAACCTCCTCGTGGTAGCCAACAGTTCCGTCAACTTCTTCATTTACTACCTCTTCAACCTGCGCTTTAGACAGGTACTCTCGCAGACGGTGTTCGCCCTGCCATTTCGGAAGTGCGTCGCTAAGACCCCCGGTTACTCGAACGTCGGCCAGGGTCCCAGCTGCTCCCTGGCCCCCCTCACCAACCGCGTGGCAGCCCACAAGGACAACTTGCTCGTTGAGAAAGAGAGAGGCATGCCCTGTTCCATGAGTCTGACCCACGGCATGGCCCTAGTTACCCGTAAGAAACCTCAGTCGCCCGTAGAAACCAAGTTCGTCAGCAACTTTCAGGATGTCACTCAGTACAAGGTTGTCGACAAAGAAAGAATCGGAGAAGACAAGATGGCGACAGAAGCAGAAAGTCAACACGTTCAAGGACCTCCTCAACACCTGGATACCAAATAGAAGAGAATGTAATTTAGATTTTAATTCCGATTTTAGCGAAAACGACGCCGATGAAGAAGATGATGGCAACAACAACAACGACAACAACAACAACAGCGGCAACAACAGCAGCAACAATAACAACAACTTGACTCCTAAGAAGAATAAGCGGTTGTCAGTCACATGGCGTCGCTGAGATGGTTTTTCTCATCCGTTTAAACGGGAGCAAACTTTCATCCGGTGAATCGTCAATCCATCTGGCCGTCTAAATATAGAACTTCTGAGCTGAAAAAAACAAAATAAAATAGTTTACAAAAATGAATTTAAAAATAGAACCCGGTCATGTGGCTTAGAATGTGGCATAAAATTAGGATTCAATTAGAAGATTGCAAATTCTGAAGACTTTTATGCCAGTTTTGATGTCAGTTTTTGTGTATGCGTTATTTTACACCGTTTTATGGGAAAATCAGTTTGATTAAAGTAAATATTGTAATAAAAGCAAGCTTAACCACCACCAACGCTACCACTTTCGTCAACCATTTGTTTCTGTCGCTTTGTTAATTGGTCCGTCCTTTTCTTAATCGGTCATCACCACTGACCTGAGTCATTATTGGCCTGATTTCCTTGAAAAATGTGCACCCTCTGCCCTTTCTAAGTATCTCTTACTTCTGCTTTTAAGTTCTTTCTCGAGGGTTCGGAAACCTGTTTGCATTCCATTTTATCGTTTGTTTTCCTGTTAATTTGAACTTTTCATTAGTGATGTAAAGTTGTACCGGCAACCATGGTTACAATGTAAACATGCTGACACGTAAAGTTATGTCGACGCGTTACAAACATATAAGAATCATTATATTATATTATTATAATAATGGTTATATAATGTAATTATAGTAATAGTTATTATTTTTTTACGTCATAATTTTAATGAACCAATAGCTATTAAAATATTTTCATTGTCTAAAATTGTCTAAATGCTATTGCTATTACTAATATTATTGTGTTTATTTGCCTAATTGTTTAATTGTCTAAATGCTATTGCTATTACTAATATTATTGTGTTAAATTTGTATTATTGTTAGTAATTTTTTCCTAGTAAGTAGCAGATTATTGGGCAATTAATCTGATTGGCGTGGCGGAAGCATAAACGGCGAAGTGTTTCAGTTGAAAAAAGCAGAATTTTTAACAATGTTTTACTCGGTTGCTTTGAAAGAATTTCGACTTTTTGCAACAAAAAGCAAGAAAATATAATTTTTGGTGTTTGATATTATAATCTACGCTCTATTGAAATTTTTATTTGTTAAATCAATTAAAGCGATCATGAAATATATTAATTATCATAATAACAAAATTATTTGTGTCAAAATAGCCCCGTCAAAACAGCCCCGACAAAACAGCTCCGTCATTATAGCCCAGGACGAAAAAATCCCGTCAAAACAGCCCCGTCAATGTATTTAAAATAATTTTCGGGGCTATTTTGACGCTGGGCTGTTTTGACGGGGCTGTTATGGCGGGTGCCAATAAATATAATAGTATGAATGGTCTGCGCCTGATTTTTGAAAGATGAGAGAATGGTGTTGTATAGTATAGGTCCGTAGCATGTTATTGAAAAGAGCTTGAGAGTGGTTTTGGCAAAAGATGGACTATATTCATGGATATGATGGAGGGAGTATGAAGGTTTGATGTAGTTGACACTTTTGGACATAAAACGTACAAATTTTTCTGGAAGGGTATTCTTATTGTAAGAAAACATAAATAGGGCAGTTAGAAGATTGTATACACAATCTAATATATTTGTTGAATATTTAATAAATTGTTACTGATAAAAGTCGAATTTGTATGAGATGAAATTGGCAGTGAGAATATTATACGGATGATACGCTTTTGTAGATTAAATAATTGGTTTAAACGAGTGTGATAAGTAGATGCCCATACAATATTACAGTAAGATAAGGATAAATAAGGGAAAAATATAAAAAATAAGTGGCTGAAGCTAAGCCACAAAAAATTACCTTTTTAAAGAGGATTCTAGCTTGTATTTAATGATTTTAGATTTACTGTTTAAACTGATGATTTGGTAAGCTGTCTTGCATGAAAATTGTATACAATTATTAATTGGATGTCAAAATTTCGCGCAATTAAGCAATTATTAATACTGATATAAATAATTAAAAATAACAACAACAACAACAACAATAATAATTTTTTGGATTAAATCAGTGATTCCCATCCTGGTCCATAGCGCCCACTTAATGCGATTCTAATTAATCGTATTTCGTAATTTCCAAAGGTAATCAAGTCAAAAATGAGCGTAATAAGTTAACAAGCTTAATCGACCTTCGGAAAACTCGCCTTTCTATTAGTGACTATTCGCCATTCTACATTTTAATAATTAATGTTTAACTAAAAGTATTCTCTAATTTTATAAACATATATGTTTAGGAAGAAATAAAATGTTCTGTTTTATTTATTTTTATTTATGTTTGGCCTAATAAAATAGATTCATAAGTTGTATCAAAACGCAGACTTAAATAGACTTAAACAGAGACAAATTGTGTAAGTGGCGAATTCGCTGTGCCGTAGGTAATAGAGTTTAACTTTGGCGCTTTTAAAAATACAATAAAATTTTTATAACAAATGGCTACTAAAAATAAACAGGCTACTGAAAGTGATGCCCAGCCAACAAAGAAACTAAAGCTTTATTTACGCCAGTGCAATGTGACATACTTGTAGTATGGATTTGTACCACATATCACTGATAAATCAAGGCTGTTTTGTGTTGTGTGTAACATTGTGCTGTCAAATGAGGCCATGAAAACAGCGCGATTAAAAGAACATTTGCTAAAAAAAAACACGCAGATAAGGCCAATTGGACAATTTCAGCATTCCAGAAAATTACAGAAAATTTTTAAAAGCGACTTTGCCAATGTTTGCCAAAAAAGCAAATTGTGATATTAGAAATGGTCTCATTGCTTCATACAAAGTTTCCAAGTTAATAGCAAAGTGTAGTTGTGACACGATCGTTCAGTTTTTACTTTCGTTTTATTAACGTCCGTTGCATAACTAGATGATTAGGACGGTGCTCCCGCAGCGGGGTTTGAATCCCGTGCTGCCATCGTGAGAGGCGCAGTCTTAACCGTTAGGCCATGCGGGCCTAGATTTTACTTTCTTTTGGTGAAGATGATTTGGCTAAAGATATTGATTCTATTAGAGGTGATGCTTGGTATTTGAAAAATGAATCAATTAAATTTGAAGCTATCAAGTTTCAACTTAATTGAAGCTAAGTCAGCAGTGTTGACATTTATGAAAAACTAGAAGTGTTCAAACAAAACATAGGGCCAAGCGAATACAGTTAATTTCCAAACATACAGTCTACAACATTGACTTTCAAATTTATTGCACACATATAGACTATATTATATTATTCTACCAAATCATCATGATGATAAAAAAATACTTCGAATGCAGATTTAAAGATTTGGTAGAATTGGTTAATTCTCCATTTTTGTGTTCAGCTGAAAAACAAGAGATAGGGGTGCAAGGAGATTTGATTGAAATCCAGAGTAATGAAGAGTTCAAAATGATTATCCTGAAAAATATTCACAGTTTTGGATAAAAATAAGGCTGTCCAATTTAGCCTTGTGGAAACTGGATTTAGTGCAGTGAGTCATATTTTGACAAAAACGAAACAGACTTGATATTGTTCAAAGAGGAGACTTAAGACTGCTTTTATCAAATTTTGAACCGGACATTATGAAACTAGCTAAGATTCAATAGCCACAAGTTTCACGATGAAAAGACGTCTGAAGGGATGACGGTGACGGTGACGATGACGATGAAAAAGGGTCTGAAGTGATGAAGCAGAAGTGGGTTGTGAAGATCAGGGGACAACCTGGTGCCTTCCAGGTAATTTCGCTAGGTGAACTTGTCATTACGTGGTACTCGCTATCGATGCAACTAAATAATTAAAAGATAAATTATTATGAAAATTACGAGATTATCAAATGATTAAACAGTAATGTAATTTTAATCAATAATATTAATTAATTCATGTAATGGCATATTCAGCATCTTTTGTCAATTCATGTCTAGTAAGGGCGGCTGAAGGTATCTTGTCACTAATCAACTCAGAAACCATTCGCTTTCTCGAACTGCCTTTGAACAATCTCTACTTTTGATCATATCTAGCAACTGATACGTAAATACAGAATTACCAAAATGCCAAGAAACAAAAAATATGCCCAAGAGGAGAAGCCACAGAATATACTTCCCATAGCAAAACGTAAGTCTTCGCTCAAGAAAAAGACTTTACCAGATGAGGATTTTATAGAACCTAACTTAAACAGGATACTCCCTATGGAAGAACCTAAAAGCCTGTCTGAAATGACAAGGGAAGAAAGATTAGAACACAATAATTTAAAGATTTATTTGCAAAATCGCCTGCCCAAGCTAAAGGAAGAGAAACCCGGTCTTAGGGGAAACAAGGCTGCAGAGATAATCACTAAGGAGTGGTTGAAACTCAAAGCAAATATTCATTCGCTGCGCTTGAGTAATCATACGGCATCACAATATATCGAATATTAATAATTATCTTTAATAACAGTTATATAATGTTACTTAATAAAAGTCTCGCAATTATTAAAATAAAAACATTAAATATAAACATTGCTTGTTGAAGTTTACATATGTAGAGGTGGGCAAAATACTGACAACTGAGTATTTGAAACCGATTACTAAAACACTCTTGAAAGTATTTAAAATACAACAATTACAAATACTTCTTCGGGGAGCTCAATATATTAAAATACAAAAATAGTTATTTTGAAACATTTTTATTCAATGAATGAATTCAATAAATTATGGTGACCCGTCATAACAGCCCGGCGACAGAATAGCCCCGACAAAACAGCCCCGTCAAAATAGCCCGGCGTCAAAATAGCTCAAGACAAAACAGCCCCGACAAAACCGCCCCGACAAAACAGCCCCGTCGAAACAGCCCGGCGTCAAAATAGCCCAAGACAAAATAGCCCAGGACAAAACAACCCGGCGACAAAATAGCCCCGTCATTATAGCCCCACGATAACTCCATGATAAAGTATTTTTAAAAAATGTTGTGAAACTGAATCAAAATTTAATTCGAAATTAGTGACTTGAATGCTTTGACCGTTTTGAGTATTGTTGCTATTATTGTTCTCCAGAAGTTTAATTTGCATAGTCTTGCTTATTCAAATTTGTATCTGGCTTACAAATTTGTGTTGACATAATCCTCATCACAAGTTGCTTGTGAGAGGTCGTTTTCAAAATTGAAATACGTTTTGAACAGATTAAGAAATTTTCTGAACCAGTCAATTCTACGATCATTCATGCTGATGTCTTGTGAGAAAGACTCTTTTCCAAGAATCAATAACAATGAAATCATTGATGTTTTAGCATCGATTAGTGAAACGATGAAAAAGCTGTTATAATAGTTAATAGTGAATAGAAATTTTAGACTCTAGTGTTTCTTATGTTTAAGTTGATCAAACTAGGAGTTAAATAAAATTTCCCGGGCCGGTTTTTTAAGCCAGTCCGACCCAGGTGACAGGGTTGTTTTGACGGGGCTGTTTTGTCGGGGCTATTATGTCGCCGGGCTATTTTGTCGCCGGATTGTTTTGTCCTGGGCTATTTTGTCGCCGGGCTATTTTGTCGGGGCCATTTTGACGGGGTTTTTTCGTCCTGGGCTATTTTGACGCCGGGCTGTTTCGACGGGGCTGTTTTGTTGGAGCGGTTTTGTCGGGGTTGTTTTGTCTTGAGCTATTTTGACGCCGGGCTATTTTGACGGGGCTGTTTTGTCGGGGCTATTCTGTCGCCGGGCTCTTATGACGGGGTGCCATAAATTATTATGCATAATGTATGACGTGTAAAATATGAAAGTGTAATATTAAAAAATAAACAATTTACTGAACTAGGCTGTCCCACTAATTTTTAATTTGATATTATAAGTGCATAACAAAAATCTGTATGATGTTTTATTTCTATACCGAATTACGGGCTGCTAACGCATGCTAAGAATACATGATGGATAGAAATTCTATAATGTTTTGAAAACAAATCTAAATCATTTCATATTTTGCCAAAGAATTTAATACTTTATCACAGTACAAGTTCATGGTTTACCTTTAAAAAGCCAGCTGTTATTGAAAATTATCATCAGTCGTGCAAGATCGCTTTTTATCAAGTACCATCCCAGCGGATGAAAAAGGCCAATCATCCGTTGCAGAGGATGGTATACAAGTGCTGTATTTTGAAAATTGTTTTCTCACTGTGGGATACAAAAACTGTGGGCAAAATATTCAGTGATGTAGATTTGCCACCAAAGTATTGCAGAATTTCAACACACGACGTAATTTCGCTCGGTGTATTACGTGTCATTACGTGGTACTCGCTATCGATGCAACTAAATAATTAAAAATTAAAATATTATGAAAATTACAAGATTACCAAATGATTAAACAGTAATGTAATTTTAATCAATAATATTAATTAATTCATGTAATGGCATATTCGGCATCTTTTGTCAATTCATGTCTAGTAATGGCGGCTGAAGGTATCTTGTCACTAATCAACTCAGAAACCATTCGCTTTCTCGAACTGCCTTTGAACAATCTCTACTTTTGATCATATCTAGCAACTGATACGTAAATACAGAATCATCAAAATGCCAAGAAACAAGAAAAATGCCCAAGAGGGGAAGCCACAGAATATACTTCCCATAGCAAAACGTAAGTCTTCGCTCAAGAAAAAGACTTTACCGGATGAGGATTTTATAGAACCCAACTTAAACAGGATACTCCCTATGGAAGAACCTAAAAGCCTGTCTGAAATGACAAGGGAAGAAAGATTAGAACACAATAATTTAAAGATTTATTTGCAAAATCGCCTGCCCAAGTTAAAGGAAGAGAAACCCGGTCTTAGAGGAAACAAGGCTGCGGAGGTAATCACTAAGGAGTGGTTGAAACTCAAAGCAAATATTCATTCGCTGCGCTTGAGTAATCATACGGCATCACAATATATCGAATATTAATAATTATCTCTAATAACAGTTATATAATGTTACTTAATAAAAGTCTCGCAATTATTAAAATAAAAACATTAAATATAAACATTGCTTGTTGAAGTTTACATATGTAGAGGTGGGCAAAATACTGACAACTGAGTATTTGAAACCGATTACTAAAACACTCTTGAAAGTATGTAAAATACAACAATTAAAAATACTTCTTCGGGGAGCTCAATATATTAAAATACAAAAATAGTTATTTTAAAACATTTTTATTCAAATATCACGCAGAATGTATGCTATGTAAATTATGAAGGGCTTTATTTCACAATAAGGTGTAATATTAAAAAATAAACAATTTAATTAACAATATTTTAACCAAGTAATATCAATTTGAGTACATAATAAGCTGATTCGAGTCAGTATAGATGCTTTTGTTTATTTTTATGATATTGTCAACATGCTTGTTAAAACAGTCAAAACATAAGGTTTAAAAATAAAGATTTGTGTGTCACTCCCTAAAATAGTTGTGACGTTGTGGTAAGTTGTGGTAGCTGTAGTCGTTGTTGAGAATGTTGTTTTATTATTAGATGTTTCATTTATAAGGATAATAATAATAATAATAATAAAATAATAATAATAATAATAATAATAATAATAATAATAATAATAATAATAATAATAATAATAATAATAATAATAATAATAATAATAATAATAATAATAATAATAGAATAATAATAATAATAATAATAATATAATAATAATAATAATAATAATAATAATAATAATAATAATAATAATAATAATAATAATAATAATAATAATAATAATAATAATAATAATAATAATAATAATAATTTAGCGTCTCCTGATGGCGCTTAGCAGCGATGCAAGCTGGGTTGCGAACACGTAACGGCGGTTGCTTTTGCTTCCGTTTTGAGCAATGCAAACCATCGGAGTTGCCTTGCATACTAAAAATAATTGCAGAATTAACTTAAATAACTTGTCTATAATTAATCAAACATCATATTTTGTTCTTGGATGACTTTGTCATTTTATAATAATGAACATTAAGCAGGTTTAAAATAATGAATAATATTATTTTATTGGTATAAAATTTAGAAATATTTAATAATTTTATTTTATTGGCATAAGAATTACAAATATTTAATAATATTATTTTTAAATAAAAATAAGGATAAAAATGATAAAAGTAATCAATGATATTAAGCGGGAAAATTCCACTTGTTAAGGATGCTTTAACAACTTCCTCATTAATTTGTTTTGCTAAAGTAGGATTTTTATAAAATTGGAAATTTTAATTTGTAAAATATGACTACAAAAGGCTTTTAAATTATTATTTTTCTACTTTGCGGGAGTTTTAAAATTTATAAAAATGGAAAAATGTTCATCCTCGTCATCATCATCATCATCATCGTTATCGTCATTGATAGGGTTGGGTTTTTTTTAGCCAAGATCTTGGCTTTTGTGAAAAATTTGGACTCAATCTGGGCTTCTAGGTTTGTTGTTTGGAAATCTGGGTGTTTTTCGAAAAAAATAATTTTTGGGGTAAAAATAATTTTCCATAAAGTTCTTTGGTTTATCTCTTCGATAACGAAACTCCATCACTACTTCCTTCTTTTCCGTCATCTTTGCGCGCGCTTACTGCATTGAACTTTGATTTTTTGAACAATGGCCGGTGATGCAAATACTTCAGTTGCTAGGAGTGTTGATCCACTTCGTAAGAAAGCTAAGGTCTGCAACAATCAGGCGTTTAATGATGATTGGTTTTTCAGAACTAAAGGATTGGATGCAGGCATATCCCAATCACTTTTTGGACTAAAGTTTGCTCATGCTTATTTTTAAAATTATTTCATTATTGATCCAATCTATATTTAATTTCGATATTCACGATGGTGCAATATTTGATACTGACTCTGATGAACTTTTGAATTGAAATAAAGTTGTGTTTGACTTGTTTCATTAATAATCTGATCTTTATTTAATTAGAAACCCATGTGTAATAACATGAATAGGATTTTTAAAAATTCTAATAATTGACAATAAAGGCTGGTTTGATATTATCTGGGCTTTCTTGGCTTTTTCGCTCGGGCGATCTGGGCTTTTTTTCAGAAATCTCACTGGCAATCGGCATCGTCGTCGTCGTCATCATTATTTTGTAAATGAATTCCACTTTAAATCATTAAAAATTAAAAATAGAATACCAATATCAATTCATATAAAAAGAATACAATTATTTTGAATTTAATCTAAAACCGTAAAAATATTAAATTCATTGTTATTATTCTAAAATTAATCTAAAAAAAATAACAATTTATATAAAATACCTTTTCCTCTCGTGACAAATGCCATCAATGAATAAATTTATGAGAATGCAAACGTTCCCTGACGTTTAAAATCTTTTTAAGGAATTTTGTGGAATTAAATATTTTCATAATTTTTCTTTTAAAATTTAATTTGAGATATACATTATTTGTGATTAACAGAAATTTATCTCTTGAAATGTCAATGTTTGTTGATAAATGGAATGTTAAAAGATTTTTTAACGTCACAATCCTTTCACAGGATCTCCACTCTTCTAAGTTCGGGTTGATTAGTATAAACATCATCATCGTCATCGTCATGGTAACGGTGATGTTAATGAAGGAACGCGGTTAATCAAATTACGTCACAAGGGCATGACATTCATCGTTTCAGAAGAAAAACAATTCAGCCTCGGACAACATTGGCATCTTTTCCGATCGAGATCAGTTCCGCTTGATTGCACGCATGGATTTCGTCACTCGATGCACGCTCCATTTGTGCAGGAAGCACGTGTCTAGAAAAGCACGTGCCGGGAAGCCAGCCAATAGGAAGGAGGGCATTCGTTCTTACTTTAATCCCCAAATCAGAAAAACTTCTCGATGGAACTATTGGATAATTGGCAGTGTCATAAAATTCAATATTCTTTGTTGTTATTATTTTTATTTAGCCAATCTCGTTTGAATTTCCTGTGTTCCCGAATGTAGGATGATGTCATGGAGGTGAAATAACTCGCGCCTGACCATTTATGCTTCTTGGCGGTTCAAGCTGGGTTTCGAACACGGTTTGCATTACGATTGTTTTCACCACCAACTCATGAAGGAATGCAGCCTATTGATCTAACTAAACTGCTTTAATTTTTGGATTGGTTTCCTCACGTTTTAGCGAATTTGGTGAATAATTTGTGAAAATTCAATATCTTAGGAAACACAAATCATTTGGCAGTTTATTTAATTATAGTTAATTTGTATAACGCCATACGCATAGCGTCAGAAGCGCTTCGTATAACCATTTATATAGCGCTCCTCCCCAAGGCCGCTTGTGGCAGTGCAGGTTGGGTTTCGAACACGATACATCACGAATGTTTCCATTAACGTCGTATACAGGAGCTTAACCCATTCGGCCAATCTGCATGACGTAAGTAATTGTAAGTAATACATGCATTTACACATTTATTTATATTCTTGTTTAATTAACATTCAGGACTTCAGACATTATTAGGAGTACAATCAGAATTGTGACGTAAAATTTTTTTTAAAAAATAAAGGAGGAAATGAAATTCAAACGAATTCCAAGAAATTTCCAAGAATTTTCCATTTTAAAATTGTAAAAAAAACGGTTGCCATGCAAACCCAAAAATCTCATCCAAACAGAATCCTGTTGTCAGCAATGAATGCCTTTTTCTGTTCAGAGGTTCACTTATTTTAGGAATCCGCGCTCAAATGGTAAAAATTATTATTATTATTATTATTATTATTATTTTATTATTATTATTATTATTATTATTATTATTATTATTATTATTATTATTATTATTATTATTATTATTATCATCATCATCATCATCATCATCATCATCATCATCATCATCATGTGATTTTATAAATGAAAACTCATTAGATCGAGTGGAAATTGAACTTTAAGTTCCTAAAATAATAATTATTATTACTATACAATTACATTTAATATATTATGATGGATGGATGGATATTTAAATATATTATTAAAATTTAATTTATTATTATCATCATCTCAGTCACAAAAAATTATTTGATCTGAATAATTTCCAATTTATTCACGCTGCCATCTTCCATCTTCCACTTGTCGTCTGCCAGCCGCAGTTACGTCCGACGATATTAAGAAGCGACAAGTGGCGACAGACGTTGATATGAAAAGTGATTTTAAATTTTCAAGAAGCAGATCAAGAGACATTTTCATTTTCAAAATTCTTTTTCAATTTTAACAGTTTCTGAACGAACAAATCTATTGCTGTTTTCATCAAATTGTACTCCTGTGATGTGGGATCAAATACTCAAGAAAAGTTTAAGAATTATTAGTATTATTATTATTATAATATAATATAATTATATATTATAATATTATATATTATATATTATTATTATTATAATATTACATTTTAAAATTATAAATTTATATTTACATATAATATATGTATATTATTATTATATATAATATTAATAATATTAATAATTATTATTAACAATAATATTTTATATTATGTTTGTAGTATGGATAAAAATATATGATCTACCATGATATTTATTGTGAAGGAGATGAGCATGCGGAAGGATGGATGGATGGATTATAATGACGGCGACGTCAATGACGAAGACGACGATGACGATTATGATGATGGTCTCTTTTGACGTTCGTTGACTGGATCGACAATCCGTGTTATTTTATTCGCAGATAGTGGATCGAAAACGTTCTCACCGAATGAGCAGAGCACGAATAAAAAGGGGTTCAACCATGCGTGGAGTGTGTTTTCATCGTAGCCAAGTATCACCGCTTTCTCTATCACGAGTTTGCCGTCATCATCATCCTCACCTTCTTCGATGTCATCTTAATAATAATAATATTTATAATTTTTATAATAATGATTGTCATCATCATCATTTTTGTCGTCGTCGTCACCCGATCTCATCGCGTGGGCGATAATAAGATATAGTTTCGCTTAATCTGAGCACTGTCCATCAACTTGGTTTGTCTTATCACGTGATGCTGGCCACGTGACAGCATAAGCGTTTCAATTTATTTTTTTCTCCTTTTTTTCAGAACAATGTCTAATAAATTCTTTTAAAACAAATAACAACGATTAGTTTTTTAGTTGCTCTTGTCGTGGTTCATTGACTCTATCTTTCCAGCCATTCAGTCATCCACTAACCATCCATCTGCCCATCTGTCTATCTGTACCCACACATCCTTTCATGCATTTATTCACATATCTACTGATTCATTCGCTTATCAATCATTCAATCAATCCAACCCTCTATCCACCAATCGCTCCTTGAAAAGAATAAAAGTTTCAGCACTCAAAACTGCATTAGAGTGTTTCAAACAGTTGAAATTTTAAGCACGCATTATTCACGATAACCTTTCAAATGTAGGCCTTTATGGAATATTATTATACAAACAGCAACAACAACAACAACAATAATAATAATAACAATGACGATGGCAACAACAATAATAACTTATGTTATTAAAATGTAGTACTGGAATCGTTATAGTCAAAAGACTAATTAATAATATTAATTTAATAATAATCACCTGGCTTCTAAAGAAACTCTCTGAGTTAATGACCCCTTTTCTTGTCTCATTATTTAATGAATCTTTGGCATCTCAAGAGGTTCCCGCACTCTTCGAAGTTGCTCGGGTTAGTCCAGTGATAAAGAAACCCACCCTTGACCCGAACCAGCCGTCATCTTCCGACCCATATCTAGCCTCAGTGTCATCTCAAAACTCTTGGAGCAATTGGTGCTGAAGCGTGTCCCAACCTATCTTGAAGCCAATGCACTACTTCCACCAACTCGGTCGGCCTACCGTCAGCATCACTCAACCGAAACAGATGTGTTGAAGGTGGTCTCTGATATTCGGATGGATTCAGTTGACAGAGGCAGCGTGGCGATTCTTCTCTTCGACATGTCTGCGGCATTTGATACACAAGTGGATCACAACATCCTCATTGAAAGGCTCGGTCGAACATTTGCAATACGCCAGACGGCATTGGACTGGCTTAGATCTTTTTTATGAAACAGAAGTCAACTTATTGAAACTGCATCTGCAAACCCAGTTACTCAAAATGTCTCACCAGGAGTCCAGCAGGGGTCTGTTCTCGGACCGATTCTTTTCTCCCTTTATGTGGCAGAAATTGAGCAAACTGTTGCTCGTCATGGCTTCCATAGTCGCCAGTATGCTGATGAATCGCAAATATATGCATTCTGTGAGCCAAATAATACGCCTCATCTTGCTCTTCGCACGGCAGAGTGTTTTGGTGATGTTGCGTCCTGGACTTCATCGAACCGACTCAGATTGAATGAAAACAAGACGGACGTCATCTGGTTTCATACTGTTCCACAAAGAATGCCCACCCTATCAGTTCGACTGTTGGGAGTTAGCATTACTCCATCGGCAGTGGTGAGAAACCTAGGTGTTTGCCTTGACACATCAGTCAATGGAAAATCATGCTGGAAAGATTGCCGCCTCTTGTTTCTCTACTCTACGTGTCCTAAGGGAGGTACGACATACAGTGCCTCGAGAGGTCCTTATAGCCCATGTGATCCAGCTTGTTATACTCACCGGTTTCCCCAATATCTACACGAACTCCTCACCATAACGGCATCTCAACGGGGAAGGGCCTCGCTCTCATCTGACACCATAAACTTTATCATACCAAAGACGGAGACAAAGACATCCACTACGGAGACAGATCCTTTCATGCACGTGGACCGCGGTCTGGAACGATCTCCCGTCTCATGTCAGATCGTCTGAGACGTTGATGTTGTTCAAAAATAACCTTAAAACTCATTTATTTAAGCTTCCCATTTATTAACATCTAAAAATTCTTTTAAAATCTAGCTCGCTCGACTGTAGAACTGATTGCTATAATTGTCTCAGTGCTTTTTAAATCCTGATGTGGATGCTTTCGGCACGTTAAATATTAGCATAAATAAATAAAATAAATTAAAAATCACAGTAGACCTTCTTCATGTATTCAAATTTTTATTTTCATTTTGAAATTCAATTTTTAACGATACGAATTCTTGGCCAACAACAGCAACAACAGATCAACAACTTTTCGGTGATTGTTACAATTTGTTGGCGCCAAAACAAGGTCGATGCTTTAGGATCGCTTCAAGACGGTTAAGCGTTGTAACGGATATTGGCGCGAGTGAAGCAGACGTCTTCGTGTAATTCGTAAAAGCGGATTGGACGTTGAAAATGTACAAAACGATTTCGCCGAGAACGATGACGACGAAGAGAAAAGGACATTTTAAAATGTCGACTTACAACAGCAAGCGAACGACAACCCAGGACACGACGACAACTACCGACAACTACACCCGACAACATCGGTCGATCCGACAAGTCATTTACCCATCGGCAGCTTTCCAATCTGAGTGCTCCTTATCCGCCTATACCAGCCGTTCTCACTGCGTTTCAAGCCCTGTAGATAAATGGGAAGGTCGCTGGGCTGAATGGGTTTGTTGTCTTCCTCCATTAGCTGTTCGAGGAGCATCTTTATGTTACCCTTCTTTGGCCACGCTGGTTCACTGGCGTCGGTGACGGGGGTCATGCCGAGGTTCAGTTTGATGTTGTTGCTGGGGTCGGACATGAGGGTCGAGTTCGATTTGGTGCCCTCGGTTGGAATTTCTTTTATCTCCCTGTGTGATTGCCTGTCGAAAGTTTGAAGATGCTTGATCTTTTGTTGTCATTGAAGCTATTGCTGTTTGTCATCATTATTATTATTATTATTATTATTATTATTATTATTATTATTATTATTATATTATTATTATTATTATTATTATTATTATTATTATTATTATTATTATTATTATTATTATTATTATTAGTATTATTATTATTATTATTATTATTATTATTATTATTATTATTATTATTATTATTATTATTATTATTATTATATTATTATTATTATTATTATTATTATTATTATTATTATTATTATTATTATATATTATTATTATTATTATTATTATTATTATTATTATTATATTATTATTATTAGATTATTATTATTATTAATTATTATTATTATTATTATTATTATTATTATTATTATTATTATTATTATATTATTATCATTATAAGTTAATTATTGTTAGTGTTTTGATGCAGGCTATTTTTGTAAAGATATAATTATTATTTCTATTATTATTAATATTATTATTTAAAGTATTAAATAATATTACCATCACCATCATCACCTGCTTTCAATTGTCGTCGACTCGCACTGAGTTTGATCCTGGTTTTCATCTCTAATGGTTCTATCAGAGGAAGAATTGTCATGGCTCCCTGACCCATCAGAGGGTAGTCGTTTGAAGGTCGTGACCCAGTAATCCGATTCGTCTCTGCACTTGTTGGGCACGATTCTGAGCCCCGTTCTGGCAGGCTGTTGATCCTCTTCTGATTGACTGCCAAAGAGCAGCCGGGCCTTAGTCTGAGAATTTTCCTGACTGCGTTTGCTGGGTGTGCCAGGGCCGATCTTGGATATGCATGGCATGCTGGTCGTGCCAACTGGGCTCTCCACGGAACCTCCGAACAGGTTTTCGAAGGTGTTCAGCTGATTGTTATAATTTGAGTTAGAAAAGTGATTACTAATTATTATTTATCATTATTATTATTTTTATTATTATTATTTGAGTTAATTATTAACGGAGCCATAAAAAAGTCATAATTATGGCTGCTAGCCTTCCTCACAATTCCACAATTACCCAGCGCTGAACTTACCCTGTACTCCCTTGGTCCCTTGGTTGGTCCAAGAAGGAAGAGTGGCTTGATTTCCCCAAATTCAATTTTATCTTTCACTTTCCTCGCTATGTCGCTCGTTTCCGTGAGCAGCTTGAGACGCTGTTCGTTTATTACAATTAAGTTTCATAAATATTTAGGCTCATATTATAATTAGGCTCTACGAATATTACTGTTATTATTAATGATATAACAAATTAAAATGTTAACCTAGATTGAATTCCAAAATCTAGACATCACGAACATAATCACAAATCCATCCAAATATTCGTGAATAAATTTAATCTGGCAACAACATTTGATAATTTATCAAATAAAAACATACAAAATATTAAATAATAGTAAAAACATAAAATAATACAATAATATTAAAAAACATTTTTTTAATTAAAACATAGTTCTCCTTACCCTAGCAGGTACGAACTTAGGGGCAGCTCTTCGGCAGCTTGAGGTGTGACCAATAGCGTAGATGGGCTTCGGTGGACAAGCGTCCTTGAAGACGCATTTCTTGCCTGTTCTAGGCTGGTCTGCCGAGTACTTGTACCAGTACTTTGGCTGGAGAATGATGCGATGACGAAATGATGATTATAATAACATTAATAATTGTATAGTAGTTATAATCAAATAGTAAGAATAGAAATAGTTTATTGCATGTTATAATCCCTGTATATTACATTGCTAATTATTAATATGTAGCTTTAGTTGTATATTTAATTATAAATAATAATTTATAAATTGTATATGAACAACTAATATGTAGTAATTTATGATTAACATATTTCTCAACATATGTTAGACATCGTTGCATGGATTTTCTAAGCATAGACTAGGGAGTGCTTTAGAAATATTTATATTCAAATCTTCTAATAAAATCTTTAAAATCTTTCATTCATCCACTCATTCAGTCATTCACCAACAAATGCATTCATTTGTTTATTCTTTCACTCACTCTTTCAATAAATAAACATAATTATCATAATAAAATGATCGTATTTGTATATATTACATATAATTTATGATGTGAGCATAAATATCATAATTCACGAACTGAGCGTAATTTTCGTAATTTTACCTCCAAAAGACTAAAGTCTAGTCTTGGTCCCTTTTTCGGACTTGAGGCCATCGCAAGGTTGGACTTGGAAGAACTGGAGGGCATTGTGAATTACTGTGAAATGTATACGGTGAATTAAATGAATTAAGAATTGATACTAAATAAATTAAA
Source organism: Whitmania pigra (assembly GCA_021613335.1). Classification (NCBI taxonomy): domain Eukaryota; kingdom Metazoa; phylum Annelida; class Clitellata; order Hirudinida; family Haemopidae; genus Whitmania; species Whitmania pigra. The sequence continues at coordinate 419,134 of JAJTWR010000380.1, read as the reverse complement.
CGTTTATTATTAATGTTTTTATTTTATGACTTGTGAAATTGTATTACTATTATTATTTTTACTATTACTATTACTATATTGTTAAATATTGCGACATCATTATTTAATCGGATTAAATGTCATTATGTTAATACTTTATCGGCTAATAATATAAAGTATTATTTATTAATATTTAGCCAACTAAAAATACCCTTACAGATGCCACCTACCTTGTATAATTTAAAATCGAAAATCGTTACAGATGTATTTGTTGTCTGTTTTTAGCTGCTTGTTTGATGTGTTGAAATATATTCTCTTTGTTGAAGATGGTCAATTATCATATATTAACCGATAATATTTACTTTTAAATTGCTAAATGCGTTAAAGGTTCGATATAATAACGTTTAATTTATTGATGTTTGTTGCTCGGATGTTTAACTTTTTTGTTCTTGAGACTTGCGAGATTACGATTTGTAAACAGAGTTGTTCAACTTTACGTCATATTTCAATAAGTTGTGTCACTACCTGAGATGTGTAAAAATGAACACTGATATTCGATCATATTGTAATTATAATTATTAGTGTTATTATTACTGTTACTGTTATTATTATTTTTTTTATGTATTGAGAATATCAGAACAACGGACAATAAAAAATAGTTTCGTCAGTAATTATAAAACTTCCAGGAATGTCTGCCTTCAAATCCACATGCACAGGTGAGTATCGGTAATACAGGTAAGCACCTTCAGCCTCGTACAGGTTGCCACCTATATAATGCACACCGCTCGATGGCATTCCTGACTTAAAAAGTTGTGCCATGTTTTCTTGGTTTTAACGTAAATTCGGAGTCGATATTTCGAGATTTTAAAAACTTTAATGTTGTCAAGATGGTCTTACTATTAGTACATGCATGAATAAGTTTAAAAATGTCAACAAATGCCTTGAATTATTTGTAAACTTCTTCATTGCCCGTGTAAGAAAGTGATTTCAACTTCAGAATAAAGTTAATCTGACTAAAAATAATGGATAATACAAACTAAATAACAACAATAATAACTATAACAAAGTAAACTGTAATATTCAAAAAAATAAAGGAAGGAATAGGTGTTTAGAAGTTGTTTTCAATTATTTAAAAATATTCTTGTTGCTTCAACCAAATATCCATACATTACAAAGGCAGATACCCGAGGTTAGTCAAATGATATTTATAAATAAACATGTTTTAAAATAAATAAATATATTTATATATTGATATATATATATATATATCATTTATAAACTTCTTCATATTCTGTATATATATATATATATATATTTATAATTTAGTTTATTATAATATATATATATATATATATAATATATTATTTAAGCAACAATGAACTCTTAGTTTTAATAATTTAAAATAATGTTTAGCAATAATTAATAACATTAGTGTTTATAGAATTGTAGACTTATTGAGATAGTTTTTCGTTGATCCCTCATAAATCAATTTCTATTTTGTGTAAAGTCATGAAAATTCATGTCACGTAAATTATTTCGCTGGATGTCTCAAACATTTCCATAATTTTACTGAGAACATTTGAAATTTTATTCAAAATGTCAATAAATTTAAATTCTTCCAATAATTAATAACTTGAAACAATTTCTACAATTAGTGGCTCATCAATCCCTTATTGTTTCTACTTTTAGAACATTGGTAGTGACCTCATTTTTGGATTTGAAATTGATAAATAAGTGAACAAATGAATTGTGGGAGATCTCATAAAAATACATTTTATTATTTGGGATCGTGTCTTCAAAATTAATAACAAAATAAAATAGTTCCAAGGTTAGAAAACAGATTAATTATAATCGAATAAGAATTCTAGTCATCACCGGCAACTTCAATAAATTCAGTAAATAATTCCTGCGATGAAGCGTAGAATCAAAGTAAACAGGGTGCGTTCTGTTTTTCAATCTATCTGCAGTTCCTGAAAAAAAAATTTACATAACCAGAAGAAAGCATATATTTGAAAATTCTTGGTTAATACATATTACTAATACTACATTTTATCAATAAATAAATAAATTTTAAAAAATAACATCGAATTTTAGAATCCGAATTCAGGGAATATAATGAAGCCATGGCTCGACAGGAATCAGGTTCTCAAACAAACCCTGCAGAACTGCATTGTCTCCACAGCAACAAGATCAAACAAACTGTGGACGACATCCTATACGCCTACTTGTACCGGGTGACTTTCTATGACCCGAGCAAATGCGGTCAGATGTGTCGCAAACTTTGTAAACTCATCCGCGATAGGGCCGAGGAAATAAGCTCGAGCTCCGATTGGCCAGAAGTGGGCCGGGTCGCGCCCCACAAATTTGTCATCAACGTTTTCATTGGCCAGGACACAGAGCAGGATTTTCAGCTAGCATTCAGAACGCTGACTGATCCATCTATCGATGGAAGCATTACTTCTATTTATCGAAACAAAGCCGTTTTTGCCGTTGCAATTGTTCATGGCATTCAGAGTCGTCTGCAGAAGAAAATTTAAGAAGTTTTTCTAAGACATTTTTTAAATTCCAAAACTACTGAAAGTGAATGACTTATTGCTGAAGTGCAACTTGAATCGACATGTTGGTAATTAAGTAGTTTCGATGAATTTGTTTTAGCTTTGATCTTTAATTGTCAGAGTTCAAACCCGGTTGAGGCAATCGCAAAACATTTTCAACTTTTCTTTTCAACCGTTGATAATTACCACTTAATTTGTTAGTTATTAATAATTATTTTAATTTATTAACTTAAGTTAATTGCAATTAATTGAAAATACATTACCCGCCTTTTTATAGCAATAGAACTTAAAATATTCGAGTTGCAGAATCGTGCGCAAAGATTTGATTTTTGCGCACGTTTTTGTTTTTTTTTAATTTGTTGTTAAAATACTGATTTCATTTTGGTAAGCTTTACGACTCCAACTCGTTGTCAAAGAGTAACTTCGTAATGTTTAAACATATTTAAACACCGTTTTTTTAGCGCTGCCTTGTTCGTTTCAATTCCTTCGTGTCTTTCATTCCTGCTTTTTTATGAAGTAAAAGTTAGTTCAAATTTTAAAATTCATGAAAAAATTATGTTAATGTTTGTAGCCCAAACAGCTCGTCAAAAGACCCTCATTTTGTCTCCATGAAATTTGACATTTGAGAAATTTCAATGGCTCTCAACAGTCGCTTCAACGAAATTTGAAATCAGCGCACGTAACATTATCTTAATCATCATCATCATCATCATCATCATCACAAGCACCTCGATCACTACAACAAACCGTCAGGAATTAAGCGTAATCGAACAAGCAGGTGCAAGGTAAATATAAGGCAGAAAATAAATATTTCCCTGCACTTCAAATTGAACGAAGGATTGAAGTCTTTAATCGAAGTTCATTCAAAAACTTTTATGTATGCAAACAGAAACCAACATTATTCTCAGACAATGTCAACAAAAACAACAACAACAACGATAACAAGTACAATGTAATAACAACAACTACAATCATAATGGAACAAATAGTTACGGGCATAAATTATATTCATAACATTAACTAAATAACAAAAATCAAAGCAAGTTAAACATCAGAACAAACATTGACAAGGTACTGCTTCAAACCTCCAAAAATGCAATGTCACTTCGATACCCTGAATGTGACATTTTAATGCGATGACATTCCACACTAAGACAAATCATCTTGCTCATAACATTGATTATTAATAACATTATGAATTATTAATTCCGTAAACCTGATGACAACCCACAGATGCATTTGTTCATACATTCGATGAATTTCTCATTGCAAATTTTGCATCCTCAAAAGATAAAATAAGATTTAGCATCGACCCCAATTTTTCTGAACAATGATGACGATTTCGACAAGTTACAAGTCAATGAACGAGTCAAAGGTAAGTCATTACTGCAAGGCAGATAGAACAATAAAATACTATTTCAGAGGAGATTACATTGTATCAGTGGAATGTTGAGAACACGTTTGATACGACGAGCAACACAAAAACGAACATCACTCTTTGAAACATGAAGCATAAATTCGATGAAGCAAAAATGAATCATCTCATTCCAAATGGCAGCAAATGTTGGCACAAAAAAAATCTGTCACTGATTAGACACGGAATCAGCCAGAATTGAGATTTGAAGCCAGGAACTTCAAGCAAGAAGACATTTGTTTCGACAACACAAACCTCTAAAAGAAATAGTCCAATTTCCATTCGATAATCATAAAATATTTTACTATTTTTCACTACATAAAAATAATAGTCATGATTCAAGATTTGCAAGCCATGTATTTGTATATTCCATGTAAACTGATAAGGAACACTCAACACTCTCATAATGTAGAAAGTGCATGATGCTGTCAAAATACATAATATAAAACATACTCTCAAATACAAATGCTTGGAAACGAACAACAATACTTTCGTCGCAACAAACAAATAACTTAAAGTTGGCAGTACAGGCTTATAAAATATTCATGAGATCCATAAACTATGATTATTCACCAAGGAAACCAATGACGGGCTCATTACAAATGAGAATGCCTTGCAAATTGAGATCTAAAAAGGCTCAAATAAGAAAAAAACAGTAACTCAATGAACTCGGATCATTTATGCGGAACGTGGAAGAAAAGAAATCATGCTGGAAACAAGTTCAAAAGGGAAATAAGAATGGGATAAAGTGATGTCAAACGATGCGCATCATGTGCCTCGAAAAGACATCTCCCGAGCGACAAGGAATGTTATCATGAACACAAGTAAGAGATCAATAAAACAATACCACATCAATACTGTATTAATGCTTATCAATACTGTATCAATGCTTTTCAATACTGGATCAGTGCAAATCAGTAACTTATTGGCAAATCCTCGAATAATACACCTCCATTCTTTAGCTCATTCTTCCATCTTTCGCTTCGGCTTCTTGGGATTCCTGGACCTGCTCTTGGCTTTGCAGAGGGGGCAAATAGGTGCATTGCGGTGTATCTGCTGGTGACAGGACAGGCAAGCCTAAAAGGAATTAATAAGTGCTTATTGGCCAATTAATTCCAATCAATCCTAAAACCAACACAAACCTTCATGGGAGGCGGTTGCTGCCTGAAGGCCGCCATGCCCGAAGAAGGCAAACCCTCCTGACCGACGCCTCTGACGTGATCCGAGGACTTCTGGACTTGTGCTAAATGATGGTGGTGATGCATGGGATGATGGTGATGTGACTGGGGTGGTCCCAGGGGGTTCAAGGTCAGTGTGGGAGCCCCTGCTCCGGAGGGTAGAAAGGAGCCCTGTTGCTCTGATTGGTTGATGACTGAGGTGGAGGTCGCTGATGAGAAGAGCTGGTGGTGATGGTGATGATGATGGTGATAATCCAGTTTGTTCTTTTCATAGAGCCTAAAAAGATAGATATAAATCATTTGAAGCAACAACAACAATGAGAACAATTGATTCCAACAATAACTAACCAACAAAATAAAAATAAAATCAAGTGAGCAGACCAACTTGACAACGATGTTTTCGTCGTTCTCGTCCTGATTCTCCGAGTCTCCCCCGCTCAGGCTGCCCGGTTCGAGTCCCAAACTGTTCTTGAGAATTTCCAGTTGTTCCTTGAGCAGCCTCTGCTCTTCAAAAAGCATTCTGGCGTTGTCCAAGGCTTTGTTGCGCTCCTCTTCTGCCTGCTTTATCGTGGTTTCCATCTGGCGAGTGGAAAGTAAATTAGCAAGTTTAGACTAGCGAGTGGATAACGAATTGTTCTTCGCCTAGCGAATGAAAAATAAAGGTTTCGTGCCGTAAATGGCACACACCAGAGTGAAACCGGATGAAACAGGGAAGTATTAAAATTAAAGTTTTTAATTAACCATCACATTTATGAACGTTTCAAAACTTCTTTTAAAATGCAACAATTGCTGTTGAGCGAACTTGCCAAGAACTATTACGACCTCTCAAATAATTAATTATCGTGTTGACACAGATAACAGATTACACGATTAATAAGTTCTACGGCAGTTATCCGAAACAAGAATTAGTGTCATTTACACTTCCATGAGAACTGCAACTTAAAACTAACATAAGATTAGATTATTAATTAATCAATCCAGATCAGAAAAATGATAACTTGACAGGTTCCTCACAGGTTAAGCCTGTCACAAATAAATTCTGACTTTAATGTTATTGCTGTTGTCAACAAACCAGATTAATGTCAGCGTGAATCAGCCTCAGTTCCTCCACGTGCGCCATCTTCTCCTGTAGAAGAAGCTCCATCTCCGTCTTGTACTCCTGGAGGCAGTGGTCTTCGTTGTCCATGATGGCACACTCTGACTTCACCTTGTTCTTTATCTTTTCCAGTTGAACCATTTTAGTCCTAAAAAGAAAATGTATCCTTTAAAGAAGAAAACACCTATGATGACAGTGACCTGAATAATCGAAGTCATTACACATTAAACAGTAAATATATGCATTAAAAATATTCTAAATATAAGTAGTATTCTTTTTGTGTAATGAAAAAAGTAGCAACTACAATAAACTGAAAACAATAACTGATTGCTCGCATTAAACAATTAAGTTGTTTGGAATATGTTCATGCACTTTTATTTGCATATTTCAAAAAGCAAACAAGTCTTAGGTTGGTTGCTACTCAAAATAAGTAAAAACTCAAAAAAAACCCTGAATCGATTATGACTGAAATTCACCTTATTTCTTTTATTTGCTCCAATTTTCTCAGAACCTCCGCATCACTGATCTCCGACATTTTCCTGATTGTTTGCTAACAAGCAGAATAACAAAGACATGATATCAGAACCTCTTCAAAATAATTTCAGAGAATATCATAAACCACACACAATTTCTTACATTTTGTAGAACTTTCTATTTATTCACTATTTATTTGAAATAAGAAAAGTGCTAAATTTAGCGCTTTTAAGAGACCAAACGACAAGCCAGTTCTGCTTTTAGTTGACAGTACAGTGTTCTTGCGGATGATTCAGTATTGAGAGGTCGGTGTTGCTAAGAAGAACTGGATTTATTTTTACGACATCATTTTAATGTAGGAGCCAAACATGAAACATCTAATTAGGATATAGTTGCCGTCTACTTGGCAGCAGTTTTATTCTGATACAGAAGGCTGTCAATGATGGATGTTTTGTCAGTTAAAAACGACGAAGGTTAATTTGATATTTAATTAATGCTTTGTTGTCATTTTTGAGACGATGATGGTCCAGCAACATCATCAGTTCAGCTAACAGACAGCATCATAATTAATCTCTCCACTGCTTTGAATGTGTTAAAAGATTTTAAATTTTTTTTGAAAAATATTCTTAGCTGCTACGTTTTCATTAGCTGAAAAAATAAAAAAAAATTTAAAAGGAATTCAGAAATGGATAGACAGCATCTCAACAAGCCAAGATGGGTTAGTTTGATGAACATTTTATGATGATTTGTTTACACTTGTCTTCATCATCACTATAATGTCATCTTTGTCAAATGCTTTAAGAACAATTTAGCTGTATTAAATGTATTGAACATATATAATGAAGCCTCAATATGTAACAAACAAATTATTATAATATTTAATCAATGGCTTATCAATTGTAGATAATGCCGTGATTTATTTTATTTGCTTTGTGCGATAACCTTCAACTATTTGATTTTAGCCTGAGAACATGAACTAAATAAAATACTGATTTAATAAAACAAAAATAAAATCAACAACAATTCTAGAGGATTCCTTACAGATTCTCTGCCCAACAATGTGGTTGATAAAGTCATAATATATATAATATAAATTATGTTATCAGGCATTGGAGTTCAAAATCAGAGTTAAAATGTCAAGAATTCAATCGATTCTATTTAATGATGGTGATGGACCATCAACCGGTTGAGCGAGCGGTGACACGTCGTGTCATGGTTGTTGTGATTTTTGTGGAGTGTGAAATTTTTGCATGGAAAGGTTGGTTAAAAACCTATCGGAGAGTAAAACAGGCCTGACGTGTTTTGAATAATTATTTCTGGAAAGTGATGTCATCGTGTTAAAATGGATATTTGCTTGCAACGAGATTATTTATGATGTAATTACGTTGTATTTGTTATTCGACAATTATTAATTTCAGCTTTTTCAAATGTCACTCAGCCATTGTCACCCCCATGTTTGCTTATTCATTCATTCTTTGATCATCCATCCATCCATTCATTCCTTCGTTCTTTCAATCGTGACTCGACTTTTCGAACCGAGTTCTTATGTTCGCAGAGCTTGAAAATAGTTTCTCTGCGATCACATTTCTCGTTCATTGTGTTGTGTATCACTTAAAAGGATATTTTGACATTATGTCATGATGTAGATGCTTGTCGTGGCATTGATTTTGTTTATGGTGACGGAGGTGATGATGACGATGATAATATCAGGGATAATGATGATCTAGGTTGACACAGAGATGCACCATTACTATTGGAATATTATAATTAAAATTATTACATTTCTCCACTCCCGAGTGTCTTTAATTGAACAATTAATTTCACATTGTAATTATTAACTAACAATCATTTCACATTGTAATTATTAATTAACAATTACTTCTACATTAATTTGTTTTTTTAATTTTTATTTTCATACTCTTTTGCTCTCAAATGATTATTGAAAACGGAGGACTTTTATAAAATGGCATTTGGTTGTGTTATGCTCATGGTGTTTGACTGCAGATGATGATGATGATTATTAATATTAATAATATTATTATTATTATCATCATTGTAACTTGTTACTTCATTTATATAGCGCCATATGCATAGCATCAAAGGCACTTCTTGTAACCATTTATATAGCGCTCCTTCTCAAGGGTGCTGGCGGCAGTGCACATTATGACTGTTGCCATTACCGTCGTAGGTAGGCAGGTAATCCCTTCGAGTAACCTGCACGCCCGCATTGGTGTTGCTATTTAATTATTATTATTATTATTGTTATTATGACTGATATTCCATGGAAATAGAGTGAATCATGTTTTTGAAATCAATCTATTTTAATCTTGTTTGAAAAACGACTTGAATGATGACGACGACGTTGGCGGCGGTGACGATGATAATGATGCTGCTAATGATTTTGAGACCTCCTCTATGACTAATACAACCATGAGTCATCGTCGCAGTGTTAGGCATCACTTGAGCGTCACTTCAATCATTCATTCAATCAATCAATTAATCAATCATTCATTCAATCAGTCAATCCACTATTCAATCAGTCTGAATCTAAAACAACCATCCACTCACTTTCAACTTCATCACCATCTCTCCAGTCCTTTACTTCAAATAACCTTTTTGTGTTTACAACGACGATTCTGAAAGGGGATCAAATAGAGTCGATCTTACGACTTATTGATGATGACGCCACCGTGGTTATGATGATGATGATGATGACGATAATGATGATTAACATTAAGAAACTGCAATAATTGTAGTAGAAATAGTACTTATAGTTATCGTATACGACGTTGTTTTTCTAATTATGTAGTATATATTACATAAATATTGTGTATAATATAAATAATAATAATTATTATTATTTACATTATTGTTATTGTAATAATTATCTGAGTAATTGCTAATGGTATTCGATTATGGGCGTGGCTAATTGTGGTTGACAGATGACGACGATGGTGGTGATGGCCGGTTTCTTACTTCCTACTATTCCCTAATACTGATGTCAGCATCGTCATCATAACCATCACCATCGTCGTCGTCATCATCATCGTTATCATCGTCATCATCATCGTTATCATCGTCATCATCATCATCGTCATCAACAGACTCCAGGACTCCATGAACAGGGACACAAACAACTCTTCTCCTGTCCAGAACAAGAAGTCTTGCACCAACGATGACCTCAGCCTCGGTGATGAAGGTCAGTGGGATGTGTTGTTGATGATGATGATGATGATGATGATGATGATGATGATGGTGCATGGTCACGATGTTGATGGTGGACGGTTATGATGACGATGGCTGAGAGCATCGATGAAGTGAAAGAGTGTTGCATCAGTGTGGGTCGGTGAAAATGTCAAATGTTGATGTTTGATTTTATTGAACAATTATCAGGTACTCAGATTTATCAGGAGTTTTATGATTATAAGTTTTAATCTTTTGATTACATGGTTCTCCCACTATCTCACTCACTCATTCACTGACTCTCATTCACTCACTCACTCACTCACTCACTCACTCACTCACTCACTCACTCACTCACTCACTCAGCCATTCAGTTATCCTCAAATTCTTAATTCGAACATTTGTATGCTGGTCAAGTAGTGGGCTGTTAACATAAAAATCTGTATAAATATTTCGTCTATGTTTGGAATGTTTGGTCGTGCTGGATTGCTTTGTTATTCTTGTTGTTGTTGTTATTATTATCATCATCATCATCATCATCATCGTTATTGCAGCCCACACGTAATTTGCTGTTGTTAGTTGTTAGTGTTGTTCTTCATCATCAAAATCACCTTAAGGTTGTGTTTAAATTTACGCCTTTGAAAATGGCAATCCTTGTGGCAACTTGGTTTTGTGCCTGTAGGCGACATTATCCAGCTCTTCTGGAATGAGACACCTTTTATCTTTTGCAATCAAGACACCTGCTGTCATCACCATGACAACCATTAATCATGAAGAATCAGTCATAGCATAATCGCTTCATAACAACGTCACAATCATAATCATAACACAATAATAACATAATAATAGCATCACAATCGTAATTGCTCCCTCCAGCAACCAGCTCATCCAAGATGACGTCAGAGGGCACCTGCAAGAACATCTTCCAGCAGATGATGAGGAAGAAGTTCTCAGACAAAGTAACAGGAGCCAGTTTCAATTCCGATGCCACCAGCGGCAGGTTGGAAATTCCTTGCGTTTAAAAATAACTCCTCCAAGTAAACAACAGTCCAAAAATAGCCTAGCAGCAGGATGAACTGAAACCAGCATAGAGGCAGCCGGATAAATTGTAAATAAACAATGTGGACGGCTGTTCTTGTATTGATGTTTTTTTATACTACTTGGGGATGATCTCAAAGCTAACAAAAAAATTTCAAAAAAAGTAAACTGAACTATTTAAAAAAGTTTATTTACAAAAACAAATGTAATTATGTTTAGTTATCTTAATTAGATTAGTACATTCTTAATTTTTTTGTTAATTTGCTATATCTCGAGCAATACTTTGATCTTTTAAAACCGATCCCTCGAACGTAACGAGATTAACAAAACATCACGATAACTGTCGCCTTCATTTAAGAATTTGAAACATCAAGAGGAGAATAAGAGATCAACAACATAGAGTTTAACAAAATTTTTGCACGTAGTTTTGAAGTGATGGCACATCTCTATCGGAGAGCACGGAAAGCAAACGTACATAAATATACATGCAATTGAATTTGAAGACATCCCTCTTGTCTAGCTTGCAACATGTCTGTCAGCCTTATGTCTCCGGAGTGAAGCCAGATTGACATTTGGAGTTTACAGTTTGATAAGATCTTCACTAAGTACTTTTTTCCTAACATTAGTTTACAGTGATGTCGAGGATAGTCGCAAGCTTCGATTATGCCATCTCAGAACTGTAGCAGAGATTTGAGCAGCTCATCAACAGTCATCTCCATTTTACAATTTTTGTGCGATTTATGTTTGCAGCCAATGAACGTAATTGTCAAAGTATAATATTGTCGCAGCAACATTTTCGCTACACAGAAAATATAGCGCTCAGTTTGCAAGTTTTGACATTCTAATTCTAAGCCATAGATGCTCTTTAATCGATGAACCGTAATAATGGTTGAAGTTAGTGATGTTGCTTAGAGTAGGGATTTAGTCGACAAGGACGATCACCTGACCGGCGTCCACTCCGGGAAATGTAAGATGTTTAGGACAGGGACTTCATTTGGTGAGGCAGGAGGCAACTGCAATGTTTAGATTAGCCTCGAAAAGGTCATCCAATGTTTTGTGAAGGTTTAACCTCTGAATTTTGGCTAGAAGCAGAAAAGAGATCATCTCAAGTTTTGCATTGGTTTGTCTTCCCCCTTGGAAAAGCTGAAATTAAGTCCCTTGTTTAGAGGCCAAAGTTGGGACCCCAACCTAGGTAAATACTTCATACTTGGATTGACACTACCCCTAAAAAGAGGTGAGTCGAACATAGAAAAAAGATCGTACATATCAAATTAAATCAAACTGTTTGAAATATCAGCAAAACAGTTGTGGAATGACCACATTCTATGGTGTTAAATCCTGTAGAAAATGTTTGAGATACTCTGGCAAGGTAGTTATACCAAATAGAAATGACTAATTAACCGTTGTTGAGTTGAAAGACAATTGAAGCCTGGAAAGTCTTGCGAAAAGAATACTTGGCATAACTGATTAATGAAATCAAGACTTATTGAAATAATAGAAAGGCAGCCATATTGACATTTTATCTGAATCAATAACATGACTTAAGAATCCTTATTATTGCCTTAAACTACAGTAAATTCTAAAGATGTAATGATTGCAACAAAAAAACCGACTCTAGAATTTTAGCAGATGTTCAGCCATGTCGATTTGATAGTACAATTCAAGTGCCTTCAAAAAAACCCTTTATGGAGTTCTTAATTTTTTGGGAATAAAATTAAACAGATGCTCAAATGATTAAATCAAGTCGGACATGAGTACAACATCCAATGCAGGAGACGAACTGCACCAGATTAACCCGGGGGGATTCCTCGATTGTGTGGTTATGGAGGAGGCCCAAAGGTTTCTATTTCTTCACAGGAGATACTGACGATAACGTTGAATCCCGTTGAACTACCTTTATGGCATAATGTGGCTGATAAATTTGGGTTCCCTGACTTTTGCTCAAATGGCAATAACTCGCATGGCAATACACCGACAATAATCTATTTCTGGTCACCTAAATTTGTGAAGATGAAAGCACGTGAAGTATCACATGAACATTATATGAACATTTATAAGTTCATTGAAGAAGAATCCATCGTTAAAGTTATAGGCTGTTAATGGTATCAAAATGAAGATTTTATGTACAAGGAATAGTGATATCAGATTTTGTGGGCACGACTTTTTTGTAATTTAGGTAAATAATCTAAATTGAACAAAAATTATTACAAGCCTCCATCAGATGATAGTAAAAATCTTTATTTATTCAAGCTTTTAAATTTCCTTCTTCTTTTGGATTTTATAACTTTAATAATAATAATAACAATAATAATAATAATAATAATAATAATAATAATAATAATAAGTTTATTTGTATAGCACCATAAGCTTAAGCGTCAGGGGCGCTCAACCCTTTTTATGGTGCCGCATCCAAGGAGCGCTTTGTGGCAGTGCAAGTTTGGTTTTGAGTACGACACGTAACAACTGTTGCTTCTACCCTTGTTCGCAGGCACGCTACCCTCTGAGCTAACTTGAACTTTGACAGTTGATGACAAGGGGAGGGAAGGGATCAAAAATTAATTTTAATTTTTAATTTGTAAAGCGCCATTATGCACAGTTGGAGGCAAAAACATGGATGCATAAATTAAGCAATAATTGACTTATTTGGCCATATCTTAAAATTTCAGGAAGTGCCATTTAAAGGGGAATGACTGCTGATTAGAAATAACTAATTTTGATAATTTTGATAATAGATTAAATGTTTGCTAAACTCGATTGAAAATGCCGCATTTCGCTTAAAACTTAAACATGTCGGCCGGCTCGCTTCACGGTCGTAGATGACAAACATCGGCTTCAAAGACGACGTCTTGTGTAGGTCTTGAGTAGGTCTTAACTCAAGAGTTAGTCTTGAGTGGGTCTTGGTAGCAATATTTGGAGCTTGTGATACTCCTGGATGGATTTGTTCATTTCTCTTGTTTGTGAACAGAGGTTTATTAAGTAACATCGTGTTAAAGTGAGCAATTAGTCCAAGGGACTGGTGTTTTTTATCGACAGCTTCCAGTTGGTCCTCGACAGCAGACGCAGGAGTGCCGAATTGGTCCTGAGGAACCTCGGATTCTGCGACCCGACTTCCTTGGACAGGAGGGCCGATAGGAACGTGCCCGAGAGGTTCTTCAAGGAGCCCTCGGCAGCCAACGGGATTACGGGCACACGTCCTCCGGGCGGGGCTTTGGACCACCACTTGGATGACTCTAGAGACCAAATGACAGTGGCTGTCAACAACCTCATTCGACTCCTAAACACTGGTTAGTGGTTTGATATAGATTGGTGCAGTTGGAGTTATTGATGACGGCGTCATAATGATATATAATAATAATAATAATAATAATAATAATATAATAATAATAATAACAACAATTATAATAACAATTATAATAATAGCATTAACACCGTTAATTGTTGGGAATGTGATCATCAGTGAATGGCAATCTTGCTCACCTCACTTCATCTCAACAGAAAAATGCTCCTCAAACCATCACAAAAAGTCCACCATCAGCAACAACAACAACCACAACAATGATGACAACGATGACGTCGACGGCCCAGCAATATCGGAACAAAATGATGACGAAGATGACGAATGTACTGCAGAAGGAGGCACCATCCTCGAGGTCGTGATGGAGTTGCTCAGGTCAAAGGTCAACATGAACGGGTTCGGCGGAAACTCCACCAATGCTTCCGGAACCCCACCGGGGATGCTTGGCACCGGCGGTTTGAACGGGGTTCAGATCGTACGCCCCTCCCTCAAGGTCACCCGGGCTGGCACCAGGTACTGGACCATACTTCAGCCCGATAACACGGACTACTTGAACTCCGTCGGCTACTACGACACCATGCCCACTGTTTCGGAGCCCTGCCAGTGTCTCGATCTCGAGGAGCAGTTTAGCCACACGCTGGCCAAACTTCAGCAGCTGGGTGAGTTGGGCGATGATGCGATGCTAGCCATCAAGTAATTTCTAGACATTCTTTATCAACACAGTCGTCATTGTCATAATCGTCTTTATCATTATCATCATCATCATCGTTGGCGTCTCTATTACTTGGAATATTCCACAGTGAGTCATTGTTGTCATAATCATCATCATCTATTATCTAAAATACCAGTATTGTCAACAGTTGCCCTTAAGCAACTTCATCTTCATAATTTTAATCGTTATCAGTGCCTCATAGTCATCATCATCAACATCATCATCATCATCGTCATCAGAACGACCTCACAAGCCAAAGAAGAAGGGTGTGTCGAAGGCCGCCCCGTCGGACCCAGACCGGCCTGTCAACGGGACTCTCCCGGACAACCCCAAAGCACCCAAGAAGGGTGACGACGACAACGAGGATGGGGATGGGGAGGGGTGTGAGAAGAATCCCCAGAAAAAGATCCTTGCTCTCCCCTCGAGGTGCTTTTAATAGCTTATTGATTAATTGATTTTAATAGCTTATTGATTAATTGATTTTTATAGCTTATTGATTAATTGATTTTAGTAGCTTATTGATTAATTGATTTTAATAGCTTATTGATTAATTGATTTTAGTAGCTTATTGATTAATTGATTTTAATAGCTTATTGATTAATTGATTTTTATAGCTTATTGATTAATTGATTTTTATAGCTTATTGATTAATTGATTTTAATAGCTTATTGATTAATTGATTTTTATAGCTTATTGATTAATTGATTTTAATAGCTTATTGATTAATTGATTTTAGTAGCTTCATTGATTAATTAATTTCACTTATCCATTCAAAAAGTGGATCATTATTGGAGCATGCAAATTTCATGATAAGGGGCACAATTCACCACCCAGCTTGACCTGTCAGGGGATGTTGGGTGTCAGGGGGTAGGCTACAGGCTGTTCAACCTCTAACAATAATTCCTTCAAATTGTTTTAAAATGGTTTTAATTTTCTTGTTTGTCAGTGTTTTGACAGCCAGAAAATCTGTCAGGTCAATGTCTGACCCGGGTGCCCATGGGATAGAATTTCCCCTTAAAAATAATCGCACAACTCTGACATTTGACTGCCCACCTATCTATCTGTCGAGTTTTTCTACAATTCAAGGCCTAACAATCATTCATATCCTATTCATGAGTTCATGTCTCTTATCGTTAAAGAAGTTTTTAAGTACTTAATTTGTTAGTAGTTCATTTATTAAGTACTTAATTTGTCAAGTGATTCGCTATGATTCAAATGATTTGATGGCATTAATTTTTCAAGTTGTGTGCTGTTTTATTTCATTATTGTTATCATTATCATAATCTCATTATCATTTTTGTTTAATTAGCTATTAAATGCCTGCTTATCTCCACTCTGCTGCTCCTAATCTGGAATGTCTCAGACTGTTAAAGTGTTCTTCATTAGCGCCAGCTACTGATGATGATGTTGTTGATGATGGCGACAATGATGATGATCTTGGTGATGGTCAAGTTCACCACCTCAGTACAGTCATTCCTCGTACTCGCGATAACTTCTCAACTCAGACATCCTTGAAACTTCAAATTCCACGACTTAGCAGCGCTCGCTCTCTTTCTTGTCTTCTTTTTTAAGAACTTAGAAAATCTTACCGAGGAGCTAACAGACAGGGAATCATCAGAGGAGTGCCCATCATCAAACGTTTCGGCCCAAACTCCTGACGTTCTCCAGGGGTGGGCCACACCCGTTGATCAGGCGGGTGTCCCTCGCGGTGAAAGCCCTACCTATCCGACTTCATCGTAACGCACCGCACGTTATAT
Organism: Whitmania pigra; assembly: GCA_021613335.1. Classification (NCBI taxonomy): domain Eukaryota; kingdom Metazoa; phylum Annelida; class Clitellata; order Hirudinida; family Haemopidae; genus Whitmania; species Whitmania pigra. The sequence goes on along the minus strand of JAJTWR010000380.1, from coordinate 402,453 downwards.
GGTTATCGATGAAATTCACGACGACCTTTGTGCATCGATCCCCTGTAATGCAAACTGAGCGTTATAATTTCTTTGAAGCCGCTGCTATCACTTAGAAATATACGCTCACCGGACATATATTTCTTCAAATGCTCACTCGCGTTTTTACGTCATTTGCGAATGCGAGCGCCATCATCTCAACCAAACCAGTTTGTGATATTATCATCTCAACACATTATCGTATTATTACAAGACCATATCACCATATTAACCTATTATTGGTTCTGTGACATTGCTCTGATTGCAACAGGCTGAAGCATGTCAATAACCTAGCACAATCCAATGAAAATATAATGGTGAAAATAATAATTTTAAATAAGATTTTAATCACAACAATATAATAATAATGACGATGAGAATATTAATAGTAGTAGTAATAATAATAATTATAATAATGTCTGGTACGGTCAGACACAACAAAAACAATGTGTTTCTCTGCTTCACGCCAAGTATGTAACATCAAATGTCAAAGCTTCTAAATAAAACACGACCCACATTCATCTTCCATCAATCAGATTCCTGCAAACTCAGAGCCTTCTTGGCAACCTGACCCAATTCGTGCCCGATTCCTCCAGCACCCCTCGCAATGTCGAAGAAGCTGCCAGAGTTCCTCCGGAACAGGAAGGAAGAGAAGATTCTCAGGACTTCGTAACAACAACTCGTCGCCATCATCAGCAGCAACTTCTCCATCGCCAGTCGTCCGTCTTCTCGGACGCGACCAAGGACTGCGAAGACTTCGACGATGACGAGGACTTCAGCTACGAACGCAACGCAGCGGACGTTGCCTTGAGGTTCTCGGAGTCGAGCTACAGCTGCGGAGGATCCAGCTGCTCCTCGCTGCCGAGAGATCTGGAGTTGGAAAGGTCAGAAGGGATGATGTTGATGATAAAGACGATGAAGATGATGGTGGGGATGATGCTGCTGGTGATGATATTATTGATGACATTTGAAACAATTTGGTGGTAGTACTTAAGTTTGGCTGGTGACAATGACATGATGAATGAGTTTTAGTAAATTAACTCAAATATATTAATAAATGAGTGTGCCAATAAATAATATTAACATTAATAATAATGATAATAAATTCAAAATAACCAATAATTGTACTTTTAAGACTCGGTATTGGTCACTGATAATTGCAGTATTTTAATTTGAAAAACCTCTGTTAACATTTGTTGACCTGCTCGCAGGTACTACGCCTCGAAGAACATGTTAAGGTTGCCGACGGGAGAGTCGGACGACGTGGCCAGCTGCATATCCGACCACACGGCCGTCAACGAAAACTTGGTCAGGATGCCATCGACGAGCGAGGGGACCGAGGGGGTGAGTGCGGACTGCCCGAGGAAGGGAGGTCTTGGAATGATGATGATGATGATGATGATGATGGCAGCGTAGGGGGTTTTTGTGATTTATATGGCATCCCTACACTAGGGTACTGCATACAGGAATGCAATCCATGCAGCCAAGCTGAATTAAACCATCTAAAGATGAATTAAAATAAAAATTAATTCTTTTGAATAATAATATTTTATTGTTTTTTAATTTGCAGGCAGTTCAACAAAGCGAGAATAACCGTCCTGATTTGTTGGAATTCAAAAAAAGGTTGAAAGGTGAGATTTACTCCTGTCATCTAGGGATTACAATGTAAATCGTTACCACTCATTTTAAGAACACTCTGATAAGTGTACTCTTGGACTCCCAAATGACTTTTCAATTCCTCGACAGCTCGCATGTCCAGGCAGACGAGTTCCCAGTCGGACAGCAGTGGTTTCGGAGAGAGCGAATTTGTCGACGTCAGTTTTTCAACTGTTTTTGTCTTGAATAATCTGATGGCAAAAAATGTTCTTAATTTTAATTTTAATAATAATTTAAAATGCTTATTGTTGATAATTTATAATAATTATAATTTGTTCATAATGTTAGTTCACCACTAATGTAACCTTCACTGACCATAATTTTGTCTCCAGTCGTTAGTCATTTTAATTAACATAATTTATGCACGTTTCAACTCATTGCATTAACGCGATCACAGGCTTTAAGCCACCAACAGATCCACTCGACCGGAAAATCCACGGTCGGCTCCTTGCCGCGCTTGAGCGAACTCGGTCGTGCCGGAACCTTCGACTTCGGAATTTCGAACTTCGAACCCCGCCTGAAGAGAAACCTCGGCGATGCCGCAAGACCGGGGATTCTGTGTCCCTCCTGTTCGAGAAGTCGAAGCACTTTGAAGGTCGAGACTTGGTGTCAAACTCCACTGACTTCATTCAGGCAGGATGAGGATGTCCTTGGTGAACTTGAAAGGGATCGACTCAAGAGGTGCATTTTGTTTTCGTTGCATTTCTCGAATCGTAGCATTGTGATTGAGGAAGGATTCGTGTTGTTGTTGGTGATGACTGCGGAAATGATTGTGTTTGCATAGTCACCAAGGTTGCCTTGCAGGAATTATTATTTTGATCTTTTTGAATTTGGAATTCCGTTCTTTGATTTAGAAATGTCGAATTAAATGTCTCGAATTTTTAGAATTAGAATCTTAAGTTATTGAATCCAGTGAAGCTTATTTATTTCTTCAAATGAACCTGTTGTATCATCATCTTCAGCTTCAAATCAGAAGTCAACATCAACAACGGGGGCGACGGTTCACTGTCCGTGGCCCCCCTCGGCTCCGAGGTTTGCATGCTTCTACGGGACGAGCCTCGTCGACCCAGAGCCTCGACCACCCTCAACATCCGAGTCTCGAAACTGCGATCTCCAGACAGGAGGCATTCAATGGACGTGCAGGTTGTTTGGAATTTTGGGTTTTTGCCTCGAATTTCAGTCTCAGTATTTTTTGTCATTGTTTGGAATTAATTAGAATTTAGTTTTTGAGTTGATCGAACCAATAATATGGAATTTGTATTTGTATTTTGCCGATTTTGAGTGCCTTATGTAATGCTTAATCAATCCACTATTTATTTAGCCTCCCTGGCAGTGCGAGCTGGGTTGCGAACAGGACATGTAACAACTGTTGTTTTCACCGCTATTTATAGGAAAGCAACCCTCTGAGCCAACTTGCACACAATACATTGTGTTCTTATGTGTAATCGTGCCTTCCATGCAAAACTAGTGCCACTAAAATTGGCTTTATCTCCATTGTGATGATGATAATGATGGTGATGATGATGATGATGGTGATGAAGATGACTATTGAATTACTACCAGCATGCGCCAAGGAGAGATGTTGACCTACCTACAACGTACGAACTTATCTCCAGCGACGACTCATCGTTCCTACGACGACAGTCGTTACCTCCGATGATGACTCATCAGGAAGGATTCGTGCAACCAAGTGAGCGAGTGGCAATGACATTAATTATGATGATAATGGTGGTTATAATGATGACAATGGTAATGGCGACGAGGATGAAAATGACAATGACGACTTCAACATTGAAGCAGTTCTTCTTTCATGATGTCAATTCCATTTTCGTTCAGATCATCAGGGAGGCCTCTTGCATCATTTGAACCAACATCGTTATCATCATCAACATCATCGTGAACACCGTCTTCCGTCATCTTCCTCCTCTTCGTCGTCTCTTTGGAAGTCCAGTCGAGCACCTCTCCACGACCTTGAACTGTGGGAGGATTCGGACAGAACCTCGGTCGGTGGATGACCCCTTTTGATTTCCGTTGACCCATTCTTCTTTATTTCTCTTGCTTTAGAAATGTTTCAAATGTCCAATTCAACATTATTTTAAAGTTATGACTACATTTTAACGATTTATAACGATATATAAATAATATAAAGTTAAATTGATTATTTCTAGACTACTTTTAATTTGTGATTGTTGATATCATCATCATCATCATTGTTGTTATTGTTAATGCTGTTGGTCATTATCATTCAGGGTCACCAGCTGACAGAGCAGGCCTCTCAGCTATGGAACCTTTTCCCGAGTCATCAGGAGGAAGTCAAGTGGGCGGAGTCAGGGTCACTGGTAGAGAATGCCCAGCAGCAGCTCTTCAGCCAATTGGAGAACTCGTAATTTCACGAATATTTATATATTTTATTTTGTATGTTTTTATCTTTTTGGATGTAAGGATCCGAGGTCCACTTATTCCATTTGGTGAACTCTTGTTAAAAATTAATGGGATATTGTAAATTTCAGATGAAATTCTAACTTATGCTCTCATTATTTAATTTTAAAATTTATTTCCATCGACGTCATTTCATTTATTACGTTTAAGTGAGTTCTATGATCCATTTCTTGATGTCTCATCCTTCAGGTCTTCATTGCTTTGTGACGAAGCGTTGAAACAAGTCAACCGAATCGACAACATGCTTCTGGATTGGCGCACGAAACCCTCCTCCTGCGACTCGAACGGGAAGGAATTGAGAGAGATTAGGAGCCGCCTCAATGCCATGGAGGATGTGAGTGGGTGTTTTTGATGGAAGTGTTGCTTCTGCAGGTGATGATGATAACTATGGGGATGGTGATGGTGACTCTGATAGACGTCGACTTAACCATTTCTTTCATTTCATTTTATTCCAGCTTCTCCGATTAATGAAAGAATGTCACAATGACAAGAACCAGCAACAGCAGTATCACCACCATCATCATCAACAAGTCTCTCCGCACTTTTCCATGCCTCTCATCGTCACGGAGCCAACTCCAAAGGGTTCTTTGTCGTCATCACCACAACATCTCAGAGCAACTCAAACGGAACAACTCCACATCTCCCATCCGGGACTTCTAAGCCTCCCGCTCGAGGCATCGTCTTCTTCTTCCTCACCAAACGTAGCCTCTTCCACCCTTACCGAGGGTAGCACCGAATCTGATCTTGAAATGGTCAAAGAAAGGTTAAAGGTCATGGAACAGAGGCTTGCAGTTCAGCAAGAGCAGCAGGAGCTGGCTCTCAGGGTTATCTTCAAGGAGGTTTGTTTCAGGGTTGAAAATGTGTTTTGTGATTGTTCAATTCAGTTTCTTACAATGAGATATTGATATATATTTATAAATATAATAAAATTGGATTATATGTAATTACTTTTATCATTATAACATTATTTTAGTTTAAAGATTCACTCGTTGAGGAGCTCAAGGGAACTAACAATGACCAATCATAACCAAGTGCTTCAGATGTTGGCCCCTCCCCCTGAGAAATATATCATTTTATTGCTATGCTGCCTACGTTTACCTATAGTTGGAGAAGTTTTCTGCGATCTTTCTATTACCTCGACTTGTTTTTCAATCTATTTTATCATTGATTATTTGTTACTGAAACTTAATTCCTATTTTTCTTACTATCACTCCCTCAAGGAGCAAATCTATTAACGTGTTTAATTAACACTTTTTCGTCTGTTTCTACTTCAATGACTGCTGTAAATATCCGAAATCCCATCACTCGAAATGTTTTATCTTGCTTGTTTCAACTGCTGCTCTTTCATTATTAGTCTGCATGCATCCACCATTTCTTGTTAACCATAAACTTATCCACTTGTCCACTGCCATCTTTCGTCAATCCTCTACTCATTCCTTCTATTGAGAATGGCTCTGCTCTTGTTTCTTCAATACCATTCCTGATCAAAAGCAAATGATATTCCACAATATTTTTTTCATCGAGTGATTTTTTAGACTGCTTTTACTCTTAATGACTGTTTTCAAGTGCAGCTCGAACTGAAATCAAACACCTAAAATCAAAGGGTTTTATTCTATTGCCATTTGTCTCAGTTTTGCAACAAATGGTTGACATTCATACCAAAATGTCCAAACATCTCTTTGCATAAGGACCTTAGCGTTCTTATTTGTAGTAATGATATTAAGAGTTTTTTCGAGAAATATTGTTGGAGTTGTTATTTTTGGCAGTATATCTTAATTGATTTGACTTAATAGTTTCAGACTTATGGAGCACAAACTGATTCTCAACCTTGCGCAATGGTTAATTAATTACTTTTCTAATTTCTTCTCTAATGCATTCTATTTTTGGCTCAGGCATTTCACTGGATTCTTATCGCAGTGTCCAGCGCTATTATTACATCGTCTAACGTCTATCATCTCATAAACCACCTCTCCTGGTAACCAATCGTCGTATGCCTCCTAAATTTTGATGAGAAATTGACAACAATCTAATGTGATGTATGTTTTAACAAGTCCGTAAACGTTGTTTTTATTTTTAAAAATATTATTTGCCGCTTACTATTTTTAAAACCGATTTTTTTATATAATTTGTTACCATGATTGCACACCGATTAGCGCCAAGATCTTGTAATTGCACTTGTGCCGACAACATGGGAACCTATACTGCTGTGATAAATGAGACGTGCCTTTCCCAAAATCTTGCCATGCTTGAGGTCAACGACTCGATTGATTCGGCAGACAATGATTGACCCAGCATCAAGCACTTTCATCTATGGACAATTAATATGAGCTTAACCTACTTAAAGGTATTGCCCACTTTTATTTATGATTGAGGGCTTTTTTGATGATCGGTGGATGCATTTATGGTTGATTGATTTTATACTAGGCGCACGGCTTTCATCTAACGGTTCAGTCTGCATTGATCATGAACCGGATCAATTAAATATATTTTTTTACAACTATCTCTTCTAATGAAAAATATTTCCAGGGGGTTGGTGTGGTCTTTTAGTTCTTCTGCAAGGGGAGACATGCTCAATTCCTGCATAAAAAAATAAACAAAATAAAAAAAAGAACTAATTGTTGCATAACTGAATCATTGAATAATATCTATGCCAATCAAATTGAGTTATTAGTGACTGCAGTTCCAATAATGTTTCATAATAATAAATAATAATAATGACTTATCGTTTTAAATTAGGCAACAATAAATTAGTTTTAATAAAATTTATAATTGCGCTAACTTGTTGGCAATTTGATTGTGGAGAAAGAAACATTGAAGGAATGGAGGACATCTGTCAGTTTCCATTCCTGTCTCTGCTACTCGACCTCCCTGTAACATTGTCATTCTAGATTGTACAATTGTTTAGCTAAGTAAACCTTCAATGAAACTACAATAATTCCTATAATAATTAAGAGCTAGCTCAGTTCGTGAATTCGATCGTTGAATAAATAATTTATATCACGGAACGTCTACATGTCACCACCATTTAATCAAAATGACATCAAGGTCCTAACATAAGGATGACTTGTCTACAGATGCCCTCCTCCTGCTCTCCCTTGACTGCCTTTTCTGGGGCGAAGGGGAGGCGGTAGCTGACCTCAGGACTGCCCCGAAGAGCTCTTCATCTCCAGTTTCGTATGCACTCTCAGTTTCTGAGGCATAGCCAATGCTACCTGTCATTGGAAAGGTGTTGTGATTGAACTGAGACAACTCCATGGAAGTAGCACTTAAGTAGTGATAAGATAATGAAATGATTGAATGGTAAAATGGAAAGTTACCTACAGTCAATCATAGCATTGACAACTAAATGTCACAACAAATCTTTTGCATTGTTCAGTATAATGATCCATTACGACATTTATAAGCCTGCTTACTGGTTGAGGGCCATTTTGAAAATTTAGGAGCAGGTGACAACAGGGAGTTGTAGTTAGATTTGTTGTTGTTGCCATTGTTGTTCAGACTTGGAAACAGGGGAGGTTTCGATGAAACATTTCTGATGGTACTCTCCTGCAGAGGATTAAAACTAAAATTTATCTTCATTTCTTCAGCTTTAACTTAACATTTGATCGAATTTGAAAATCATCAAAAACGGTAAAATGAATCTTTTCTTATCATAATTAATATAACCAATTTATAATTTAGCAGTTCATAACCGCAATAAAAACAAAAATTAATGGCTTGATGACCCACATCAGCTGAAATAGATCCATGGGTTGACCTGGAAAGGTTGAGCGAAGATGTGGAGGCAGTCATCTTTCTGTCCCTTTCCACCTCCTTCTTCTTTTTGTTATGCAATATTTTTGATCTTGTCGTGCGCCACTCCAGGGCAAATGATGAAACAACCTTTGCAAAAATAATAATGTTAATAATTCGTAATACTAAAAATGGTAATTTTGGCAAATGTAAAGCCTGCAAACGATAAATTTGCATGTGCCAAAATCATTCATACCACTTTAGAAAGTGATCAAGATAAACTGACCTTAAATATTTGGTTGACCTTCACCTCTGACCCTGAGCTAATGTCACTTGGTTGATACCCAAAATACAGAAGGAACTTTTTGAACCTATAATAGAATCCACCTTACTCAGGTGAGCTAAGTAACATACATGAATTGGTCTCAAAGAGATCGTATTCACCTGTTTGTCAATCTCCTATGTATAATCTTCAACATCAAAGTTCTCTCTGCAAAGTCTGCCAACACTGAGGACAGTCTACACGAATAAAAATCATAACATCAACTTGGCCTTCACAATTATTGTCTGCATATTATTGACAGTTTATAATTATCATCTACTTTACTGACTTGTTCTTGAGGTTCAGGTTGTTGTCGTGTTTAACGATGGCCCTGATGTCATCCCAGGACGCCTTGCACCCATCCTCCAACTTCTTCAATTTTTCTTCCAATTCATCCCAGTCAACCTGATAATCAAGGTGATTAATAAATAATATTCAATCCATAATAACGTATATGTAATATCTATAATTAATAATTAATATTCAATCCGTAATAACCTATATATCTATAATTAATAAGTAATATTTAATCCATAATAACCTATATATCTATAATTAATAAGTAATATTCAATCTATGGTAACCTATTTACCTATAGTTATTATGTAACAGTCAATGTATAATAACCTATCTATCTATGATAATATCTCTATCCACCTATGTATCTGTCTGTCTATAATAACCTAACAAGATCATGATCAAGTAACATACTGCATTATCAAAGCATAATTATTCAATCAATAATAACAATAATATAAATAAATAACATCTCCTGCAATCATTCATCCACTCACTCTGGCGCAGCTGGTGACTGCTCCAATCTCTGAGAAGATGTCCGTGGCATCGGCATAGAACTGGATGACAAAAGACACAAGATGGTGGAGTAAGGATCTCTTCTTAACGCTGTCTTTTATGTCTGGCACTTTGCTCAAGAAGTCTAGAGTGAAACCTTTGGCCTTTTTAAGAAGAATGAAATTGTATGGAGTTACTAAAATAAATGATTAATTAATTATCGCCATCATAACAAACTAAGCACGTATGATTGCTATCTTATAAGCTTTAATGTTGATCGATTGTTTTTAATGACATGATAAGGAGTTGTCAACTTACCTGGGCTGAGTTGAGGCAATTACCAACAGCCAATAGAACAGCTAGTGCATATTTCAGGGTGAAGCAATTCTTGATCTGCTCCATGGCTTGCCTCAGGGCTGAGAGGGCATCGCTTATTTCCTGAAATTGAAAGATTAGTCAATGAGCTAGTAAGTTTAATAAAAATTATTAAGAAAAATAATTTCTTTATATTTGGTCAAAATAATCAATCATTGCTCACTCCTTCTGCAGAATCAAAGTCCAGCATGAACAGCCAGAGCTTGAGTCTAGACCTGACCTCGCTGATGCTCGACACCATGAGGAGGAATTGTTCCGCATGACCAAGCGGAACGTCCGGTTGGGCCAGTTGGGCTTCAACCAGTTTCGTCTTTTCCTCTTCACTGGGCAGGAGTGTTAGCAGTTTCTGAGAAATGAAATGATGCAATTTGCCATTGTAAGTGTAAAGTACACTTAAATTAATTCTTTTAATTAATGCAGTTTAAAATAAACTCTATTTCTGCTGAGCAATTTGCTTGAGAGCATTGCTTTATTCTTTGTTCTCCAGAGCAAAGGACATTTTGGTAATTATTCATTCAGGATTAAAATTTTTCCATCACAATTCTCCATGAGCATGACTCATCACCTCTACAGCTTCCTTTGTGAGTATGTTCTGATCCATGTTCAAAATGGCTGTCTTAATGAGGGTGGGTTGTGGTAGGGCAGTGAGTGCAATGTTGATCATGTTGGATCTCTTAGAGTCCAGCAATGTCAGTTCCTTCTTGTGACCTTCTGACTAAAAAGAAAAAGGGATTTTACATTTAGAATTCAACTTAAGCTTAAGTTAACTAATAACTGATAATAATAATAACTAATAATAATAATAACAGTGCCCAAATAAACCTTCACTTAAGATGAGCCCCACTCATCGATGTAGTGACTAACCTTAATCTTGATATCAGCAGCTTTAGAGTGGAACAACTTGCCAAATTCCTCCTTGTCAATTTTCACTGCCCCGATCTCCTTGGCCACCCTAGACCAGATGGTGTCGCCCATCCTCCCCGAAGGCAGGGGGTACTCAGAACGAGCCTCTTTCCAGTGGAGTCTAAGGGTTTTGGAGACTTCCCTCTTATCCAACGTACTGCCTGGAATAACGCAGTGTGTACTAGTTATAAGGAGCGAAATCTGAGCATTTGTTGCTTTCTCCACTTAATAGAAAATAATAATATCAATGGTAATAATTATATAATTACAGTGTTTAATTGAGTTAAATCAATTGACTGATTCTTCAGCTAACCGCCATGTAAAAGTGGATGAGGGGGTGGAAGCCCGGGCGGTGCAAGCATGCCCCCGGGAAGAGGGGGAGGAGGCATTCCACCAGGTGGTGGACATGGTGGTGGAATGGATATTTGGAGACCAAACCTTCTTTGACCCTCCAAGGTTTTTGTGTCGGTGACCAAGACCGGATTGGGTTTGACATCAAGATAGTTTATCTCGTCCACTTCAGTGACGTCAGTAAAATCAATTTCTTTGACTACAAGCTTAAGATCATTCCTCTTTAACCTTTCGAGGGCACGACCTTCTGCTTCCTCCCACCTTAGCTGAGCCTCAGTCTTTATCACCGGGATGAGCGTTTCGAACTGAGAGGCGTCTTTCGCGAACTGGTAAGATGGTAATTTTTACACAATCAATGATTGCAGAGTCTAAAGAGCAATGTCACAACCACTACAAGTTGATAGCTTTTTCAAAGGTATGCACAAAATAATCACGTTAATGCTAATTTCTAACCTTGGAGGAGGCAGTCTGGGACATGCTGAGGCCGTCCTTAGCCTTCCCAATGAGACCAGCAAAGGTCCCCTCTTCCAAGTCCTTCTTGAAGTCATTAGCGTTTTTATCCACCTCTGCATTTGCTGTACAATTTGAATGAGGTTAAAAAGATGACAAAAGGTTCTGGCTAAAGATAATAACGATAATGTAAATATTTTTTATTATTTAATATATTCATACCATCAGGATTATTACAACAATTTTTTACTAACAAATTTTGTTTCCCTCAAACTCTTTTATAAGCTTCTGTTGATTGGCCTGTTTCCTGTTAACAAATAACAAAGCTTAATAAATAAGCTAAAGCTATGGGCTTATTAATATTCAAATTGCAAACTCCACCCACAGGGCGTTCTTCCTGCTGATCTCCTTCTGGAGTATGTCATCTCTCTTCGAGTAGTAAACACTGCGCCTGTTGATGGTCCTAGATTGAATCCTCTTTCTGAATTAAATTAAAATTACCTTGTTAGTAATGTAATAATAATAATAATAAAAGTAAAATTAATAATCAATATCACCGTCATCTTTATAATAATCATTGAGAATTAAGAATGGGTGACCTTTCTTTATTATTGATATTTGATGATAGTTGTTGCTTTTGTTGTTGAAGTTCGAGTTGTCTGACATCTTCCTGCTTGATCATGTTCTCAAAGTTCTTCATCTGCTCCGTGAAATCCGGTCGAACGGAACCGAAGCTGGTCTTCGTCCAGAAGACCTGAGTGCAAAAGATGGTGATGATGACAAAAACAACTCCATTCTGCTGTCAACAATAACATTCAAATCTGCTCTGCCAACCACTAAATTAGACAACAAAATTCAGTGACAAACAGATCATCACCATAAGATAGCATGGCAGTCAACATCACAGCAGCAACAACGACAACAACAACAACAACAACATCAATAATAATAATAATAATAATAATAATAATAATAATAATAATAATAATAAACAAATAAATAAACGTAGCATTCACCTTGTCGAGTCCCTGCTCAGCTAACGAGTCAACGACGTCGTAGAACGAATCCTGATCGGGGACCGACTCGAGTGTTTTGTTGATGAGGAGGAGCACAAGGACGCACGGGTCGTCCTTCGTACCGACTCCACTGCTGCCACTGCTCTTCTTCAATATGTCCATAAAGTTGGAGAAGGTCTTCTTCCCTGATGATGATGATGATAATGATGGTGGTGGTGATGCTGCATTTGAAGCACTGAAAAAACCAACTAGTAATAGGCGAGATGAAGGTGAACCGATTAGGAAGGGAATATATTGGATGTTAATTGAGTGGATGATAAAGATGGAATTTTTATAGCTAATGCTATCTCAGAAAAAATTTCTTCCAAACATCTCAATAAGAGTTTTGCCATAGAAAAGGTATTAACAAACTAAAAACAGTGCTAGTAAACAACATCAACAACAGCATTGGCACAAGAACTCATAAAGAATGTATTTTTGATTGCAACACCAAAATTAAAACCATGGCTATAATGCTTTGAACGCACCTTTGGAGAGACTGGCAGATGAGACTGCTTGAATGAAGAGAAACGAGTTGCACTCGCTGTACGAAACAAACACTATCAGCAGTCTTAGGGCCGTTCTCGATACCAGAGGAGACTTTGAAAAGAATGTTATGATGGTTAGAGTTTCAATGACGATGATAATGGTGTTGTGATGGCAACGACATCAGACATATGGTGGTGCATTTAGTATGTGCATTGACACAGTACATAATAAACACACTCCAAGTACTGGTACTTGTATTCATTCTCAGACCTTAAGTATTTGATCCAATGTATGGATAATAGGTGATTGGCCATTGGTTATGCTAGTAATGATGATAACTAATACAATCAAATGACAACATTGTCTTACAGAGGAACCCGTGAGCATGTAGAGCCACTGCACGACTCTATTTATGGAGACGATCCCGTTCATTCCATCCACATTCAGCATAAGCTGTCCGATAACTGAGACATGAAAATAAATAATCTATCAATTGGCTTCACTCAATTAATACAATCATTATATACATTATTTAAATGTAATTATGTTAACTTTGACATTAATATCAAACTTTTAACAAACTAGCCATTACAACTTTTAATGTGCAACAATGGAAAGTCCAAACCAATGATTGATGACAATGAAATATCATTTGGTCAGCAAATCTCATTCCTATAAATTGCACAATCACATGATCACAAGTATTAGAAGGTAGTTTGCTTATCTTTTGCTAAAATCATAGATGTGTAATTCAAATCTAATACATCTTAAGGCTCGTGGATATTGATTCCCTAATTATTACGAGGTTCCTTTCCAGATCATCGTCGCTTACAGCAACCATCTGCTAGGAAATACCTGGCGGAGAATTTTCCATGCTGCATCCGAAACCTTATGTTCATTAAATTCCCGAGTGCGCGTCCCACATATCGGACGAATTCCTACCTCTGAGGGCGTAGCACTGGTACGTGGAATTGGAAGAGTTGTCCTCAGCTGTCCCGATGAGGGTCGTCAATCCATCACTGTAGATGAACTCTTTAATGCAGTCAGGTTGGTTCTGGCGAATATTTAGTCAACATTTCATGGGTCATCATCAAGATGAGGTTAATTAAAGTTTGACTAAGTTGTGGGAATTCTTAAGATTTCATTGGGTAACTACAAAAACTGAATGAAGGTTACATTTATCAATACAATCAAACACAATCGTGCAATTTATTTCTGGCATCAGCAGCACAAGCAAAAGCAGTTGTGGAGCTCTTCGACAAAAACATCATTCGGTCGTGCGTCGAAAGAGCAGGCTTTCGGCAGACGATCGTCGGCATTTGTCGGACAGCTGCTCGAAGACAAATTGTGCTCGCTTCAACACGTGATAAGAAATAAACAAGAAAACGCTTCTCAATGATGATGATGATGATGCTGGTGATGAGGCCGATGATGATGGTGAAAGCAATGTCAATGATTAACGTGGTGATGGAAGTGAGATTGGTGGATAAGGTTGTCCTTTTATGAGTCAAAAAATCGAACCAACCTTGAAAATTTTTTTCAATGAAAACAAAACTTTTCTCAATTCTTTACCTTTGCCTAGAAAATCTGAGCAATAATTTGTGAACATCAATTGCTGAGAAAAATGAAATAAATAAATGAAATATTTAAGCTCTAAAACTAATTGCCTACAATTAACTCAATGAATAATTATCGAGCAAGAAATCAAAGAGTAAAAGAAAGCATTCCCAGTAAGTATTACTGACCAATGAGAGCATGGATGGTGACAGCCATTTTGATTGTCGACTCTTCCAGGTCTTTATCATCATCATCATCATCGTTGTTACTGTCAAGTGAAGACTGCAGATGCAAGCAGTTAAGTTTTTTCTTGGCATCACATCTGCTGATGTTGTTATTGTGTCTTCTCTTCCACTCCTGGTACAACAATACTGCACAGTTCTCTAGCTGTAATCAATGTATTAAAGGCAGAGATTAATTATGGTAATGTAGAACACAAAACTCTGGTAATGTAGAGCTCCAGCAGAGATTCCTCAGAAGAGTGAAGTATATCACTATAATTTACTCTCGTAAAATTTACGAGCTCAGCAAATGAAGCTACTTTGTTGTCTTTAAATATTTACAACAAACTTGTAAATTCCAGAACTAAGCTTGTACGCTCGCGACATGCGTTCATTTAAAAGTTAAGAGCCAATTACTGACGTTGTCAACTTGTTATCATTCATTTTATGTACTGTTACTAATGTTATTATTATCATCATCATCATATCATCATCATCATCATCATCATCATTCATCATCATCATCATCATCATCATCATCATCATCATCATCATCATCCTCATCATCATCATATCATCATCATCATCATCATCAATCATCATCATCATATCATCATCATCATCAATCATCATCATCATATCATCATCATCATCATCATCATCATCATCATCATCATCATCATCATCATCATCATCATCTCATCATCATCATCATCAATCATCATCATCTCATCATCATCAATCATCATCATCATCCTCATCATCATCATCATCATATCATCATCATCATCATCATCATCATCATCATCATCATCATTCATCATCATCATCATCATCAATCATCATCATCATCATCATCATCATCCTCATCATCATCATCATCATTCATCATCATCATCATCATCATCATCTCATCATCATCATCATCATCATCATCATCATTATTATTGTTGTAAAATTAATGAATCTTATTATGACTCGATCTTATTTGCGGATACTGGGTCAAGAATAGACAAGGACAATTTGGGATAACCAGTAACGGTACAGATAATATGATTGCCAATGAAAGGAAGGACCTTGTGTTCCTATTATAGGAATTAAATGCATTAGCGAGAAATTTACTTCATTATCATCAAATGCTACTACCTCCTCAAAAACAAAAAGAAGAGAGAAAAAATTTTTTATTTCGAGTACAAAATACAGAAACACAGTGTTTACTCTGCATCAGCAAAGAAGAGAAAAAGGAGAGATCATTTAGGCGTTTATTAAACATCCATTAGGATCAAGTGATGAGCCTTTGCTGCACCTTGTGGTGATGTCAAGTCGTTTGTTCATCATTTGCTTCTTCAATCATATTCTCCTTTACTATCATCACTGATACCAGTTCACTCGCTAGTAATTGCTGAGCCTGCCAGCGAGTCGGTGGGTTTCGCAAAAGCAACGTCCGATGACGATGCGCTGGTATTATTCCGATGTTTACAAAACCATCTCCGAATTCTTGGTCCTGTATTTTACATCTGATGAGATTTGCTTAAAAGATATTCAAAATGATTTGGCCTCTAGGATTATCCAGGAGATCTCCATGTCCCGAAAAATTCCTCTTAATATATCCAGATAAGAATTTTGACAGACTAAATACTGATCGTTGTAGAAAGTCCATAGAGATTTGTTATCCTGATTAATTTAATATGTTATTATCACCATTGTGATTTATTGCTTTGTTGTTACAATGAAATAAAATAAAACAATAATTTTAGAAAATGCAATTTACTCCATTTGATATTTTTTTGCAAGTATTTAACAAGGATTTCATCTGAAAATGTTACAAACTTTCACTACTTCTCATTGGTGAATATTTTAATGATTTTTTTTTTAATTCGTGAATTTCAGTCTACAATAATTTACAAATAATAATAATAACAACAATAAAGCTGTAAGTAGATAATGGAACAGTTGACTGCTCTAACTGTACAAATTGAATTATCTGATGTCGTTCAGGTCAGCATAAAATTGTTGTTGAAAGATTACTTTAAAACGAGGTCCAATAAACATATAATTCCAACACGTTAAACTAATTATAACAGAATAATAAAATGTAATGTATGTCCTCAGATGTCAACGAAAGATTGTAAAATTATCCATCACCTGCAAAACATTGACTTTCAGAAACTCCAGAGTCTCGCGAACGGTTTCGAACCCGGTGAACTTCTGCTCGTTCTTCAACTTGTTCTGCAGCTTCCTGTAAGTCGACGATCTCTCGCTCAGCTGACACCGCTCGATCAACCGCTCCACCGGCAGTCGATCCGAGGTTTCCAAGCTTCGCAAAAGTTCCCCGACTATCGCCCGACAAGCCGACGGATTGCTTTCTTCCTCGTCGGAACCTTCGCATTCCGGAACGCCCGAAGCCACATTGCTGGTCTGTCTCATGAAAGGATTGTTAGAGACCAGGTTGGACCCGATTGATTTTTTTATTGCCCCTGCGGTTCGAACCGCACTGCACGAGGTCGATCCGAGGTCGCCGTCCAACAGGTCGTCGATGTCTTCGGACTTGACGAGGTCTTCTTCCGTCCAACTGCTGACCTGAACGTTAGAAATGTTTGAACAGAAATTATACTTGGAGCTAACATTGTAACAGTTTTGGATTGGTTTTTATTCATTATTACAATAAATGTTTAGCTCTTAACAAATTTTGAAGCTTTCAAATATATTATAATTTCAATGAGATATTATTTGAAGGTTTGAAATGTTTTATTGACCTTAAATTAATGTTAAGTTAATGTGAGCTCGTTCAATGAAGTTCTCTACTCTCATGCAATGACAATTGTTAATTTGCAAAATATAACTACACATTGCTGCACTGCAAAAAAACTTAAAGACTAACTCAGAAACATTCAAAATCCTTCATGATAAATATGTTTCAAACACAAATACAAATTTAAAAAAAAGAATTAAAAAAAACAAGCAGTTTACATGCACTGTGAATCATTTTGTGTTAAGAATGATAATGATAACAGAACTGCATGCCCTTGTGATTCAGTGTTTGACCTACATATGTTGTCAAACAGTGTTTCATTCAAAACAAATCAAAAAATAGCAGTGCCTGGGATTCATATTCATATTCACAAGACATAAGCACGTCACAAGATTTATAGCAATATATAATAATAGCAATAATCTAAATAACAAATTATTATGAACATAAAATTAATATAAAAATTGCACATCATCAATCCACTCATTCAAAATTTAGATTCTTGAGTACAACGATTCAACAATACCTGGGGTTCTTCAGACTCCTGCACTTCCCCGGAGGCATCTTCAAAGTCCAAGAGAGTGTCGATGTCCTTGAGTCGACCTATGAAGGTTTTGTTCTCCTCTGCATTGCTCTCTCTCGACCTCTCGGCAGATTCGACGAGATCGGGCAGGGACACGTAACTGGAAGCCTTACGAAGAAAGCCGGATATGCCCTCCGCTTTTTCTGATGGCTTGTCGACCAACTTTTGAGGCTGCTTTGTTGATGTTTTTTGACATTCACTGTCAGAATAAGCCAAGTTCTGAACTTCGGAGACAGATTTTTCATATCTAGGGGAAGTTTCTGTTCTTTGGTTTCGTCCTTGTCTGATCCCAAATGCAACTTCTTCCTCCACTCAATGTCATCATCGTTGTCCTTGTAATCTGCATTCTCTTGCAACTGTTTTTTCCAAGACTTGACTTTCTCTATGCTTTCTTTTAAGCTAACAGTAGAGCCGATGATCGACTTTGGAGGTTCTTTGCATTTCTCCGGGACCTCGACTGGTTTTATTTTCTTCAGGAACGAACTCTGTCGAGGAATGCAATCGTCAACATTTTCTTTTGCCTTTTCACGGCCGGATAGAAGTTGTGGCAAGGGTCGCGGTCTTTCATCCTCGACATCTGATTTCGACTGATATCGAAAGTTTCGAGTTTTGGGAACAAAACCGGATTGCTTCGGAAGAATTTGATCGGCCGTCGAAGACCTCGAAGTACTTGTCGAGAGATGTGACTTAAATTGCTCTGACTCGTTCGGTTCCACCTGAGTGAAGGCATTTTTTAGTTGCCTTCGTCTCGTCGTGTCCGTCAATGGGTATTTCTCCGTCTGAGTATCGGAGATGAGACCAGAACTCGAGGACTTCCTGCTAGAATCAGGAGAGGTTGCCCTGCTGGTCAGGACCCTGAATCTTTCTTCAATTGTTTCACTTGATTTGCTTATGTTGTAACCATTATCATGATAACTGGATGTATAAATGGGTTTGGAATCTAAACTAGCAGTAGTTCTAGAACTGCCAGAATTGTATCGAGACTCAAACGGAGTGAGATTTGAAGAGGAACTTCGAGAATGATCGGAAGATGAAAATCCCGATGTGCGAGAGGCGGCTGGAGGTTTCGAAGTGTAACTAACACCAAAGTCGTTAGATATTGACCGGTTGAAACTAGTTGGCTTGGAATAAGTCCTGTGTGAAAGGGATGGCGACATATACGATGACGGCGAGGACCTGTTAGAACCTGGTGAATAACTCGTTCCAAAATGTGATCTTGGCGAGGAGGATCCATACGAAGTGCCAAAGAGTGGAGGTTTGGAGTCGTAAGGTATCGAAGACGAGGAATATGACGGCCGGTGTGAAGACGAAAGTTCGGATTTTCTCAAGACAAAGGGGACGAAAATTCTCTTTTGTAGCTTGGAGGCGTGCTGACATGCTAAAACGGATCAAATATAATATATTGAACTTTACACTGAATGCCAAACATATATTAAACGACTCGACTAAAACATAAAAGTCGTCTGCTCCCATTCTAGCAATGCAAGGGATGTGGAAAAATATGAATTATATAATTTTAAATGAGATTTATTTAAATAATTGTTTATTTTAAAGTTTAGACTGCTAAATATTTAACGACAAAACTTAAACAACAAAAACTTACATCCGTCAAATATCCGGAATATTTGGAAGTCATGATTCTTAATCTTCAATACTTTCGGACAGCCTTTTAACTCAAACAAAATCAAAGCAGCTTCAAAACAATTGGTTATGCAGATGTTATCGAAACTACTATTTAAGCCGGAATTCCTTCAAAAGAAAAAAACTTATTTTTATCCGGTGAAGCTCTAAATACTACCAGTTTGTAAATATTTCTATAAAATCTTCAAGTTCTTTTGCGTCTCTTTTTGTTACTTGTTTACTTATATAGCTGCAAAGCAAAGGTCTAGCAACACGAGTATTTATCGTGTCTTCACGGCTGTGAGAGGATGATTATAATCACGGACCGAGCTCTATGGAGAACATTCACTGCATAACTTTCCTGGAAGATCTTATTTTCCTTTAGCATTACTCTCTAAATTTTCATTCTCTCTACGACTTACTCTCATCTTAAGATTTTCTCTCCTCATATCACCCGAAGATAACAGACGAATGCGTTCCAAAAAGATTCGCAAATTAATTGCGCCTTTGCAAAAGGTTTAGTTTATTACTTCGGATTGAAAATTAAGATTAAACAAGTAGGCTAAACCAATTTTTAAGATCACACTAAACAACCTCAGAGAAATTGTTATTCATTAATAATTAGCTAGACGCAACATCTTTACTTTGCAGGCACGCTTTTTGTCTTACAACAAGTTAATAAAGCAAGAAACTTTTCTAATGTGTTAATTCGAAATAGTCAACTATTTCAAATATTGCACTGGAAAGCACAAATCTAGCGAAAAAATGCTTACAGTTACTGCGTCAATAATAAGCTTGATAATCCCTGATCAAAGGAGGCTGCATCATCCCATCAATTTAGTCTACCTAGGAATTTTTCAAAAGCTCCAATCTCACTTTACAAGCGATAAATTAACAGTGAAAATTGTCAATCAATAAACTCGAATCTTTGGAACTGTCTTACTTTCGAAAAATATTTGTGTGGTTCAAACCGGGAGACCATAATCTCGCTGAAGGATATTGACGTAATCACCCGTACTCCATCAATTGAAACAAAAGCAATTTTAAGGTCGATTCATAGATGGCGTCCATCCATTTAATCGCCCACCCATTTAATTCAACTTCGAACTAGACGATGGATATAAAAAGGACTATAATCAACAAACGGAGCAATCAGTTTTATCAATCGACAACGGTCACGTGAACGATTTTTAAAGCAACATGAACTTCTATGGAGGCTTGAACAAAATGGTCGTTTGAAGAAGGAAGGAACGTTGGATTGAAGCAACTGCCCCTCAACCAGAAGGAGACGCGAGTAAAAAAATAGCAGATGAAAGGAAACTAAGAATTACGTTTGCTTACTTCTGTTTATGCTTACTTTCAAGTTTTTTTTGTATATTTATTAAGTTATTTATTTTTTGTTATGTATTTACTTATTTATTTACGAAAGGAATGATGGCGTGACTGAAATTGAATGTGAGAGAAGATTAAAAATCAACCAATGTGTAATAACTTTTCCTAACTGTTAGATATGTTAAAATAATCTTTAATGACTGTTTCTTAATAATTTCCCTGTTACCACGTTCAGACGAGTGTGTTTGATTGCGTTAATCAATTTGGGAATTTATTGCAGTATTATTCATGGTAAAAGTGGTCAATGAAAATAGTCTTAAGTTTTGGCACGTTGGCATCAATAAGGCTAAGAAAAATATCTGATAATCAAGCTGAATCAAAGTGACTCATTTGTAATTAATACCAGCTGATCTGATTGAATATCGGTTAAGATTAATATAATCATCGTCATCTGTATGTGCTTGCCAATGCTGTATATTGATCATAACATGAATGCATATTGATATATATATATATATAATATAATATATGTGATGATAATATGATACAATATATCGATATGCAATCAAAATGTTATAAAATGATTTGATGAAATGAGTAGCAGTAATTTATAAAACTATCCGAACTACCATGAATCATAACATGAGATAAATATATTAACATTAACGAACGTTAATTAGTAATAACAACCATAATAACAATAACATTTAAGGTTAAGCTAAAATAGTATAACAAGGATATGATTGAACAAAATATCGATGCCTGGGGAATACCCAAGCAAACGTCCGAGGTTCTCGTTGCCAATGGCAACCGAGCAGCAGCACCGACTCGTGAATCGTCACTGGAAATCCGGTGGGAATGTTCTTTCTACTGAAACGACGACGACGACGGTGATGATGATGATGACAATGATAATGATGTTGTTGAACTACAAATAGTTTTTAATATTTATTAATGACCATTAACTACTCATTATCAAATATTAATATTTTATTTAGCTACTTAATTATATGGGAAAACTGCTTCAAAAATGTGTCGTAAAATTAATGAATTAGAAATTAGCTTTAGCGGTTTATTTATTAATATAATAAGCCAATTACTCTTAACTTACTATTTTTAGTTTCTATTATTCACAACTAAATGCGCTTCACGGAGAAGACCAACCGGAAATGGGAGAATGGAGTCCAAAGTTTCCGTCGTTTTTGACTTTGGACTCAGATGCCACCTCGTCTGAGAACCACAAGAAACTGTCATCTTTCAGGACAGCACTTCCGCTCAATGCAGAGCTTTGTAATTGTAACATGTAATGTAATTATAATACGTAATGCAATTGTAATGCTTTGACCAAGTTAAACCAAGTTTAACCAGGGCCACCGAGTGGGGACAAGGGGGCGTATACCCAGGGACCCGGAGTTTTTGGGTCCATCAGGATTTTAAAATTTGTTTACTTTTCCATTAAAACATTGACATAGGGCCAAGTGGCTGCTTTGTCTTGGAGCCCGATATTTATGTCGGATGCCCTGGTCGCAATGTAAAAAGCGTTAGAATACATAATTATAATGACACAAATTTGAAATATAATAATTTCAACAAATTAGGAAAAGTAATAAATGGGAATAAGTAGTCTTATTAGGAATGGAACTCGTCAATAAGGAATAAGGAAAAGCACAACCCCTCACATCGAACATTGGAACCTGCAAATAAGCTGAGGTAGAAAGGCAAGGAGAAGCTCGAATGAAAAAGTAAATCTTCTCTTAACACAACACAATAGCTATTACAGCTCCTTACAGTTACACAACCTACACA
>JAJTWR010000380.1:152500-375000 GCA_021613335.1 Whitmania pigra | reverse complement strand
ATCTTGACGAAAAAGTAAGTCTTCAAATACGTCGCCATTCATACTTTGGCACAGTGTCCTCCTCTCTGTTAGGAAGCCGATGACTGCAGCAATCAATATGGCAGTTGCTTTCATTTTTCGTAACTTTTAATAAAATTAAGAGAATAACAACAGTGAATTCATTCTATTCAGTTTATCGATATTAACGTTGGTAATTCCTATGTAAATGTGAACAGACAATATTAACAACGGACTAACTGGCAAATTCAAACTTCGAGAAATATTTTGATTTATTTAGCAAGAATTAAAGTCGAAAAATTATTGTTTTAAGAAAATAATTGTCGTTAATGAAAAAATATCGTAATATGAACACTCACAACACTTCAAATTTTCTTCAGTCTTAACGGACAAAACATTAATCGAGAAACGTGAAAACCGAAAATAAACAGATATTCCTACTGAATGAATGAATGAACGTGTTTCTACTTGTTTGGAACGCTTCGGATTGGAGCTACTTTTATTGACAACGGCGCACATACAATCGCCGGGCAATGCATGACACACGCCTCCAAGAATTTGAAATTTGTGACAGAATGCCTGTTGGGTGATTTTGAGACTCACCAATGAATTTAGTTATGGCTAAAATTATGAACGGCGCGAGCAGAAATGCGAATCCGCCCGTAAACGCCCAAACATTTTTCCACGATACTAGGAACGCCGAGAGGGGGGAGTTTTTTATGGACCATGGGGTTTTAAACCCGTTTGTTTTTTTTTATTTTCAAATTGACAACATAGGGACCCATGGCTGCTTAGCCTAGGAGCACAAAATTTCTGTTGGACACCCTTTCTCGGGTAAAAGCTTAAGAATAATAATGGATTTTATTTGATTGTTGAAGTCACATCAAAAATCCTCATCATACACATAACAATAATAACAGTAACAAAATGTGTGAAAGTTATTCAAACAAATGATAAAAACTTTATCAATTTACATTAACTATTAACATAAGAGGCAATGGAATGATTACAAATTTTAGAAACTAGCATAAGCTAAGCAGTAGTGGCAATTCTAGAGACTGGGGTTGAAATTAAGATCAGGGAAGGACTCATCACGCCTCATGAAGTGGTGGAGTGGCTGAAAGTGCTTCTTCCAGTTCCTGTAATATCTTTGCTGTTCCTTTGAGTGACTCAAGGGTGTCCTTAGGGAACGAGATTCTCATATTTAATAATTAAATACAAAAATGTTTGAACACAAAATCTGGTTAAAAACGTCTATTAGCACTAGAAATTCTGAGAATAATTAGAAGCATGTCGAAAAGTTTGCACTGCGCTCTTTTTACAAGAATTCTGAGAGGTGAGTGATACCTGATTGCTAAAATTAATATTAATCGGTTTAATGAAAGGGACAACAAGAGCCTAATACTAACAGAGGCAACATTTAAAGTCTTGTCAAATGATTGGCTGATGCCTTTAAGTTCTTTGGATGGTGACAGGTAACTCTTGTTAATGGCTTGCTCAAAATTGGCCTTCAGCTTTGTGTTGTTAAGTCCTGAAATCAAAGTTTAAGCTACTGAAATAGATATTACAGCATTATTACATATAACACATGTAACTATTTATTACATCATGCAATGGTTGAAATCTAATAACAGCAAAAAATTAAGGCTTACTTAATTTCTGAACCTGAGAGCTGAAACATGAAAGAAAGGATTCAAATATTTCAACAAACTTGCTCAATTAAATTTCAAGTCTGGTACTGTGAACATACTTTAACTTAAATTCTTATTTTGAATTTATAAACTTTTGAAGCATCTCTCTAATTTGAAAGCTTAGAGTGTCATGAGTGAATAAGTTATTAAAAATTTTTTACCCAAACCAAAGCTCACTCAATAAAGGCAAAGTTACTCTGAACTACTGTTGGAAATGGGGGACTGGGTCTCGAGCCTGGAAGTGCATTTAAGAAAAAGCAGAAATTAATTTTCAAAATTGTCACTGTTTCTGACTAAGTAACTTAATCGACTGTATACGGGCGGCAAAATTGTAATCTAATGCACAGTTAGCCTTTTTTAAATCAAATCAGGATATATCTCACAAAATATTTACTTGTGAATTGGAAAATATTACAACTGCAATTAATTTAATTTTTCCTATCAATTATCAATAACAGCCGTTTACCAGTTGTATTTTCATCGCTATTTAGTGTTGTGGCTTCGAGAGCTTCTTCGACTTTTACTGTTTCGTAACTGGCTCCAGACTCCTTGGGCCGAAAAACTTTTCCGAAATTAAAGTTCATTGTACTGCCCAGTATATTGCAGATCTGTTTCTTAACTATTGTAATTTGGAGCGAAAAGTTTTGTGGAACCCAAACATCTGTAAGAGGCCAGCGGGGTGTTTGCATTTAAAAGAAAACAGTGTAAAATTAATTTATTATTATTATTAAATTAATTATGTATAAAAATGTGAAGTAAATATTAAAAATAGAAAAGGTTTTAAAATTTATGTCACTGTCTAACTTGAAGTCTCTAAATTTAACGCAGTAGCTTATTAACGTAGTAACTCTCTGACAAGAATTACCAATTAATCAAAAGCAGAGATTCTCTCTAATTTTTTGATAACATTTATTGCATCAATAAAAAAAGATTAACTCCTCAAGTTTTGCTCCCTCCTCTGAAAAAGCTGAAATGACGTTCTTGATCCGAACATTGGATTAGTGATAGTTCCAAAACTTTATTGCTACAAAAGTGCGGGGTGACACGATGTTCCAAAATTATAACAAAAACAGTGTTGAATCTAGAACAATTTGGTGTAGGAAAGAATAGATTTAATTTATTTTTTATGTCATCATGTACTTTTATGTCATCTTGCCATCATCCATTACTATTAAGTTAACCATCACATTTAAAACAAGAAATCGGGTTATGCGCTATTTTCTGTCAACATCTTTGGTTTGCAGATGCATCGGTGTCACGCTGTCGAACTAGGCGGGTGTTCTTTTTCTCGAAACACACATTTTAATTCCATTGTTATTTTTGACTCAAGTCTGGGGTTAGAGATTGCTGAGAAAAATGCTTATATGGAAAAACGTTTAGTGGTTAACATCTATATTTCAACCAATAACAACAACAGTAATAAGAACAACCAAAATTTGTTTTATTTTATAATGGTTATTGTTATTATTAATTATCATTTATTAATATTACTAGATGATGTTGAAACAATTATTACAAAGTAATAATAATTTCAAATAAGTGGCATCGTCAACGACGATGAATGGGATTCAAAGCAAAAAAAAAAAAATAAATACAAATAATAATAGTAATGATATCATTGCCATCATTACTGAAAGGGTAGCTCCAACTGATTCAACACGTGTGACCTTACTGCAGGGATCTTAAGATGCAACACATTTATTTAGGCAGGGGTGCCCGCCATGATCTTCATCATCATCATCATCATCATCATCATCATCATCATCATTACCATCATCGTCATCATCATCATCATCATCATTACCATCATCGTCATCATCATCATCATCATCATTACCATCATCGTCATCAGTTGATCAAATGAAACTAAGAAAGAGAAGCCATCTCTTAATTTGATTTCCTTTCATCTTTCTGCTGTACCCGAAGAATGAATACGTATTTGAGCGAATGAGTGAAAGAATGAATGAATGAGTGACTGAAGTAATCCTGCCCGGTTACGGAATTATCCTTGGTATAGTTTGTTTTGTGATTGCGTGTCTTTCAACTCTCCGTGTTTATTTACTTACTTTTTACATTGCCCCACTTCTAAGCGCCATCAAGGTAGTTCCCTGACATGCCCCAGGTTCATCATCCTCGTCGTCGTCGTCGTCACAATTAAAAATCATCATCATCGTCTTATTTGACGCAATACTCATCATCAACCTATAATCTTTAAGAATGGCATAATGGCACTTCATCGCCAAAATCACCTTATACAACACGAACTTTCTTCCCCAAAAATCTCGCATCCATCCATCCATCCATCCATCCATCCATCCATCATCCATCCATCCATCCATCATCCATCCATCCATCCATCCATCCATCCATCCATCCATCCATCCATCCATCCATCCATCCATCCATCCATCCATCCATCCATCCATCCATCCATCCATCCATCCATCCATCCATCCATCCATCCATCCATCCATCCATCCATCCATCCATCCATCCATCCATCCATCCATCATCCATCCATCCATCCATCCATCCATCCATCCATCCATCCATCCATCCATCCATCCATCCATCCATCCATCCATCCATCCATCCATCCATCCATCCATCCATCCATCCATCCATCCATCCATCCATCCATCCATCCATCCATCCATCCATCCATCCATCCATCCATCCATCCATCCATCCATCCATCCATCCATCCATCCATCCATCCATCCATCCATCCATCCATCCATCCATCCATCCATCCATCCATCCATCCATCCATCCATCCATCCATCCATCCATCCATCCATCCATCCATCCATCCATCCATCCATCCATCCATCCATCCATCCATCCTCCATCCATCCATCCATCCATCCATCCATCCATCCATCCATCCATCCATCCATCCATCCATCCATCCATCCATCCATCCATCCATCCATCCATCCATCCATCCATCCATCCATCCATCCATCCATCCATATATCCACCCATCCACATACCTACCCACCCTTTCACGTAGGTTTTCACCTTGCCAAGGTCGAATTGAGGAACTTAAACAGCGTGTAACTTGTTCCCTAAATTCAATAGTCATTCAGCTATTCATACAATCGTTCAAATGTTAATCCTAAAATTACAGTCAGTCATATTGCTTTAATTTTGTGATGATGATGATGATGTTTCATTCGTACCCATGGCTGGGTTAAAGGTTAAAAGACAGGTTTATTTTATAAATTATTGCGAATGAGCTGACATCCTACATAAAAGAGGTAATAAGTACATTAGCTGCAATAAAGTTACTTTGAGTGCATTAATAAAATACGATTACCATTTTAAATACTGCAACCATATTAGCTGCAACACCTTTAAACCGATTCCAAGGTCTATTCATCAGAGCCCTTCTCAACTTTTTCTCAAGGGCAACAAGTCATAGCAATTCCCAAACCCAGTGGGTATTACCCACCCTCAAGGACCCGTAACGAGTCCCCTGAAACCGATCACTACCACCTTTCGCTTGTTGACTCCTTTTATATCTGATTATGTTTTTACGCAAAGAAAGGCTTCTTTGTAAATTAAAAAAATCTTTTTTTGAATGATGATAAAAACAAAAGTGAATTCCATTCGTGTCAACGCAAATATAAAAGTGTAATTTAAAAACAATAACAAAAAGTTTAATTCTAACATAATTAAGTACTAGGAAATTCCAACATTTATCTCCAGTAACATCAACTACGAAACACTAACCTTAATTCTAACTCTAACCAAAATCCAAGCTTTCTATATAATGTTATTATTTTCAGAAACGTCACAAACTTGCATTATTCAATTATCATTTAACAAGCAATTGACCGACAGCCCTAGAGTTCAACTCCCAGCAGAAGATCATAACAACCCAATTAAAGGTTCTTATTAAAAATGGCCATCATCATCATCATCGCGGAGTATTTAATGGCAACGTTTGAGCAGGAAATGGTAAAGCCACCCAGGATGAAAGAGAATTGAAATTGGATTTGAACGACTTACGATTGGAAGATAATAATTAATGTCTTCTGTCTGCCAATGCTTCTTATTGTATTGACATTACATATGTTTATTTGATTTATTATTATATATTTTCATGTTTTATTGCATATTATATTTTTATTATGAAGGTATTAATTTAGTTCTAGAATACTGTTTAAATTATAGTAAATATGATGTCATGATAATAATAATAATAACATGAAGTAATGATAATAATTATGGTATGTTAATAATAAGGATAGCATAACAATAGTTATGACATAACACTGATTAAAAAATAAACCAATAATAATAGTAATAATGTAAATGATGACGATAATAATAATAATAAATAATAATAATAATAATAATAATAATAATAATAATAATAATAATAATAATAATAATAATAATAATAATAATAATAATAATAATAATAATAATAATAATATAATAATAATAATATAATAATAATAATAATAATAATAAATAATAATAATAATAATAATAATAATAATAATATAAATGATAATAATAAAACATGTTACTCCGAAAGCCTCCTGCAGCGCCTTTGACATCGTCGCATGGCTTACCTCTGCAGTAAATCAACCTGCGCAACCTGTATTGGGGAGACAGGTGTTTCAGAATGTTTGTTTATGTCTGGTGTTGTCTCAACGATAATAAAAAAATTAATAGGAGCAATAATAATAA
The DNA here is from genome assembly GCA_021613335.1 of Whitmania pigra. NCBI lineage: Eukaryota > Metazoa > Annelida > Clitellata > Hirudinida > Haemopidae > Whitmania > Whitmania pigra. The sequence continues at coordinate 368,605 of JAJTWR010000380.1, read as the reverse complement.
TGATAACATTTATTATTAATAAGTAATAATATTTATCGCAATATTTATTATTTAGTGTAATTACAATATTATTAATAATTATTATTTGCTATTATTTGTTAAATTTTTATTGTCATTAAAGTTAATAATAGTTTATATACATAATAAGTAGCAATAATCTAATGGGTGATTGAGTGAATGTGAGCGGTAAACAATCCAGGTAAATGTGTTACCTCAATAGTTGCATCACCACAACAACCCAACAATGCACAGGTTTTGATTGTCCTGGAAATTTAAAAAATTATTTCTTACCACAAACATCTGCCAATACTTTGGAACGAATGGAGAGAGATGTTGACAATGATAGAGAGAGACAGATGTATATATGTAAGGAATATATATATAGGGAGATATATATATATATATAGAGAGAGAGAGAGAGAGAGAGAGAGAGAGACATAGAGATAGAGATAGATGAGTAACCGATATATCGATTAATGACCAGTGATATCGTAAGTGGTCTGTTTTATGTTAGGAATTTAGAGAAATATTATGATGATGATGATGAAAGTGATGATAGTGATGATGATGATGAAGATGATTTCGGTGATGGTAGCGATTGTGATGTTGAGGATAATGATGACGATGTTGACGATGATTAAATGATATCGGTACGCAATATACACAATAGACGACATCTAAAAGAACGCAATAAACCATTGTCGTGTTACACAATTCTAAATGACTTCCATCGGTGTGCAAATTGACCTTTGAACTGACACAATTCCGTCCAATCACAGAGCTTCGTGGGTGGGTCTTCCGAAAGGTTCAGTCTTATAAATGGGCAGAGAACCGAAATTGTCAACAAGTTGTGATCGAGTCAAGGATTTTGCCGCCAATTTTATTTTTCATGGAAAAGATTTGAACAAAGTTGATAAAACATTTGCGGAGGAATTGGACAAAGGTGAGATAGTGCTTGCATTTTTACATGGAAATGTAAATATTAAAGTTAAACTATTGTTGTTATTTAATATTAATATTACTTTGTCTCCATTGTTAATTGTAACTACATTGCTTAGTATGTTATTAATTAATTTTAAACAAGCAAATCTATTTATACAAATGAATATCTGCAATAAATACTTTTAAATAACGTAGTAAATATTGATGCTGTGTGTAATGCTGTTAATGTAAATGTTGATGATATTGATGATGTTGATGATGTTGATGATGATGATGATGATGATGATGATGATGATGATGATGATGATGATGATGATGATGATGATGATGATGATGATGATGATGATGATGATGATGATGATGATGATGATGATGATGATGATGATGATGATGATGATGATGATGATGATGATGATGATGATGTGATGATGATGATGATTGATGATGTTGATTGATGACGATGTTGGTGGTTTACACAATTCAACATTCATTCTTTCCTTACGTGACACTCTCTTTTTAAGCTCTCTCTCTCACTTTCATTTGACTTTCATCTTTTCAATTGTTCATCGCCTCATTCCTCCGCTAGACGATCAATCACTCTCCATGCAAATTGATTGATTAGTTGGTTGATAGGTTGAGCGAACAATGGTTGAAATCTCTATTGATACCCAGGGGACTCGAGCCGTCATCATCATCATCACAATCAAAACAAAAAGCATTGCTAATCACTCAAGCGTGAACGATGACAATTACGTTAATTACATTAAGATGCTAATTTCAATGAATATAAAGTTAATATTTTTAGGTAATTTGAGGCATAGGAATAATTCTAACAGACAACTTTTATTTCATGCACGAACGCACCTGTTGTATCACCTTGAGTGCTTGGTTAACATGCGCACACCTTTCGGCTCACCTACCTTGTAACCTTATTCTGACAGCCTTATTCTGACTGACCATTCCCTCAGCGATTTCTTGACTGATTTCTCGTCTCGCTCGAGTAGTTTTCGGGAGGAAAGATTTTTAGAGTTTTATAAAATACCGAGATTTCTGTAGAGCTGTTTTGCTTATTTTATCACCGTATCGTGAACAAGTTGTTATTACCTGTGACAAGATGTCGTCAGGTGACGAGGCAATGACAGGTGAGGAGTGAGAGATTTTGACGAATTTGCAATTCAAGATGATTTTTTGAGAGTTCTTGGAAGTATAGAAATTTAAAAATATCTTTTTGAAACATTTCAATTTGAATTCAGAAGTTCGGTTAAGTTTTAAAATAATTTCGAAATCGTTAAGTGAATTGTGAATTGTGAGGTTAATTTCAATTCGTTTACAGCCTTTTGAAAGCGTATAATAAAATGAAGGATCATAAAAATAAGAATGTAATTTATTATTACTCGGAATTACTCAATTTTAAAATGACTGAATGCATGAATGACTGAGTGAATGAATAAACGAGTGAATGCATGCACGTTTGAACAAACGAATTAATGCACACCCAAATGAATGAATGAACGAACGAATGAATGTCTCGAGGTGCATGGAGTCAGAAATTCAGACCCACTCGACTCAGCGAAGGCATTCAATGAAGCAGATGTTTCGTTCAAGTTCTTCCATTGTTCTTGCAGTGTTTTACGACTTCAATGCTTCCTTCACCGTTCATTGTTTACGAACTGTCCATGTTACCGATGAATTATGAATTATGAATGCATGCATAATTTATGGTATGAGTTATTATAAATAATGATTATAATGATTGTGGGGTTTATTGGATGCTGGATTGCTTGTTTTCTTGATGAGTAATAATAATAATAATAATAATAATAATAATAAATAATAATAATAATAATAAATAATAATAATAATATAATAATAATAATAATAATAATAATAATAATAATAATAATAATAATAATAATAATAATAATTAATAATAATAATAATAAATAATAATAATAATAATAATAATAATAATAAATAATAATAATAATAACAATAATAATAATAATAATAATAATAATAATAATAATAATACTAATAATAATAATAATAATAATAATAATAATAATAATAATAATAATAATAATAATAATAATAATAATAAATAATAATAATAATAATAGTAATAATAATAATAATAATAGTAATAATAATAATAATAATAATAAGACATTATTATTAATTATATTAATTAAACATTATTATTATTTTTAATAATTATTTTATTATTAAATAAAATAAATACTATAATACTATTTAAATAAAATAAGTACCTATGATTAATTAATAATTAATTATAAAATTATTTACTTTACAAACTTGATAAGTGGTGTCGCTTCATGAACCAACATCCTTGTATTTGTCGACAGGTCGTCATACTATCTTTGTATTTGTATTTGTATTTGTATTGCTGGAGTTGTTTGTATTCAATGGAGACATGTTTCATCTGCAAACATTTATGAATTAATTGGTTTAATTAAGTTAATTTAATTAAATGCATTTAAGAATTAATTGATTATGTAAAATTTATTTATTTATTAATTTATTTAATAATTAATTACTAAACAAACAATTAACTTGTTCAATTCCAGCGATCATCGACATACGATTTTCTCACGAGAAGGGAATCACAGTCAGACGTGAGCACTTTGAGAAATAAATTCTTTATTTTCATTCAATTTTATGCTCTAAATTGTTTATATTATAATATTGTTAAGCAGCGTTTAAATGATTTGTATTCTTACTATGTTAGGCGGTATGATCAATTAAATATTCATGATTTAAAAACTCTGATCCTTTGTAATTATTAAATAATTGGTGAGATGATGATGATGATGATGATGATGACATCAGTTAACAATAATGTTACTAGGAATGCAAACAAATATAAAATAAGAAGACAATAATTAATTTAATGCAACTTTTTTATAATTATAATATTATTTGTCCACAAACACCAAGCCCTCTCAGCGTAAATATTTACCACAAACAGTATTTTATTCCCACTGATTTGGCTGATCAAATTCATTTCAACTTTAATTGGGGTGAGAATACCTTCCACTCACTTAGGACGCTAATTTAGTCTTCAGCAAATCAGCAATGCCGATTTGAACCCGCGCCAAAAGGTCAGCTACCCTGGTTGACACGGTTGCCCTTAGGGGTTATTGGGTTCGATATTGCTATCTGGATGAGGAGATACGCTGTTCTCGTTACGCTTGGTCAAGCAAGTGGACTATTGACTTATGATATGAGATAGAATGCTATGCGCTTTATGGGGTCATTTTAATAAATAATAATAATAATAATAATAATAATAATAATAATAATAATAATAATAATAATAATAATATAATAATAATAATAATAATAATAATAATAATAATAATAATAATAATAATAATAATAATAATATAATAATAATAATAATATAATAATAATAATAATAATAATAATAATAATAATAATAATAATAATAACAATAATAATAACAATAATAACCAACACAACATTATGCAACCACGCATAAGCATGCAAACATTTGATTCGTGATCGAAGGACAATTGCCGGAGCGTTGGTCAGCTTTGGTTTCGTCTTCGGCCGTGGAATGACTGATTAGGATCGGACGGACGGAGGTGTCACAAGAGTTCCGTTTGTGATCGTTGTTGTTGGTGTCAGATTCTGTTTGCTGAATCGATTTATTATTTATTTATTCCCTCGACGTGCGTTGGAATCCGGTCTTCTGTTTGCTTTCGTTGATTTTGAAATTAATTGGAAGGATGCATGGAATGATGGATGGATAGAGGCATGGTTAGGGGGATGAATGAATGAATGAATGAATGGATGAATGGATGGATGTACACACGAATGAATGAATTGATGGTTTCAATGATGAACCGATTACCAGGTGATAAATAATTTGCTTGACTTTTTTTAAATTCATAGTTACACAAAATATTTTTGCAAAAATAATATTTCCATATAAACTTCATTCAAAATACATGTTGTATCAATTAAACCTGTTCATCTTCATCTCTGCAGTTGGAAAAGTAATCCTCGATGAACTAATCCTTGATGAACTAAAAGACCCAAGTGTAGGATACTTTGTACAGGTGAGAATCAGTCAGGTGAAGTCACCTGGAACAATTGTCGTTTTAAAATTATTTATACGAATGACTTTAATGATTTAATTGTTGTTGTGATTACTGCTTATGTAGCGGTTATTGTTATTGTATCGAGTTCGATATTTTCCATTTTCCATTCTTAATTAATAATTAATTCAACTAACGATGACAACAACGACTTCAACCATTCTTTCAATTCATCACAGGGTCGTGAGGTTATTTTCAAATTTCCGCAAACAACTTTATAATTTACAGGCGAACAATTTTTTAATCTAATCACGTTTTTGCAATTAATTTGTGTAAAAATACTTTCAAAATAGTTTCTGTTTACAAATTTACTCTCAAATCAGAAATTATTGAGAATTGAAATTCTGAAATCAACAAACTAAACGATACAAATAACCGGTGCATACAGCCTCATTACCACAATTCATATATTACTAATACAATTAATAAATTAGAATAAATTATTATAATCACTGTATCACCTTTCGCGTTATTATTCACATTCGATATTCCTGTATCCTTATTATTAACGAAAACGAACCTCTGGGGAATTCCCAGTTCTGAGGAAAGGTACTAATTATAGCAGCCAATCAGGAGATGTTATCTCGTAAAAATTATACCTTATCCAGGCGCGCACGGTACGAGCTCATAACAAGTTGTGAAGTTGTTTGTGTGTGTTCGTACTTGTAAAGTGCATGTTGTTCTGTGTTCCAAGTAGGGTTATTAGTGCCCTAAGTGTCCAAAAGGATGATGATGATGATGATGATGATGATGATGATGATGATGATGATGATGATGATGATGATGATGATGATGATGATGACGATGATGATGATGATGATGATGATGATGATGATGATGATGATGATGATGTGATGATGATGATGATGATGATGATGTTGATGTTGATGATGATGATGATGATGACGATGATGATGATGATGATGATGATGAAAACAATGCTATTAATATTGTTCTTATAAGCCAATCATAAATTACTAAATATTTCAAACATCCCCTGCATCATCTATATCATTAATACCATCTGCTCTTGCACAAGTTTTTCACGGTTTGCACTTTGCAACCGAAACAACTGATTATGCACATTCACTTACTAAAGATGAATTGATTCATCCGATACGCTTCGGTCGATTTTCAACACAAAAACCTCCTGAAGGGTCGAGAGGGGTCAACCGCGGTGCCACGGTGGGTGGGCTGTACTTAGTACTTCATTCATAAGCAAAACATTTTCCTGCTTTGTATTGTTTGCATTTGAGCTTGTGAGGTTTGTTGTAAACAATACTCATCGGGAAAGTTTTGATGATGAGTTTCGCTTTGTTGCTCGGGGCTGTGTGAGGATGTTGGTGACTGCAAATCATGCAAGTCAAGTTAGTATCTCGTCGTTGAGGACCTGAGGTGTTGATAATGATGCTTGGTGATAATTTATTTTTTTCTTTCTTGCTCATTTAGATCAGTAAGTGCTAGATAAGCGTGTTGCGGTTGCGTGGATTTATGGTTTGTTAGATGGATGGATGAATGAATGGATGAATGAATGGATGGATGGATGGATGGATGGATGGATGGATGGATGGATGGATGGATGGATGGATGGATGGATGGATGGATGGATGGATGGATGGATGGATGAATGGATAGATGATCGGATGGATGGATGGAGAGCCTGTTTCGTCCACGAATCTATGATGTCTTTCAATTACTTTTGGACAAATAAATCCACGTGATGTCACTTTGAAGCTTCTGTCGGATCCATGTTGGTTCCAACCGTTAAGACTAAGTTGACAACTCGTAAGATTGGGGTAATTGATATGGAAATTTTGTCTCCTAATCACCATCATCATCATCATCGCTATCACCGCAACCACCATCATCTTCGTTATCGTCATCACAACCATCATCATCATCATCATCTCAAGGCATGACACGAACTTATCTCTCCCGGAATCGAATCAGTGAAGCGTATAGTTTCCTGGTCTGCTGATCCTCGTGAACCGACAAAAATCATGAAACACGTCAGAAAGTGCTTTCCGTGTAACATTGCATCCGATAACCTCGAGGTGTCAGTCGATTCCTGACTCATCCATCAATCACGTAACTCCTCCCACTATCGAAACGTTCTTTACCATCTGCTAAACGTGAGATCATCACGTCGTCGTCGTCACCGTCATCATCATCATCATCATCATCATCATCGTCATCATCGTCATCGTCGTCGTCGTCGTTATGGTTATAGTCATCAGTCATCCATGGAAGTGGCAAGGATAGGATTTGGACATAGGGATATCGGTTTTGAGATTTGTTGATAGGAGTTTATTGGTACTGCAAACAAGGAATAAGTTGGGGTTAATTGCATTTGGGCGTTATTATTATTGTTATTATTATTATTATTATTATTATTATTATTATTATTATTATTATTATTATTATTATTATTATTATTATATTATTATTATTATTATTATTATTATTATTATTATTATTATTATTATTATTATTATTATTATTATTATTATTATTATTATTATTATTATTAATGCATCAAAATCACATAATTTCACCTAAGCTCAGTTCATCTGACAGACCATTAAAACTGTTTTACGGTTTTTATCGTTTAAATGGCGCCTTTTACGATCTGTTTAATGCCGATGGCTGACGAATCGCACGTTCCGGGGGCACCAGGGATCAAAGGTGGGGCACGCCCCCCGTGAATTCTCAAAGGGCTCCCAAACTCCAGGGGACTGGTGGGTTCGAGGGGTTTGGGGAACGAATGAAGGGTAAAAGACGCGATGAGAGGATTCGTATTTCAAAGGAGGAACACATCAGAGTTATGTGTTGCTGATGTGCCTTTGACCATGTCACGAAAGTAAATAAATATTCTTAATCGTTTGATTACTATTATTATGATTATTGTTGTTTATTATTATTATTAATATTATTGTTATTATTATTAATATTATGATTGTTATTATTATTAATATTATGATTGTTATTATTATTAATATTATTATTGTTATTATTAATATTGTTATCATTATTACCATAATTATTACCCTTATTTTATTATTCCAGTTAATATTTATCCCTCATCGTTATTTAACAACTTTCACCTTTGACCGAATCCATGTTTGACCTCGAATCCTTCTCCGAACGGCAACAGAGGGCGCTCTTTGATCTTTCAGAACATCGTATCCAATCGCTTTGTTCAGTTCGTCTTCTTAATGTTGCTGAACAAATTTTATCGACTCACGAACAACTTTTACGAACGTTTCTCCTTTGCCTTTGAACTCTCTGGAAATCATTTCTAGTTTTCCATTCTACTTTCAGTCCATCCGGAGAATTGGTGGATGAGTGAATTACCAGTTATTAGAGATTATGGCTGTTGTTGTCGTCGTCGTCGTTGTTGTTGATGATGATGATGATGATGATGATGATGATGATGATGATGATGATGATGATGATGATGATGATGATGATGATAATGATAATGATGATGTTGATTGATGATGATGCCGTGTTTTAATGAGTTACAACGAAGAGCCTGCTTCCAAACGGATGGCAGGATTAGCAATTGCAATCGTCGAGCATGTAAATAATATAATTCATTCGTAGTATCCAATCGTATCGCAATCCCTGCTTCTAACAATCACCACCGTCGTCAACGCCATTGATGCAATTTTGTTTTTCTAGGTCATCTTTGGCAGTACTTCCCTGTTCTTCCTGGGCTTGGAGGTGAAGGACGAACGAATCATTTCATTCGAGCATATATTCACAGGGTAAAGAACACTTTTCCAGAATTTCCAGAACTTTTGAAACGTTTTCTCGCCTAGTCTTCGTTAGAGCGACCTAATTAAAATCAGCTTATGATAATGTAGGGCTGCCGATTCTTTCCGGCCAATTAGCGCTATGCTAAATGGGTCACGGCTGGACGAACGTATTAGCTAGGATTTGGTTTGGTTCAGCCACAAATCGAAAGCGGAAGGTCAAAAATAGAAAATGTCACTTGATATGTGGAAGCGTTATTGGGGTAACCCGAAGCGAAATCCTGTCTAGAAAATTCTTTGAAAGTACTGGCTTTGCATGTCGACTGATAATTGCATGATGATAATAGAAAAGATTAGATTATTACCTATTAATAATAAATTAACAAATTAATTAATTAAGTTTATTATTTAAAAAAAAATTTTTAAATTTTGATTGGCAACGCCACGATTGATTATTTTTTATCGACAGACCAAACTTATCAGGTCCAGACGTTCTTGTCACCATATCTCTCTTCCACAACGCTTTTGCTGTCAGGTAATTATTCATAATAATATTAATCACGATGATGATGATGATCTTATTAACGATAATAATAATATAACAAAATAATAATAACATTAATAATAATAATAATAATAATAATAATAATAATAAATAATAATAATAATAATAATAATAATAATAATAATAATAAATAATAATAATATAATAATAATATAATAATAATAATAATAATAATAATATAATAATAATAATAATAATAATAATAATAATAATAATAATAATAATAATAATTAATAATAATAATAATAATATAATAATAATAATAATAAATAGAAAGAAACATCAACCGATTACACATCCATATTGCCCCTATATCGTGTTACAAGCTCCTCACTTACAAAGACTTTCGGTTCGGGGTTAATTACCCTCCGACCTTTGAAAATTGACCCCGTAATTACGAGTGGATAACACGATTGCAGAGCCATCTGCAAATTCAATTCGATGGCAAACTTGATTGAGATTGAGAATCCCATCCTCAGTGATTGGATGTCCTCAATAAAATGGCATTTTTATTGTCTTAAATATTTTTTATTTCCTATTGGATATTAGCATAATGATAATGTATTATAATATGATATATTATATAATAAATTATTTTAATTATTATGCTTCAATCACTTTATAATTTAGATTTAGATTTTGTTGATTATTATGATATTTAACTACATGATTTAATAATTTGTATAGTATCTTTTACAAACTATTTAAATTGCGTTCATATTATTAATCATCGAATGTACCTTCTATTTTTAGCAACAATTACGAGACGGCCACGTTGATTGGACGTTTAGAAGCTAACCTGAATGAACTCATCGGGATTGCTGGAGATCGACCAATGGTATTCCATGCTAATTATAATATTATTAATACAATTACATTTTTTATTACCATGTGCTAAAACATACGTATTGAAGTAATAATAATATTTATAATAATGAAGCCAAAAATAGGAGAACACATGTATTGAAATAGTAGTAATAATATTTATAATAATGAAACCAAAAATAGGAGAACACATGGTCATCTCGGTCCACCAGTCACGGCTGGTTGAACTTAGAATTTATGACGTGAATATTTCGGACGAGCGTTGCTTTGCTAAGCAGAAGACAAATAGCTCGAGGCTTTTGAAGTCCCTCCGTAATTATAAGGGCAGATTTTACGCTTGGATGGTTTTGGGCTATAGCGCCATGTGGTTGGGTAAGCCCCCACCTTCTGGAGTTTTGGGTTAGAGTCACACGTGACGTCAGAGAGATGTGATCGTGTTTGAATGAGGCGTTTTGATGACGATGATTATGACGATGATATTAATTATGATAATTATTATAATAATTGAAATTTATTTGATTTTGTAGAGTTACACATAAAATTTAAAATTAACGTTACATTAATTGTTCTGATTTAGAAAAAAAATTATTATAAATTAAAGTTCATAAACTTCAATGAACAAAATATTGACAAAACAGCAGTTAACATTGTATTACAAATGAATAGTAAATAAGTAACAATAAAAAGTAAATAAATGACGATAAATAATTAAACAAATAATGAATAAATAATTTAATTAATTAAATACCCTAATGTCATGATTACCCATCCCAATATACCTCCATGTTATGACAAGTTAATCCAAGCACTTAACCACAGTGTGATGAATATCACATGGCGTGTCGTAAATCGGTCATTAAAACTCTTTAATAAGGTCAGTTGAAAGAGTGGAGGTCAGTTGAAAAGGTCATGAACTGAATTAAGGTCCATTAGGAATGCAATCCTAAGAACGGATTGATCGTTCAACCAGAGTTCAAACCCCACGAGGGAATGTGGGGAATTTAAAACTAAACAATATGACGATGATGATAATGATAAGAATAATATGTATTAATTTGTAAATAGATGTATTAAGTAATTACTACAGGACTAATATATTAATCGTTTTTGATTACGCTTATTATACATTTATAAATAAATAAAATAATCAGCTTGACAAATACATTTATCAAACCATTATGATTTGTTAATATAAATCATAATAAACAATTGTTAGAACTACCACGTACTAAACATCAAAAAAAAAAACTGACCAAACATAAACAAAGAGAAATATACAAAAAATATGCAAACAAACAGTCATAACCAGGCCTACAAGAAGAGACACATAGAGAGAGATATTTAAGCAGATAAACTCTTATCATTCTGACCATTGTTCTAAGGCAGCTGACCGTCCCGACAAGATCATCCGTTGCCAGGTTTTTGACCGTGGCACATCCTGTGTGACTTTGATTGATGACGGTCCGACGCAAGATGTCTTCAGCCTTGGGAATCCATGGTGGGGGTCATCTAGGGTCATATGGGTGTCATTAGTGGACTCATGAGCATGCCTTTGAAATGATCGCCACATTTGAAATACTTATTTGAGCGTGTTTGTTTGACGACGTTGTTATTGTTAGCAATAACAATATTGTGAGGTTATTGGCTATGATAGAGAGAATAAATTGTTTTAATGTCATAAACGATAAAGTATGTCTATGAAACTCTTAGTGTAAGCTGATTGTAACTATGATGATTATTATTACTGTTATCATTTTCCTTGGCATGATAAACATCATAACTTTTATTGTCATCATCATCATCATCATCAACTTATATTATTAAACATGACTAATTATTACAACTAGTACTATTAACTAGTACCAGTTTAAAAGTTTAATAATAAGTATAGATATAAATAATAATAATAATAATAATAATAAATAAAAATAAAAATAAAATAGTAGATAGATAAAATAATAAATATTATTACCTTCCATACGCAGGACAAACAATTCTGGCTCCTCCTCTACCATCAAATCTCGACCGTAACACCGACCTTACTCCCCGTGGACCCTGAAGTAATGGAGAATGTGATTGAAAAAATAAAAAACCGCCAAGAACCGATCAGAGTCGTTCAATCGATCAACCATTTCGGAGAATTCGACTCCAGTCAAGCAATTGCAAACGAAAATCAAAGTTTGCCAGACATCGCTAAATATCGCCAATTCATAAACACTCCCGAGTACGAAGGATCGCAGTCCAACGAGTGCTCCGGGCTTCTGACAAGGTTTGTCATGTCAAGAAGCTGCAGTTCAGATACTCGCCTGTTCACTTCGAATGCTCCTGTAAAATTCGTGGAGACTTTCCCGCGTCCCAATCAATCCTCACCACTCTCACACTCTATCAGTCAAGAAGTTTCTACAGAGTCCAGAAAATGCAGACCAATCGACTACGCTTCGAATTCATCCATGGCGCTTGACGACAGGATCAGTTCTTTGGATGAACATTTCGAACGCGGGGATAGCCCCCTTGCGTCCAATAAGTCCAATCGCCTTCCACCGACCTCGTACGACTCGACCACATCAAGATCAGATGGTGTTTCCAAGCCCGCCGAGACAGGACCACTCAAGACATATCCCCCGGATGCACGAAGGCCGGTTGTTGAGGGGACCAGGGAATCGGGTGGCGGTTTACCCTGCTATCAGAGCTGCGGGAAATGCACCATCAATGGGAGGTGGTTCAACAGATATCGGGTGAGGGGAACAAATTTTTAATGAAAATATTTAAAAAATGTGTTTTATCGAATGAAATTTTCTATCACATGTTCTAAATATCCCATTGAAATTGCACTATTTCTACAGCTCAACTACTAAAATCACAAATAATGACGACGACAACATCAATGTGATGATTATAATGATGATTCATGGAAATCCCCCAATGCTAACAATCCTCAGATAAAATGCTTCAGCCCCGCAAAATGGAAATTCCAGATTGTGTGATGATCACGTGCTGACAGGGTGTAATTAATTTAAAAACAAATGGTGCCATAGGAACATGCCAGGGTTGAAGTTCGTGACTTTGGGTCGTAAATCGGGTGGCGTGACCTTTATAGGGTCAGGGGTCGTCTAGTAACAATCGAGGATGTGCAATCAGGAGCTTGTTTACTTTTTACTTTATTATTATTATTATTATTATTATTATTATTATTATTATTATTATTATTATTATTATTATTATTATTATTATATTATTATTATTATTAATTATTATTATTATTATTATTTATCTACCTACTAAAATTGAGAATATAAGTTACAAGTACAGTTATTATAGTTAATCATTAACATTCACCATAGAAATAATAACAACAATAATAGTAATTGTTGTTGTTTAAACCAGATGACCCTCAAACGCGACGAAAACATGACCGAGGTGGGATTCGAACTCTCGGACAGTAGACCAGCGACCATCATTTCAGTGAAGTCTCAATCAGAAGCGGGTGCTTGTGGCTTGAAAGTTGGAGACATCATCCTAAACATTGAAGACTGGGACATACTTGGGATGGACAGTCGAACGATTTTAAGAGGAATTAGGTTTGTTCATTTCCTTACATGATTTATTTAATTATTGTGTTATTAGAATGTTTTAGGTTTTTATCTATGATTACTAATATTTTGCAAATATTATACAAATAATAATTTCCTCTATAAATTAAATTGCTAAATTTTAATATTTTAAACTATTATTTTTTTCACTCCAGAAACGCCCGAAATTCGCTTTGGTTGGAATTTGGACGACCTGTCGACAAAATAACGTTTTTCGGTATGATACAAAACGTACGCAATGTTTTATCTTGCCGTCCACGTACCAAGAGGGGCAACCCTGGGAATCCCCGAATCGCCAAACCTTACCCATGCTCACAGCCTAGGACACCCAGGGCAGAAGAAGGAAGACAGTCGCGAGGCATCTTCAAGTCGCTAGGGTTAAGAAATCGTTTTAAGGGTTTTAGGAAGAAAAAACCCGCTAACAATTATAGCGTCTCTAAGGCTACGAAGAAGTTCACCTCAGACAATTCTGTTGGAATAGCAAGTTCTGAAACTGCATGTAATCTCCCTCATCGTGTACACTGTAGAGCTACGACTGCTTGCCACGAACGTCAAACTTCTCACGTACAGAATTCTATCATCAGGAGGGGTCTTGGAACTGTCAGACGCATGCCTTTACCAGAACCTCCGATAGTTAACGCGCACAGAAATAAACTGGGTCTGAATGCAACCTACGACAACATAGACGACATGCCAGACGCAGAACTGGACAGCGACGATTACGACGACACGATTGTCTCTGACGAAATCGACAACGAAGCGCTAAGAAAGTCTGCTGTTAGCAAATCCAGAGACGTCAGAACAGCTGCCTATCGAACCACGACTGTCGGGACAGCCAGAGCCGCTTCTGTCCCAGACGATTCCTGCGTTCTCGCCGGCGATCAAACTGCTGCGGACACTAGCGGCTACGTTACTAGCAGTCGCGACAGCGAGTTGAATGCTGCCGGTGAAAGTCAACTACTGTCGGACTTTCCTATTTCAGCCAATCGTCGAACCAGAAAGAGGAAACGACCCTCGAAAGCCGTCGCCTCGCGAGACGACGACGACAAAGAAAACGTCGCGACAGGGGAAGCTACGTTTATGGTCGGCAGCAGCGACAGTTTGGATGAAGTCAACGTCGCCCGATTCTTCGGCGATGCATCGTTTGACAGCAACGTTTCAGAATCGGACAGGAAATCGCATGTTAAAGTTAGTTGAATTTCTTTCGATGAGCGAGTGGCTGCCCGATTGATAGACTTTTCCAAGTACTAATAAAATTTATTTAAAAATTTCTCAAAGTTTTTCCGTTATTCATTATTTAGCTGCGTTATCGCTACTAATCTGATATAAGATGACACGCCGTTGTCGATCAGAATGACTTTAAAGCAGTAATCATAATTTCAATTTTCTTTCCAGTTCAGAAAGGCAGCTAACCAAACCTTTGTGGTCTCGAAAGCCAAAAAGCCCAGTTCTTCGAGTGACCACAACATCCCATTGAGTTCCTTCGCCAATGGTTGCACAGCACCCCAAAGTCCTTCCCAAAGTTTCAAGGGTGCCATTCTCGCCGACATTTCAGCAAATGCCGAGTTTTCTGATAACAGCCAACAAGACAGCCAAAGTTTGGTCGCATCTCGTAAAAGACACACGTCTTGTGGCGACCACAATCCTCGTACCAAGCAAAGAACCCATGTAAACCAGACAACTAGAATCCGCCAAAGAACCAATATCAGCCAAAGAATTAATAGCAAGCCCGGAAAAAACAGCAACAACAATTTTAAAAATTCCAGCAAATCAGATGAGAGTCCTGTGACCTCCGATATAACCTCTACGCTCAGGTTGCTCGTCCAGAGTTTGACCTCCGCCCTTCATGACCTTGAGCACGAGTTCAGAGATCAAGTTACCTCCATGATAACCCAGTTGAGAGAGTTTATTTACGAACAGGGACTTATTGATAATTTCCAGGCTTTCTTGGATATCATAACGAAGGTAGGATTCCAATAATTATTCCAAACTACTTAACATTTCCTACTTAATTTTTTTATCGGGGTTAGTTATTATTTAAAGATGGCACTAATTGTTTATAAGTTGTTGTTTTATCCATCTCAGATCGAAGATACGAACCTGAAGCATTGTCACATGATCAGTGATTGGGAACAAGATCCACCTCAGCCGGAACAGCTCGTACAAATCTCCATAAAACTGGTATTAATTTCTGATTAAATGTCCATTACACAAGTAAATAAGTGGCCAATTAATCACGACTGTTAATAAGTAAATGAATTATTAATATTCATTATAATGAAAGTTATGACTAGCCAATCAATCTTAGCTACAATCATTAATGCACAAAACAGCTAAAGGCCTACAAGGACGTATGCAAGACCTACTTCGAAAAGCTTGGCATCAACATGAGAAGATTCAAAATTCTCATCTACGTCAGAAATGTAAGGCCAGCCGTGGCTTGAGACTGGCCATTTCATAATCATCATTATCAATGTCGTCGTCGTCGTCACCATCACCACCATCATCCTCATTATCGCCATCGTCATCATTATCACCATCATCATCATCGTAGTCATCACCATCATCACTATCAGCAAGATCACTTCATGACAATTCCTTTTCCTTTTCCAGGCCAGCTTGTCGTCAGAGGGACTTGAAGAGATCCTCAAGCGACCTGCTAAGGTGATGATAATTTTTGTTCTCTTCTATTGTTTTGGATGACAGTTAGTTCGTGTGATGATGATGATGACGATGATGATGATGATGATGACGACGACGACGACGATGATGACCATGATGATCATGATCATGATTATGATATGCGGTGATCTGAGTGACATATGCAAAGGGTGGATGGGTAAATGGATGGATGGATGGACAGGCAGTTCTAGCGATGAAGATGATGATGACGATGACGACGATGATGAGATGTCCCTCATATCTCATATCTGCACCCAAATTATCTCAACTTCATCGTTTATCATTCCAGCACTTCACTAAAATCTTGACCGCCATCTCAAACTTCACCGAACCAGTTGAACTTCCAAACATCAATAACCTGTCGCAAATCCTCTTAGGTATGTTACCGTTTTTTGTTTTAATTTTAATGAAATTTGTTTTTATTAACAGCAAAAGTTGCTTTTAAATTATTTTTGTTTTAAATCTTTGCACTAATGAATTTATTTTAAATACATTATTAAATTGACTTTTTGGATTATTATTGGCTAATTATAATGTTGTCGATGTTATTGTCGTCGTTGCTATGGTGTCGCCTATATACCAAGGGTCTAAAAGGTGAGAAACTCTACGCAGAATATAAAGACCAAGTTGGTATTAGCATTGAAACGAAAACTGCTGTAGCCAACCACTTAATAATAATGAAATTGTTTTTATTATTATTATTATTATTTTATTCGAAGAATTTATTTTTTTCGTGTTAAGCAATGTTTTCAAGCAGTTATTAACTTATTAATTATACAGTTATTAATTCATAGTAATTAATTATTTCTGATATAATCAACAGCATTACAATATTGATTTATTAATTAACCACTTAAGAGCTAATTAATTATTACAATTGACAGAATGCTGGGAACTGCTAACGAGGTCAATTGAAGAAATGCCAAAGATTAAAGTCCCAAGGTCAAACCTAAGAAACTGTCAGAAGCGCAACATGGGCGAGCTGTAGCCCAGTAATAGCAATAAAAGCCTTGTTTATGCCATAAATAATATTAATATTCGGCCTCAATTATCATAATCATTATTACAAGCTTTGGCCTCGCATTTACATCATAAATAATGCCCGATAATTAGTAAAAATGCATTTGTAAATATCCACCGATTGTTAATAGGAAAATCTCGGAACCACTGGCAATCTAGATTGTGTCACGTGATGAGTATGTTTGATATGATTGGCCAGGTGATTGGTCAGTTGCTGCGTCGGGCTTTTCCCCTTTTCTAGCTCTCGTTTTAAAACTTGTTTGTTATTGTATGACGACATTTTATAGATTATAGGATGTTGTTTTAAAGCGAACATTAACGCTCAAAGTTGAAGCTATTTATTGGCCTACCGGAGCCCTTGTCAAGCAAACTGTTATCAGCCTTGTTTATTTGATCTTCGTGATGTCAAGACTCGATCGTCGGTTTCATTATGATGGCTGTTGTTGTACGGATGTTTACATGAACTTGAAGGAAATTTAAATACTAATTTTGATATTATTTTTCCTCTATTTTCGAAATCTAACAAATTTTTAAAGTGCAGAAATAAAAATCTGAAACATGCTATCTTAAATGTTGTATTGGAAGGAAATAATCCTCTATTAAAACTTCGCCGTATCAGCCAAACTATGTGCAGTACCTTAAAGGTTTCCATATCTTGTTCAAATCAAATAGTCAAACAACTTCAAGGCACCATGCCTTCGTCACATCCACTGACTTCCCTGTACACAACCGTTACTAAAAGATAAATATTCAATAGGTAGATAAGTCTACTCCTTATAGGCTTGAAATGTTTCCCAGTAGAGAAAAACTTTCAAAGAGACTGAAAAATAAATTAGAAAATTTCAAAATAAATTCCTCTTAATTAATTGAATCAAAAGGCATGATCTAGTTTAATGCACTTTTATTGCGACCACACTGGTCATCACTTTAGTGACTGAAAAACAAAAAACAGTGATAATAATAGGTAAAAAAATAGCTAATACTTCATGAAGGTAGTTCACAAAAAGAATGGCAATATGCATTGGTGACAGTTAAATCAAAAGGAACAGTTGGTAACACTTAGTAACATGGAGCAAAATAAGAAGAAATCAAAGCAATAAACCTTTCCTGAGAGTTATGGCAACCACAAATGTCAATTCACAAATCATGACAAATCTCAAGACAGAAACAGAAGCAGGTGGCAGATAGCAAGTAAATCAAACAAAACCTCCCTGGTATAGTCAGTCAAGAGAACACACATCGGGATACCTTTGCAGAGAGTTACGATAATCGCAAATGACAATTCACAAGTTACCGCCGATCTCAAGAAACAGAAACTGGCGACCAAATGCAAATAAAGCAACTACATCCGTCCTGATAACCATTGAATGTTAACGCATCAACTGAAACATAATAAACAAATTTTGAGATTCTAAATGTACGATGGTAGAGAGACCATTCAATTGCTTAGAGGAAGTCCGTCGTCCGAATCGCTGAGGTCGTCTGCCGGATCGACCCCGGGTGGCACCTAAAAGCACAACAAAACGAATAATGATTGCAGCTCGTTCTTGAAATACATTACCGCACGTGACTCTGTGCAACACACGCTTCGATGTTCTTGCAGATTAATTTATATAATAATAAATGCATTCGTACAAACAAATTCATTCGAGTCAAGCGAGGCACTCTTAATTACGTGCAACGTGCCTTACGAATTAACTTATTATCACCGATATTATTATCGTTATCATTTGGCATACAAGTTAGCTCGGAGGATAGCATGCCTGCAAACAGTTGTTATGTTACTTGTACTGCCACAAAGTGCCCCTCGGATGTGTGGCTAGGCAAATGGTTGAGCGCCCCTGAAGCTTACGCTTATGGCGATATACAAATAAACCTAAAATCATACTCAAACTGCATTGATGGGTAACAATATATCAGTCAACCTGTCTGGAACTGGCAGCAATTCCTTCAAACTCTCTGATACCCATGCCAGCAGCAGTGCCTGAAGCAGAACAAGTGGCTCCACTCCCCGACGACTCGCTGCCCGTGTCCGTGGAATCGCCCTGGAATGCAGGACCTCTCTTGTCCCCCAGTTCATCTTCATCATCCTAAATTATACAAAGAACTTGTAAAGATCAGAATGTGCCAATGTTACCAATCAAGAATGCCACCTTATCATAGAGACTTATGTAATATTCCAAGCCACTTAAGATACTGGTTGTTGAGATGTTGTTTGATAAATAGGAGCACTGTGAACAAATTTGAATCAATTAGCAGATCAAACAAGATTAACTTAATATTAACTAATAAATACAAAAATAAAATAAATGAACAAATTACCATAAATTATCATAATTTCTAAAAAGTAGTCACCCCAGCAGAACTGCCATTCTCCCTTTCAACATTGTCCCACTGCTCCAGCTCATTGTACAGCAGAGTCAGATTTTCCTTAAGCCTCGGATTTTTTGGGCAGCTGGTAGCTTCAATTGAAAAAAAACATCTTCATTTTCTATCTTTATGGCAGAAATCGATTGACCAAACATTCGGAAAGGCGACGAGCAACTCTCCAGTGCAACTCCTTAAATCCAGGAAATCTGTATTCTGGCACCATGCCGAGGGTTTCTTCCATGTGAAAACATCTTCATAAAATGTTAACTAATGTTAAAATGTGCAACTAAATCATCAAATAAACTAATGAGCAATATCATATGTTGCATAAAATCCAAGATCAATTCAAACCTGAGCTGAGTTTCCACGTTGTACAAGCTGAGGAAGTTTCCCCCCAAGACTACAGTTTTTTCTGGGTAGAACGATGCTCGAATGAAGCCTCCAGGTATAAATATCGTCTGGCCTTCTGCAACCTCAATGCTGGAAATATAAAATCAAACAATCTAACATCAGTAACCACAATAACCATAGCTGGTAAAGTAAGCTTCAATCAAAAATTTCAAAGCATTAAGCTCGAAAATTCTCATCAGTTATTACCGGTAGCATTGCAGGGGCTGATTGCTATGTTCGAAGAAGGACCTTGACCGAGAATCGTTGCCGTACGAATCGACCCGGTCGGCATACCGTTGGATTGCATCTGATCCATCACCCGTTGGCTTTATGAGATAAATCAATTCTTTGCCCTTAAATAATCCACAGAGAACATAAGATTTAAGGTCCAGCACATGTAAGTTTAGTGAAGGCAAAAGAAGATGAAAATAAGTCAACACACTTTGCAAATGTGATGCCAAATGGAAGATCCTCCACCATCAATGTGGAAGTTAATGAAACTCCCTGCCATGCAATGCTGCAGAAATCTCTCTGTGTACTCTTTGAGCTGACCGGATTGATCATACTCAATGCCTAATTAGCATGAAATTGGTTCGAAAGTTTACCTCCACTGAACCACAACCACTTGCCTTGGTTAAAGTGACTGTTGTATGTCAGACAACTAAGTGATGACTGCTTCAAATACTGATCAATTACAATCAGTACCACACCAACTTCTGACATACTTTGCAGCAATTTGAGGATTGACAAACATCAATTAAAAAAGCCCATGACTAAATCAGTTCATATTTTTCTTCGAACAAAATCCTCAACAAAACAACAGAAATAGCAACATCTCGTAAACAATTGGCCAATTGCAAACATAAAATTGCCGAGAAAGCTTTCGAACGATTCTCTGGCAAAAACATTTGACATTTATTTCCCATGCTCAACGACAAAGTCAAAAAGTTCCGAATGATCAGGAAACATTTGCGTGAACTCCTGTTTGAGGAGATCAGGAAGACTGATCCTGTCGTGACTGTGGATCCATTCCCCGCCGACAAAATCGAAGCGCCTCGGAGAACTGAAAAAAAATATTAAACGACATTCCAGAGAAATTATTTTTTAAAGAGTACATAAAATACATTGATTAAGTTAATTCAAAGTCCAATATAGTAATCTAATCGCATTTATTCCCTTTATTATTGTTTCAATCGATTCCAATTATTATAATGTCAATTGTGGCAATGAAAAAATTACAATCACTCATCTGAGATTAAAAATTATTTAATTAATTTCATAAAAATAAAATCAATGACAAAATATTCCCTCAACCTCCTGGGTGAAGAGAGCCATATTTGTTTGGTGAAAGACTGCCTGTTTATGACGTATGTTCCGAGGTTTCTGTCCAGTTGAAGTGTCACAACCCCGTTCTGAACAGTTGAGAAGCAGAGAATAATAATTTGAACTCACTCAGCTGTTGTTGATGGTAAATCATAATATTCATAATATCAGCATTAGTTTAATTAATTATTTAAATATTCTGATTCTATTCAGTGAATTACAGCCTGGTTTAAGATGTTGAATATAAAAAGTTCCTTTCTTGAACAAACAAACTGATGACATTAAAGCTATAAACCTAAAAACTTTATAACAGGAATCTCCTTTTCACTTTGTTGATAGCGTTTATTGATTGTGTTACAATGAAAAAAATTCAACTGACTAGATTAGAAATGTCCCAATCATGATCACTGAATGCATCAGAAGCCAGGATGTCTTCAAACTTGTCAGCTAAGCCATCCAGTGTTTTCTTTGCAATCCTGTCATAATCAACATCAGACAATTCCCTGGAAACGTAAAATGTAATATGCATTCAAGCTTTTTGAATCATAAACCCATCGTTCAGGTAACGATTTTCTAAAATTCATCGTTAAAAACAAAACAGTCATTTTCGAAGATCAAATTAGCCACACAAAACATGACAGCATTTCAACCAATGATCATACGTTAAAATATCACAGGATGGCGGTACGAAAGAATATAATCTGCAAGGTGAGACACAGTCCAGTCGGAGGCAAAGGGATTTGTTAGCTGCAATCCAATGTACTGGCCTGAATGATGATCCAGATGAAACATGCCGTCTTAAAAATGGAACCAGCCATTTACTCTGAAATTTGTAGCCAAGTCTGAACAAGTTGTGCCTCATTAGGATTTGAATAACAAATTAGACTCTCACGCGTCTGGCAATCTTTATAGATACGTTCATATTTATTCGATTTGACCGACAACTTTTATGTTATATGTAAACAATGACCTCTTTGAAATTGCGTGCCAATTGTTTTGTTATTATTATTGTGTTTATTATTAATTTTATTTTTAAACCAATTTAAATAAGCTATTTTTACTCAAGATGACAAATTTTAGGATTTAACTTTGAACTCTTCAAAGCTGCGCTACGGGCACAGTTCAAGGTGACGTAAAATTGCATTTGAAATCAACTCGGATCAAAATTCAGATATGAAAAATTCAGTAAAGTTTTTGTGGACAAAGCGAAGCATTATTTCCAGGTAGTCTTGCAGTGACTTGTTTTCTTTGGCCTTGCAACTACATGTTTATAAACAGACACCAAACATTAGGCAAACATCTTGTTTACATTATAACCATCAATTGTTGGTCATAGAAGGTGGCCCATCATCTATATAGATGGGACTGAAGACATCATCTGACTAACTTTCAGTGTACTCAAGAATCCTGCTACCCATATCACAACGTCGTCAAAAATGTTATCCCCTCCAAAATCAGGAAGGGAATTATTGATGTCCAAAAAGGTCTTGGTGACGCGTAGAATTCCAAAGCCGGGTCTCGAACTCCTAAGAGAAGCGGGCTTGAAAATAACCCACTGGGAGAGCGATGAGGTCATACCAAGGGGGGAACTCCTGGAGAGGGTGAGGGGTGTCGACGGGATATATTGTATGCTGACGGATAGGATCGACAGGCAGGTCTTGGATGATGCAGGTATGTAGTCTTTGGTAAGTGGCAATTATGATTTATGATATTAATATTAACGTATTGTTTGTTTTGACATTTTGAATGATGCATCAGGTGATCAAAATAATTTATCAATGTTTATAATTACTGGGAATAAAGCATCTCAGTAACTGAATCAATATTAAAATAATTGTAACAATTACTTATCTCTCTATTTCACCAAATAACCATATGCTTATGCAAAATACAAATAGCTTATAAAAAAATTAAGAAATAACAGCTCATTACAGTATGAATTCTACAGTTCTCACATTCATTGTCAAATTGCATTCAACTTCAAAAAACTTTTCAACCAAGGTCCCCAGTTGAAAGTGGTGAGCACAATGAGCGTGGGGTTTGAGCATCTCGATCTGAAGGAGTGCAAAGAACGAGGGATTGCAGTAGGCTTCACTCCCGATGTCCTAACATCGGCAACCTCTGAACTCTGCATAGCTCTCCTGTTGGCCACTGCCAGAAGGATTATTGAAGGTGATAGAAACAATCAACATTATCATCGACGTTAATGACAGCGGTAATAAATGAGTGGATTGAGTGACAATGGCTTCATAAATAGCAAATAAACTCGTCGCCAATGTCCAAATTATCTCCGTCGCCATCAGGATCTGCGGCCGTGAGAAGCGGTGCTTGGCAAACATGGAAGCCTTCCTGGATGTGCGGTCAGACCCTCCACGGTAGTACAGTGGGTCTGGTTGGCCTCGGGAGAATTGGAAGGACTGTGGCCGGCTGCCTGAAGCCATTTGGGGTGACCGAAGTGGTGTATTCATCTCGAAGTCCCCCTTCAGGTTATGATATTGACATTGAGGATAATTTATATCGTATTTACTAGTTGTTGTTGTTATTATTGTTATTACGCCATCATTATTATGGGCGTGCAAGTTGGCTCAGAGTGTAGCGTGCCTGCGAACGATGGTAATAGCAACATTCGTTACGTGTTTGCACTGCCATGAAGCACCCCTTGGCACTATACAATTGGTTGAGCTGTGCTTTACATATAAATGTATCTTATATGTTATATCTTACTGTTTTTTGCTGTAATATTATTGGTCTTGTTATTATTATTATTATTTTATTATTATTATTATTATTATCATCATTATCATTATTATCATTATTATTATTATTATTATCATCATTATTATTATTATTAATATTATTATTATCATCATCATCATCATCATCATCATCATCATTATCATTATTATTATTATTATTATTATTATATTATTATTATTATTATATTATTATTATTGTTATTATTATTCCAAGTTGAATTTCCTGCTGAAAAACAGATTCTGAAACCAGTGGACTGGCCAGGTATGTGACGTTCGACGAGCTCCTGGGAATTTCGGACTTCGTCATTGTCACATGTTCCCTCAACGAATCCACAAGGAAGTTGTTCAAAAGGGAAACCTTTGAAAAAATGAAACCAACCTCAGTTTTCATCAATATCAGCAGGGGTGCCATTGTTGATCAAAATGATCTATACTGGTAGGTATAAGCCATTTGTTGTCAAACCTCCAATCATGTTAAAGTCATGCTAGGTTAACATGCTGAAGTTTTAATTGAGGACCATTACCTCAGATATTTCAGGTGTTTAGTTTTAGAGGGGAATGTACTTAAACTTTAATATTTAATAATTGTTTATTATTGAAGACATTTCCTTCATTACATTGATTCCTGACACCTCCTTTAGTGCCTTGAAGAACAAAGTCATATGGGGGGCAGGATTGGATGTGACTGAGCCAGAGCCAATTCCTTTGAACAATCCCCTACTGATGCTGGAAAATTGTGTTGTATTGCCCCACATCGGCAGTGCCACTTTGAAAACTAGGTCAGACATGGCTACTCTAGCATCTCGAAACCTAGTGGCTGGTTTATTAGGTCAAAAGATGCCTTCTCAGTTGGATCTGTGACAGATGACCGGCTGGCCCTCCATTTTAAGAAAATGTGCGGGTTGTAGATCACGCATTTGAATATGAAAGTAATAAAATAGCGCTCATCGTTCTTAAAATATATTCACGTTTGCATAAACATGGTTGATACAGGAATTTGGAAACCAAAATTTAGGAATTTTTCAGGTTGCTTAAGGACCTCCTCTTCAATTTTTTAGGAACGAAATTAATTAAAAAATAATTTGATGGTATTTAGACATTATTCTTGCCTATAATCGATCGCACAAAAATCAGTCTTTAGCTCTTTTTTTAATTTGGTAATATCTTTTGCTTTTGCTTCGCTGTAATTTCTTAGACACTTTGCCTAGACCGGACTTTTTTTTCCGAACCCTAACCAGCACCAGCCATGGCTGACTAACATTAGTAAACGCACGCTATGATTGGTTGAGAATTTAAATACTTCAGAAATGCAGTCGTACTTCGCCTTATGTACTTAATTCGTTCCTTCAGTCAGTACGTAACCTGAAAAATACGTAAGCCGAAGCATAGTATTTATTGTATTCGTGGTAAGCCATCACTTAATTTCTAAAATCTGTTACAGGTTTACTTGTTGAAATATCAATTGAAAGAAGTAGATAAAATATACAGAACAGTTTATTCTTTTATTGAAACAGTAAAGATATCTTATGTGCGAATTACGGATTGGCCAATAATCAGCCACCATCAAACGAAGATGTGTTGAATCAAGTTGTAAAAGCTGATGAATTTAAATAAGTAAGCCAAAATGTCACAGTATTGCGCTTGTGATAGTCAGAGAACACGAACCGACGATTGTGATGATGATTTAAAAAGTTGATGGGGCCTGGCTGCCTGCACTCCATCCTCCTCTCGGCAACGTCGCGTTCATATTGTTTATTTATTTGATATAGTCCGTTACATGACAGATGATTTGGACTTACGTTCATATTGTCCGAAGAGGCATTTAAATATTCCTGAATAAACATACGTACTTATCTGTATATTTTAATTCATTTTTATTTGGAATGCACTTCTGATTTAAAGTTTTAAAATTACTCTCTAATATACTTTTTAAAATTGAAATTTAAATATTGTACAAGATATTAAAATCTTTTGAAATCACAGAATAAACCGTAGTGATTAACCACATTTGCTAGGTTTCCTCTTTATTTGCAAAAATTAGTAACAAAAGTGTCTGACCATGTATGAAAGTCATGATGTTAACATTGATTTTTACAAAGGCAAGTGAGAACTTATTTTAGGGTTTACGTTGACTAGTTGTTTCGATATCTAAAATTTTTATAAAATGTTATCGACATTACTTTACAGAGGCGGAGTTGTTAACAAACACGATTTCTCGTATAAGAGATAACATAACATAACATAACAATTATTTATAGTGGTTAAGAAGACCTGGATCTGTGTAATAACCACTCTTTTTAGTCCTAATATCCGAATTTACTTAAATAAATTTTGAATTTATCTATTGTGTCAGCATGGATGGTTTCCTTATCTAGTTTATTCCATAAGGAAACCACCCTTGAACTGAAATAATTGTTTTTCAAGTTTCCCGAAGCCTTCCTGTATAATTTACAATCGTGCCCTCTAGTAGAAACACTTTTTGTGGCTTCGAAAAACTGTTCAGGCAAAAGGCCTTCCCTTCCCGATAAAATTTTGAATGCCTCGATGAGGTCCCCTCTATTTCTTCTCTTTTCCAGAGTCGTTAATTTACATCTATTTAATCTTTCCTCGTAACTAAGCTTTCCAAAACCATCTATCATCCTGGTTGCCCTTCTTTGTACTCTTTCCAACATCTCTACATCCTTCCTCAAATGAGGGTTCCATACTTGCACACAGTACTCAAGGTGTGGCCTTACTAATGCCTTATACAATCTCAGTATTACATCCTTGTTCCTGCTTACTACTGTTCTTTTTATCATTCCAAGTACTCTGTTTGCTTTTTTAGCAACTTCCATGCACTGTAGAGATGCTTTTCCATTGTTCTGCATTATTACCCCCAGATCTCTTTCCTGATTTGACTGCTTCAGAATGCTTCCTCCAAATGCATATTCGACTTTCGTGTTTTTGCATCCCATATGCATAATGGAGCATTTGCTTACGTTGAAAAGCATCTGCCAATCTTCTGCCCATTTGAATAACTTGTTAAGATCTTCCTGAAGTGTATCTACATCTTCTTGCTTGCTGACACTTCTTGCTACTTTAGTGTCGTCAGCAAACTTAGATAACTTAGATCTTATGCCATCATCCAGATCATTTATATATATGCAGAACAGTACAGGTCCAAGCACCGATCCTTGTGGGACGCCGCTAAGTACTGGTTGCCACTCTGAATAAATTCCTCCTATGCCTACCTTCTGTCTCCTATCTGTCAACCAGTTTGTAAACCAATGTAATAGTTTGCCTTCAATCCCACATGCACCGAGCTTTTTTTGAAGCCTTTGATGGGGCACCTTGTCAAATGCTTTTGCGAAGTCTAGGTACACTACATCTACAGCCTTGTCATGATCAACCCACTCATAAATTTCTTCAAAAAACTCAAGTAGGTTGGTAAGACACGATCTGTTCTTAGTAAAACCATGTTGGCTCTTTCCAATCACATCGTTTCTTCCAAAAAAAGTTGATCTAGCCTCTTTGATCATTCTTTCCATTACCTTGCAAACTATAGAAGTTAAGCTTACTGGCCTGTAGTTGGATGGCAAACCCCTACTTCCCTTTTTGAATAGAGGAACTACTATTGCATCTTTCCAATCTCTTGGTATTGTTCCTGAATCAAACGATTTGACAAATAAGATTGCCAATGCTTCTCCTATAGCTGTTCTTGTCTCATATAGTAGTTTAGGATGTAGGTTGTCTATTCCAGGGCTCTTGTCTACTTTCAAATTTTCCAGTTGCTTAATTACCCCTGTTTTTGAGAAGTTTACTGTATCTAACTTTATCTCAATCTGTTGGATTCTCCTTGGCAGATCTGGTATATTCCCTATTGTTTCTTTAGTAAAAACTGAACTGAAGTAGCTATTTAATATATTGGCTGTTTCCTCTACTGAATCAACTGTTTGCCCCTCACTATTTTGTAATGGTCCAATTTTGTCCCTTACTTTTTGTTTACATCTAACGTATCTGAAAAAGCTCTTGCTATCGCTTTTAACATTCTTTGCTAATTTGTTCTCATATTCTAGTAATGCTTTTTTATTAATTCTGTTTGATGCATTCCTTTGTTTCTGATATTTTTGTTTTAAATCCTTAAGCTCTCTTTCCTCTTCCTCTCCAGAATTTATTTTTGTCATTTCTCGTAATTTCTTCCATGCTTTATACTTAGCTCTTTTGCATTTGATGACCTCCTTCGTAAGCCATGGCTGTCTTTTCTGAGTTCTGCCTCTGCTTGGGATATATTTATCTACAACTAGATTTAGCTCTTTCTTGATTATTGCCCAAGCTTCTTCTACATTAGCAGATTCTATTTTTTTAGCTAGGTTTGTTTTCTCTAACTCATAACGTATTTTATCATAGTCAGCCTTAAAAAAGTTTTTTGAATCTAGGTTCTCTTTTTTTTAAATCCTCGTTGTCTAAATAAATGTTCCATCTGACAACTTGATGATCACTTGTTTCAAAGTGTTCACCAACTGTTAGGCCTTCCACTAAGTTCTCATCTGTTGTTAATATCAAATCTAATGTGTTTTTACCTCTTGTGGGATCAGTGATGTGCTGGAATAAGAAGTTATCATTTGTTACATTTATAAAGTTTATATCCTCAGGTCTTTCTCCTTCTAAAGTGTTCCAGTTAATATGGTAGTTAAAGTCACCCATTACTAGCATAAATTCCTTACTGGCTTTGTATAATATCTCATTTAGTCCAGTATCCTCTTTAAAATTTGGTGGCCTGTAGCAAACCCCTAAAAGAAGTTTGAATTTACCTATGTAAATATCACACCATAAACTCTCTGTAAAGTTTTCATTTTGAAATTCCTTTCTTTCTATTACTTTGATATGATTCTTAATATAAATTAATACCCCTCCTGCTCCATGTCCATTTTCTTTCTGTCCCTCTCTGTCTTTCCTTAACATCTCATAGCCATCAATTGCTAGCTCAGAGTTTTGAATACTTTCTTTTGCCCAATCCGCGAGTACAGCTTCTGCATTTAGAATGGGAAAGTTGTTACAAAAAGTTATGATGTCTTCTTCTTGAATACCTGACATTGATTCAAAAGTCTCAAATTGATTTGCAAATAACATAATCTCAATCGATTTGTCATTAAATCTGTCTTAAATTTATTTGATGACAGTTTCACAATACCTCTTCATTCCTGTTAATACGCTTTTAGCACTTTCATCTTCAACCAGGTGTGTTTCTAATTTGATCTCATCAACTTTGCATTTAATCTTTTTTTGTAAATGACTCTCGGTATCTTCGCACTGCTTCACAATATCATTCAAGTGCAATTTTGTTGAAGTAATCAATGGGATGACTTTAGTCAAACTTAAATCTTTTTTTTTGTAAAGCATTGCTGAGAAAAGAGAAAAAAAAATTTTTCGGGGGGGCTTAGCCCCCCCGAAAGTATGCCTGAAAGAAACCCTGTTAGCGAGGGTTTCATTGACACAATATTGTTTGTAATTATCGATAATAATTGGGTCAACACGATTTGAACGATTTATTTCTATATTTGTAATTTTCTATAGAAAAAAATATATGATTAATTATTTTACAAATGCGACTGGAAATTCAAACTAATAAGTCTGTTTTCTTTTCAAGATGGCTCAAGACAGCAATTATATTTACCTATTTTTGAAAGATTTCAGATCTATGACACATATTAACTTTCCCACGACAGACTTTTTTGACATTTTAATCCATTATTTTCATTCGGCAAAAACTGAAGACGAATTACGCGAACGAATGCGTAACTTTATCAAAAGAAGTTATGATGTAAAGATGGAAGGTCCCATTGACGTTCATTATGATATGGCAAAAACAACCAGCAATTATATTATTTGCTTATTACCGCTTCTTAACTTTTTAACCGATATAATTCACCGTTCACCTGAGATAAAGGTACGTTTATTTCGAGAATGAAGACATTATTTTCTATTAGAATATGCCGATAATATTGATATAAATTTAAATACAAAATTCTTTCGAGGTGGTGCCAGAGAATGAACGTGGATTCATTAAAAAGTGGTTAAGTCACCGATTTGATTCGTACACGCCTGAAAGTTCAAGCAATCTGAGTGGTTCTACAGCTGTCGATAAGGCTGCGACAGGAGCGAAAGAATTCCCAGAATTTCAACAGAACTGTAACAACGACGCTGATCCACAAGATGAGCCAGATTTTACTATCGAGAACTATTTTGTATTTGATGATTTTATTAAATCTCTAAAAATATGTGCTATTATGCAAGAAGTAGTACAAAAGACTGAGGAACTTATGGGGGTAAGTTAGGACTAGTTAATGGAATAAATTTTTATGATCTGGAAGTGATGACACGATACTTTCAGTCGAGCGGAGGCCTAGAAGACTTTGATAACGACTTATTTGTATTTCCATCACGTGGTTATAGTCGTAGTAAGCTGAGTCTCTATTTCATGGCCCTATGTTGGGGTGATACAGACAGTATTCCATGGTATATAGAATTTATCTTTGACAAATGGTGAGCCATCTCTTAAATAAACAACAGCAAAAATAAATATTAATAAACCTAATTAATTATAAAACTATATATTATTAATATATATGCCATACAGTATTATACTATATATCATGTAATTATAAATGTGCTTGATTTATATAGCGCCACATACACAGCGTTAGGCGCTTGTGGCCATTTATAAAGCGCTAACTCCCAAGGGCTTATTTGGCAGTGCAGGCTGGGTTTCATATGTTACGACTGTTGCCATTACCATAATTTCAAACTATATATAATATTTAATAAAATTCATTATAAACTTATTCTTTACAATACCTTTGCGATCATGTGTGTACAATTTTCATGCAGTCCTTTCCTATTTTGTCCTACTCGATATAAGAATGCAATGGAAGAACTGAGGAAGTTGATAAAAGGAGAACATATTGATAAAGTAAATTATAATTTATTAAAATGGCTATTGTTGAAACACTTGTTATTAAATTTCTATATGGCCTTTAAATTTTATATCAGGCAACTGCGGAAAGACTTCACTTTATCTTAAAATGTCAGTATGATGTATGAAATAGATCTACATTTGACCTTGAAGTTGAGATCGTTTAAATAAAATTTATCAAAATTGTAAAGTTTTTTTATAGTCGAATAAATACATGTTTATTTTAAAAACTCAAAATAAGTTAATTTAAACATGGAATCGTCTTCTTTGATAACTTATTTAAAAAATAAATAAATATGTTGGATGTCTTTTTGTGTATTGCAATTTTCCGTGATTAATTCACTTGGAATTAAGCTTAGTTTTTTTCCAGAGATTTCGTTCTGGCTTGCAAGATTGTACAGAATGAGTATCTGGCTCGTGATCACAATTTTGTCGGTTATCCGATGCAATGCGAAAAAAGTTTGTTTACCTCTTTTAATGTGCTGCTTTGCTACCTATCTATGCTACCTTCTATGCTACCATGAAAACAAAGTAGAGAAATAAAAAAGCAAAACTGTTAAAATTTTTTATTTGTGAATGCCATTACATAATTTGCAATGCGGATTCGAATCATCCAGCTATTCAACGGACGTTATTAAAACAGTTTTTGGAATCGTTTGACCGAATTTGCTTTATGTCCTTGACTTATGGGAAATTAGACTAGTATATTTGTTTGTGAAATAAGTAACGTCATTGGGATGACGAAGGTTATTTCGTATTGGTAACTTTCGGTGTAGCTAGTATAAGAGACGAATCAAAAAACATTGGTAGATTTTCTTTCCTTCACGAATCGGTGATTTTTTGTTTTTAGCATAATGATTTTGATTCAGTTTACAGACAATGAAGTCTTTGCTTGATTTTCTTTCACGATATTAATCTAGGAACTGAGAAAAACGCGCATAAGTGTTCTTGGTTTGCCTTCTGACGAATTTTTGAAATTAGACTGGCATAATTAAATTTACAAAAACAGTTTAAAACAATTTTTTTAATATTAATTAACTAGTTATGAAAAGGATTATATTTGTGATCCGAGTAACTATAAAAGCAATCATTATTGCGCCATTTCTCAAATACATCCAGGTTAACCTTGCTAACAGAACCGGCAAAAAATGGATGATGCAACTATTGCTGCGGCTTTTGACACGTTTGATCGTGACAAGAGTGGTTCGATAGATTCCACGGAGGTGAAAGAATTGTTGAGGAAGGTTTATAAACGTAAGGGAGTTTCAGTTACCGAAAAGCAGCTTGATGAGCAAGCCAAGGTTAATAAATATACTTATCATATTGTTAAAACATTAAGTTTTGTAATTCAGCTTATATTAAGTAAGTTTATTGCTGTTGTGTTTAGAATCTTTCTAATATAGCTTTCTAAGTGAGTTTACATTATCCCACAAATTCAATATTATATCCTAAAATCTCACAAATTTGAGAAGATGTATACAATATAATATTTATAAGTTATACCGTACACTTGTAAACTGAGCTTTTAGCGAATAGATCCAGCTACACAATATATACTTGGTATAAATTAAGCCCCGTCCTTTATTACGATATTTCTCGAGCACAATCAAAAATAAATTTTTTAATAATGGTAATTTGGTTTTACATTTTCCTGAAATAACAATCATTTGTAATTAATTCTCTAATAATTGCAGACATTGGCTACTGAGGCGGACGTAAATAAGGATGGCAAAGTTAATAAGGTGGAGTTCATCAAACGTGCAAAAACGTTCCTAAATTAGACTAACATCAAGAGTCTTGCGTCAAGAAGAATGATATGTTCAACTGGTAGCTCCGAAGATCATTTAACATTTTTAATGTCTTGCCTTCAGTTTTAAAATAAGAGCAGCCGTAAAGTTATTTTAAATAAAAACGGTAAAAAGTGGATTTCTCTTTTAAACTTTAATTTACGTGGAAAGACAAGAGCCTATATTGCTTGTAATTCGTTTAATTCGATCGCCAGCATAAAAAAATCAGAAAATGTCGGCCAGAATCCAACGTATCTAAACTGCCTCGAATTATTTCTGTCCGCAAAAACAAGAAAATCCTCGATAACGACTACGTCCAATTGTTTACTGCAGGCGTGTCAAATTCAAGAGGTACCTAGGGCCGCATATGATAACTTACGTATATCGACTGGCAGCTTCACCAAATGTAAGAAACATACATAGTAATAAGATAGATACATAAGGAATTAAAAAATCGGCTAAATACAAATACCAATACTCACTCAAAAATGAGAAGGTATATCTTAAGACCAAGAAATGAAATAAGGATCTTTGTTTAAGAAGTGATGTCATTGAGATGACGAAGGCTTTCTCGGATTGGTAATTTTCGTCTCATAAACAAAGCTCTCTCAAGCAACAAAGGTGGACTTTTTCCTCTACGAATCGGTGATTTTTTTTGTTTTGAAAAAATTCGTCTACAAACAGGGCCGACAAGAGATTAAATACTCAGGTTTAAAAACCCCTAGATGCAGCATTTCTCATGGACTTCCAGTTATTAATCGTTAATTGCTAATTGTCTCGTTAACTTAAAGATAAGCAAAACCGGTGGAAAATGACTGATTCCAAGATTGCTGAAATCTTTGACGAATTTGATCTCAACAAGAATGGTTGGATTGATGCCAAAGAGGTGAAGGAGGCTCTCAGAAGCATCTATAAAGATATGAGACAATTAGTTACTGAGAAGCGGCTTGATGATGAAACCGAGGTTAATAAATAACGTTTTAATTTCGTTTAACACTATCCTTAAATAAAAATAATTTTTAATTAAATCTGTAATTATTATAGTCATTAATTCTTGAAGCGGACAAAGACAAGAATGGTAAGGTTGATAAACAAGAGTTTATCAAGTGTGCAAAGAAACATTTTATTTAGACCAACATCTCGTAAGAATCTTGTGACGGAACGAATGACAGGCCCAACTGATAACTTCAAAGATTACTTAATTTTTTTAATTATTTAACTTTACTTTGATGAACAAAGTTATTTTAAATAAGAACAACTACGAATTGATTGCTTTCTGTTTCTCCCATTAAGGCGGCCCCTGGAGAAGTGAGTCAAAATGCAAATCACAAATTTACTTTTTATATGTACGCTTTGAGTTTAATTGTTATCAGGAAATTTTAGTAAGTGGATAATTTATCGTCTAAATTTTAGATGAACTGCAGCTGGAGATTGTTGAGTTGAGATTATTAAGGACAAGTTGAAAGGATGAAAAGTGGATTTTTACCAGTTTTGTCCAAAGAATAATGTCGAATGTCCTAATGTCAAAACGTTTGCATCAAGGTACCTTTCAGTCTTTGAGACAACATATTTGTGTGAACAGACATTTTCAAGAATGAAATATATGAAGAACAATTTGAGAACAAACTTGTCCGATGATAATCTCAGGTCACTGTTGATGTTAGGGACATAAAATCAAAAGTCAGAAATGTCTGCTATTTTGGCATCTAGGAGACAATTTCACCATTCCCATTAATGGAAAACATTGGAGGCCCACCATGTGCCTCAGCCCGTTATTCACATCATTCAGGAATACTTTAACGGGTTCATGATGCGGTTCCTAATTTGTACTGGCGATGCAGATCCTAAGGCAGCCGGGTTTCGTATTCCAGAGGTCGAGTCCCGAAAATTTCTAAGGCCCAGTTTTCATATATTAAGATGGTATGAAGAAACCACTGAGAGCTTTCATGACACCTGTAGGCAAACTGGGGTTGAGGCGATCGACATAACAAGGCCAATGAGAGCTTTGTGTATTCGTTTGCAGTTTAAAAACAGACAGCATGCGACATGAAAAAGCCATTGAGAGCTTTCGCAGTCGCTCCAGTCCAGGCAGCAGTGACCGGCATAACAAGGCCAACGAGTGCCTGTTCTATTATTCTTTTTTGGAGAGAGAGTAAAGAAGTAAGTTTGGGGGGACAGTTAGATGGCCAAGCTACATTGCATTAAATGAATTGTTCGAATTGCAATTTTACCCATAACTTAATTTGTGAGCAATCAGTGTTCAATTAACAAATATTCCAGAAAATGCTTGTTTTGCAATAATTTAGATTTAATTGAAAGATTTTAATGAAAATTTAATTGCCTTTCAAAGCCGGAGGTAAGAGTTGGGTCCATAAAGACAAAACCCACAGGAACATCCGGCTGATTACCGGATGCGGCCCGCCCCCCCGAAAACGTAAGGAGACTCAAAGGGCCGAAACGTTTGAAGACGGAGGAAACTCCTCTGAGGTCGGAGCTCCAAGGCGGAGTAACAAGTAACTGCGGGTGTTCTTGTGTAGTGTATCGATGTGTTATTAAATAATAACTGAATAAAATAATATTAAATAAATAACTAAAAGCAACATCTATGATTTGATTCATTTTTGTTTGAATATGTAGTGTCTAGTCGGCCTTCAAACTGTTGTTTGGTAGTTAAGCGACTGAAAAGTCTGGAGACCTCTGGTCTAAAATATTAGGATTCCAGTTAATCCCACGGTTTCCGTTGTCCCAATCCATAGACTTTTCAGGTTGGCATTTAATATAAGTTATTAATTGACAAGCAGCATAAGCAAGTTGCACAAAGAGAATCAGACATTTTAGAGAATTTACCAAACACTCATCAAGTCACGTCGGTTCCTCAGATCGTTTAATTTCTTTTGATCCTTTCCCGAGTTCTTGTTGCAATGGGTATAATGAAGAGTTTGATTTGAAGTTGCAATTTAATACAGCTTATCGAAGGTTAAGTACGTATTCATACTCTTGTTCAACACAGAACCTTTCGATTATCTACATAGAATTGCTCTCATGAAGTAATTAATTTACATTTACTTTAGTTTAACAAATTTTACACTAAATTCTATTGAGCTGGTTTGATAAATTTTATGTATTGTCGCCGGTCTAATTTGACGGGATGCCGTATAAAGTATGTGATGATAAGGTGAGTCCGATAAGGAGATTCACTTTGTGTGGCTCGAATATATTGTATGTCAATCGATAACGTAGATTAAATTCCAATTCCAAATCAAACCCTTCATTGTGCGCATTGCAACGAGAACTCGGGGGAGGATAAAAAAAATTAGACGATCAAAGGAACCTTCGTGACTTAATGAGTGTCTGGTAAATTCTCTTTGTGCAGATTCACATGTTGCTTGTCAATCGATAACTTATATTAAATACCAACTTGAAAAGTCCATGTAAACTAAGGAAGTGGCCGGAATCCTAATAATATTTTAGACGATAAATCTTCCACTTGATGAAATTCCCTGATACAAATTAAACTCAAAGCGGTCATAAAAGCATTCAAACCACTAACTTCGAATTAAATTTGGAATCAGTTATCGGTTAATGTATTCAACCCACGAAATTTTTTTTTTAAATACATCGACGGGGCTGTTTTGTTCTGAGCTATTTTGTCCTGGGCTATTTTGACGGGTCACCGGTTAGACCACGCCTACAGTGTTTCTTACAAGTTTGGAACCCACATATTGAGTAAGGAGGTGGGAATGTTGAAAGAAATGCAAAGAGAAACCAAGACGAATGTAACATTTTATTCCATATAGAATAAACTTCATAAGGAAACCATCCATGCGGGTACGGCAGATAAATAAATAAAAAACAAAACAAAACAAAGGCTCTTTGTTTGCCATATAATTCTCATACCGATCATGCATTTGTAAATTTAAACATACTTAAAATTCATCAAATAAATAATTTCCATTTGGCCATTCTCATGTACAAAGTAGATCACCACATATTGCCTCGTATTTTCGATGGTTTGTTTTCAAAAATATCCTCTTTACATACATACTCTGTTCGATCGTCAAACAATTATAGATCAGCTTTTGCTAAATCTGTCACTGGTTCTCGTAGTATTGTTTGCATGGGACCAAAGTTCCACGTAATATCACCAACCTTTTAAACCTTTACGCTTTTAAGAAGGCATTAAAACACTTTATTATTAACTCAAAATAATCATGTATATTACTCGATATTACTTAGTATTTCTTACATTATTGGGACATTGAAGCGCAACATTATTCGTCAATGGCAATAGGACGTCTGTTAACGGGATTTTTTCCCTTATGACATTCCTTTTTTTTTCCTATCGGTTCTAACTTGTATTGTTATTTTTTTTTGTGTTTCAATAATAAAAGAAGGAAAAACAATATAAGATCAACCTAAGTGAATATGGATAAAAGAATTTAAAATTGAAA
The DNA here is from genome assembly GCA_021613335.1 of Whitmania pigra. Lineage (NCBI taxonomy): Eukaryota > Metazoa > Annelida > Clitellata > Hirudinida > Haemopidae > Whitmania > Whitmania pigra. Next base: position 331,049 of record JAJTWR010000380.1, on the reverse strand, counting down.
AGAATGAAAAGAATTACAACACAGATCTCGGTCTTCTTTATCGCTATAAATAATTGTCATGTCATTCCGAATGTTCGAAATATAGCAAGAGATAATAATATTTCACTCATGTAATGATATTTCAATAATTCATTCAGTCATTCAAAATTGAGAAGGTGTATCTTAAAAAGAATGAATCCTGAAGACATTGACGTAATTATAATTATTCTTTTATTAGATAAATCTCTTCTTAGATGACACGCATTATCACATTTAGATAGCCTTTTCATTATGGAAATTGTTTAAATGTTTTCGCTTTACGCTTGGGTATTATTGTAAAGACCAAGAAATGAAATAAGGATCTTTGTTTAGGAAGTGATGTCATTGAAGTGACGAAGGCTTTCTCGGATTGGTAATTTACGGTTTGTAAAACTATAAATCGAAGACGAATCAAGCAACAAAGGTGGACTTTCCTCTACGAATCGGTGATTTTTCTATTGTTTTGAAAAAGATTATGATTTCGTCTACAAACAAGGACAGCCAAGAATGATGGGCAAGAGATTAAATGCCCAGGTTTTAAAAACTTTTATTTTTCTTTTCCATTGCTACGTTGATTTAACATAGTGAAATAACCCGGGGGTCCGCAAATTAATAAGTTATTAAGTTTATTAAGTTTATTAGAGCAAATATCCAGTTAACGGAACTGAATAACCAAAGTTTAAGGAATGGATATTCGAGCTCTAGCTGTCTGGACTCCTGTTCCGTAGTGCTATAATGTCTTGACTACCCAGAAAAAGACATTGAATATAATTATAAAAAATAAATCCTTATTAACTTACATGCCATGTTTACAACAATAGCATAGAGGTACTTGGCAACTGTGCCTATGGATTCGTGGCTTTTCTGCTTAAAAACCAAAAATGTCTGTAGGCGGTCCTGTTTTCAGACAAAGAAGACTTTGCTTGATTTTTTTCACGATAAGGTTAATCTAGGAAGAGAAAAATACTCATCAGTTTTCTTGGTTTACCTTCTGAGGAATTTTTTTTATTTTGGCTGGCACAAGCCAATTCATTACAAAAATCGCTTTTGAATTGTTTATTAAGTAATTCGATGCAGCATGGTTGGTGGACGCTCACAAACCAGACTGTTTCCCCCTTGAAAACCTGCAGGCCGGCAATGCCAAAATCCAACACGGAAAGCAAGCCTTAATGCAACATTTTTCATGCACATCCATTAATTCTTAATCCTCTTTTTTAACCTGAAGATTAGCAAAACCGGAGAAAAATGAAAAATTTGAACCTTTCTGCAGCCTTTGACAAAGTTGATCTGGACAGTAGTGGTTCGATGGATGTCAGGGAGGCGAAGGAAATTATCAGAAATCATTATAAAAAAATTGGAAAAGCATTTACTGAGAAGCAGCTCGATGCTGAAGCCAAGGTTAATAAATAACGTTTTAATTTCGTTTAGCACTTAAATAAAAATCACTTATAATTACATCTGTAATAATTACAGGCTATGATTCATGAGGCAGACAAAGATAAAAGTGGCAAGATTGAAAAGCAGGAGTTTATCAAGTCTGCAAAGAAGCATTAAGACATAGACCAACATCTTACAAGAGTTTTGTGACGGAACGAATGATATGCCCAACTTCGAAGATCATTAATTTTTTTAATTTTTTAACTTTGTTTTGTTGAACAAAGTTATTTTATATATAAACGACTATAAATTAATTACTTTCTGTTTTCCTCAATTAGGGCGGGCTCCTTAAGAAGTGAGAGGCAGGCAACAAGGTTGTTAATATGGCACTATTGTTTTGGAGGCGATTCTATTGCCGTTACTTTTGACTCATTATCGAAATGAGTATTATTAAGAGCTAGCGATACTGGATACCAATACTTTTTTTAACCTATAGTATGCAGTCTGAACGTTTTACAAATGAAAAAGGTTTTTGGGGTTTTGGGTATTTACTCACAACGTTGGCAGTCATTGCGAACCAGCTAAATGCTCTATCTGAAGACAGTACAAATCCAATAACATTAGCGTTACCACTGATTAATGGATTGAGAGCTAGATTACCACGAAGATTTGGTGGCACGAAACATAAAAAAATTGCTCAACTGGCAGCTGCAGTCCACTCTAAATTTACATTATACTGGCTCACGATTAAATCTCGAAAGCAAGGCTTGTGATGACATTGATGTCATGCAGAAATTTTTATTTCTTATTGAGCGTCAGTAGCCCAATGGTTAAGGCTTTTTCTTTGGTGCGGTTCCTCTTATCCTCGCAAGAATTTCTATAATTATAATAATTTCAATGTTTTTGGAGAAGATAAATATCAACAGGGTGGCGAAATTTCAGATGATCAAACCCTGGAAAATGAGACAGAAGGGGTTTCCAAAAATTTCCTAGCTGCTTTTCTGCAATAACAAACAATGATTAGATGCTCCTGTTGGTATGGAATGGAAAAGGTCAACATTGATCGATAGTCTGCAGTTAAATTAGTTTATTTTTGAAAAAAAACACAATTTGAACTAGTAATGCACAACAAATTACAAGAACTACACTATTTATTAACATCATAATTAATATTCTAATAAAACACTAAATTCATTAACATCATAATTACTATTTAACTATTCAATTTGATATCGTTCAGTTGGAACTAATAGGCATTCTCGAGCAATGGGGAATTTCAGGGATGTCTGAAGATTTGATTTTGAGGACAGGAGTTGGATTTGAGATGTTTGGACAGATAAAAACTACATCAAGAGCAGGCAGTACACGGCGTGCGAGTTGGTTGAGGGTTGCGAACAGCAGTGAAAGATACAATCATTACGTGTCGCGTTCCCAACCCAGCTCGCACCGCCAGGGAGCGAGGGATCAGATAACTCGGAAGCTCAAATATCCATTTGCGTTCTCAAGTAACTCAAATCCTTAAACACTTAACTTCCATTATTCAGTTCCGTTAACTGAATACTTGCTTTAATAAACTTATTAGTTTTTTTTAATTTTTTTAAATTTGTTTTTATTAAACAAAAGGTATTCAAACACAACCATACAGTTACAAAAAAATAACCAGCTTAATTATATAGATAGACATTTTGTAAAAAAGGTCAACCCGAAGGGATATACTCCCGCTGATGGGCTGCCTGTTCCAACGACAAAAATTTTTTTTAAGCCAAGTATTACCAAAGTCATAATATTAAGAATTTGTCCAGAAGTTCAAAAATAAGGTGGCAGTTCCAAAACACAAGAAATCGGACGCACTTCAGAAAAGCAACACGAGATAAATTGGCTAATTTGCGGACCGCGGGTTATTTATTCTGTCGGAATATATTACGCAGTAATGTTTATCGCCCTTTGAATTTTATAACAAGATTTGCATCGATGACTTTCGCTTCTCATAAATCACTTTTTGGTATGCAAATGAACCGACCACGACGTCACATTCCTTAAATTACCTGGACGTTGACAACATGTCCTTATCCTCCTGCAAGTTAAATGCAATTTCGACTGCTTTAAAAATTGGCACCCCGTCAAAATAGCCCCGTCGAAACAGCACCATCAAAACATAAAATTCATTTCATTTAATCAACATTGAATTAAGTTATCGGTTAATGTCTTCATTCATATAAATATTTTTTTTTATAAAGATACATTGACGGGGATGTTTTGACGGGCTATTTTGTCGCTAGGCTATTTTGACGGGTCACCTGTTTCCTAGGATGAATTAAAGAAAGATGGACAGATGCAAATTTTATTTTAACTCTGATTGTTAACCTCACGACTCAAAACCCGAGCTTTTGTTTAAAGGAAACAGTTTATATATAAAAACAAATCATTATTTGAGTTGATGGTAAAACATTTTTAATTTTCACTCATACAATTAAATGTAGAAGGCAGTAAAACGTACAAATAATCCACAATTGATCATAAGTTATAAGTGCATGTAACCAAAAAGTTATACATTAATTAATCAATTTAGACAGTTTGTAGTCTATTCAAGACATTTCAGGACAGCAGAACCTCGACTTTATTTCATTCGCAAGATGGAAGATGAGACTGATATTGTGAATCGGCTGGAGCATGCAGTGGTAGTCCTAGCATATAACTTTTTGCATTTTGCATTTTGTTAACAAAAATTTAAAAAGAAAATTGGAGATAATTAATAATTAAATAATTAAATTAATGATAAAAGCCAATTTAAACGATTAATGATATCAATAACACTGGTTAGCATTAAAAATGAAATGACGTTAGTCTGAGCTTATAAATCATTTCGTTTAGAATAGCTATCAACTGGAGACGGATGTAGAAAATAAACTCTTAAATTCAAGCTAAGGCTTAGTAATGTTTATAAACAGAAAAATTAGATGACGTTAAACAATTGTTGTAAAGCTTGCATTTAACTTGTTGATTGTCTTTAAGTCTGCATGTCGTTATTCTTAGTGGGGCAATGTATCATTGCTTCTTGGACTTTTAGTGTCCGATGCTGACCACGGCAGCCATCGATTTTGTCGATCGCGGGTCGGAATCGAATCAGAATAAAAGAATGAAGTATTGGAGGAGTGAAAGGTCAAGAAAATAAAAGAGTGACGCAACGAGAGAAAAAATGAACACAGGCCAATTCAGGTTTTGGACTCGCGCATAAGAGACTTTTGTCGTCAGAGTAAGTAGTTAGAATTATTGCAAGTAATGTACAATAACAGGAACATGCAATTTCAAAAGTAATGACTGACAACTTCGACTACCAAATCTGTGTACCGCGCCTGACATGATCGGTGATGCCATTTTAAAGATGGCGCCCGGCGTGACGTCATTTTCTCAGCGACACCCTTTGGCGAGAATGGAGAAAGCGAAATGACATCCTTAGATGTTTGTCCACTCGATAGATGTCAGAATGTAGGGGCAACAGCATAAAATTGCTATTGATTATTTTCTTTAATAACTTCCCATTCTTTTCTTGAACCTCGCGATCTCTCCATCTCCGTCGATGTGGAAAGAAAGATGAGGACTACGATGAAGGATGTCTTTTTGAGGTCTTAGGGTGGTGCTTGGTGGTCCACCAATTATGGGAGGGAAGGGGGCTGTGAATATGAACAAACATGTTGTGACGGGATGCAATTATAAATTCATTTCTTGAAAATATTAAGTTTCACTTGTTAAATCAACCGGATGACCCACTGTTATCCTCATCGTGGTGGTCAATCACAATCATCTTCACCATTGTTACCATCGCATGTTATCACATAATTCATTTGTTTACAAATTCCTACCTAATTTCTAGTGAATCTCTCTCCATGCGCAAAATAGTAAGGTAATAAATTTTAAATTATTCGTGTGGAATTGTTTTATTTCTACATCTTTAACTTAACAAAAAATAATGAAATTTTATGTACTCAAATGATGTCAATACTGACGCAACTATAAATGAACACAAAAGATTAAAAATCGTACAAACCTTTTCCAAAAACATTCCGCTCTCTCCCCAATATCGTCTGCACCATTCCAGCGAATCGAACTTCCGCTAGTTGGTTCTTTCATTTCATTGGACAGAGAAACGTCGTGTTTTCTACTTTATTTGCTTTCATTAGCCAGAGGGAGGCAGAGATAAGGTCAGATTAAAGGTCAGCCAATAAGAAGTCGGGGCGAAAAAGAGGTCGACCAATGGAATTCATCGTTATATCGTATCGGGTTTTGTCGTCATAAAACAAAAAGGAGATAAAAATAAAAAATGCAAATTTTGCTCCCGACATCTTTAGGCGCATAAATATTCGCACATTTTCCAGAATATAAAGTTTATTTTATCGAAAATAGCGCCTGGCAAAAAAGCATTTCCGCTTGACCCTGGCGGAGATGAAGGCATGGAAAAATTTAAATAAAAAAAAATTGAATTAAAAACCCAGAGAAGCAAAAAATAAATAAATCATTTTCGGGCCGATTCAATCTTGTCCTCTAAAAAGCAAGCTCTGATAGCATCTTTTTCCTCCTCTTCATTAGTCATTTCTTGATCCTTCCATCCATCATTACATGGAATGAGTTTACTTCCAGAGATGTACATCTTTCCATTAACTCCTTCCCAGTACATTTTGACGATCGGCCATCTGCTTGTTCTGATTGATGGTGATTATGATTTCTTTCGTATTTCGATATTTGGTAATATTATTATACCTAATATTAATGATAGTAATAATAATAATACTGTCTTTATAGAAAAATAATATAATAATTAATATGAACACTTACTACATTATGTGCAATATTAGCAATAATAAACAATAATTGTAATACAAACATTTATATTCACGAGATAAATCGAACTACTTATCTTCATGCATTTGTTGGCAGAGTACAAATTCATAATTTTTCCCGCACCAGATGTCTTCCCTGTGGGTAACACCTTTACCCCCTCCGTCAAAATGGCGACTCATCTCTGATATGCTCTTTTCGGAATGATGTCCGAGGAAAATAAATATCTTTAACATCCACTTTGCTTTTAAATTATCGCCACGTCATCTTCCTGTGACGTCACGTGGGCGCTAACACGGTCGACCCTTTATGGCTCCCTTGGGGGGGATGGTGTGAAGGGGCACGGAGATGAGCCGTAGTCGCTGTTGCCTATTTTCTTTGGATGGTTTTATTATTATTTATGCAATATAATTTAGCTATTTGTATATTTATTCATTTACTTAGTATTAATAATTATTTATTTATATATTTATGTGAATAATGATTCGGTGGTTAGTTATTGTTAATTAATAAATGCTGTAATAAAAAATTATTATTTTTATGCAGATGCAATTTCATAATATGATTTTATACATTAACAAATGAAATATTGAATAATCACATATTTTCAATGCGAGGAGAACGTGTTAAATAATATCAACAAGTATGGAGGGGCGACATGATGCTGCTAACTTTTATGGCCATTTTATTGCGAACCAAGAGCACACGTGGCTCGAGTTCATAAAGTAGGAACTAATCAACCGCGAAACCACGGTTGCCCCTCTGACACGTGATCACAGCGTTACTACGGTAGCTTTTGGCGTGCTCTCATTGGAGACCGGTAAATGGTCTTGGTAACAGTTGCTAGGGGCCCTCCTCGGCGCATTGCAGGGAGTGCTGCGGTTGCTAGGTGGCGAGTGAGTTTCCATGGTTACGAGCCGTGGTTACATCGCTTCGGTCATAAATCACCTTGGCAAGCGGTAGTGGAATTGATTGCATCGGCCCGAGTTGCAATATAACAAAGAGTTGGTCTCTCCAGGCGAGAATAATTCCCCCTACGAAGCACTCGCACACGCACAAACATAAGGACACGCACGCAGAACAAACTTAAGGACACGCACACAGAACAAACTTTTCTAGTCGACCTCTATCGGTCGTTCGGAATATGAAAATTTAGGGTGGACTTTGAGGGAGGAGCCATGCACTGGGGTGAATGAATGAGTGAGTGAATGAATGTTTCAGTGGGTGAAGGTGTTTTTAATGAGATCTAGTAAGCTTGCATCAAATCATTATTTGCACAATAATATTAATAATGAAATAAAATTTTTATAAATAATAATTTGTTATTTTAAATAATCACTGTGTTTTTACTTATAGTTGTATTTTTATAAAAAACATCTAAGGCATTTTAAGAGAAACCAGATTCGACAAGTTCCACACTAAAGCCAAATGCCCACTGTAAAAATTAGCATCGACATTTACCAGACTAGTCAACCACTCACACGTCCACCCACAGTCCTGCCTTCGTCTCTCATGCTTAATGAGTGGATATCAGGGGAGCGAGTCGTTTAGATAAAAAACTGTGCCTTTTTGACACGTGGCTCGTTATTCTTGACGCCGACTGAGCAATAGAGATGTATGACAGACGCAAGTCGCTCGTTCCCTTATCTAGCGCCTCATCTCCCCTTCCTAGAAACTTCATTATCTCTCCTCTCGTTCTTTATCTTTCTTTCCATCAGATCCTCCATCCATCTTGGCGCCTAGTCCGCCCTCTATTCTGGCATCATGCGCTCGCTCATTTTCTAATAATAATATTTTTTTCTACTATTGTGTCTGTGTTTTGTTTATTTTTGTATTATTAATCATACTTGTATATTTATTATTTCCCTTAATTAATTAATTAATAATAATAATAACATTAATCATTAATGTAATTATTATGTTAATGTGCACAAAATAAAGCATAACAAATAATGGTTGATTATATTCAAGTTAAGAGTTAAGTCTGTTACTTTCCTGCGCTGTTTTGCGACTTTATGAACTTAATGTTATTGTTCTGAAATAAAAACCTTTTTAAAAAAATTATGTTAACAGGTTATTCATTTCTTTTATCATTTAAAATGATTTTAATTTGTAATGATTTGATATTGCTAAAGAGTTTAATTAATGAATTTGTTATTAATAAATTATCAATTACAAATGCTAAATCGATTTAATAATTTAATATGGTATATCAGAAATTAATAAATTAATAAACAATAAATATTATTAATAATAATTAACAATTCCTTTAAAAATATTATTTTAAATTATTAATCCACGGAATGTGATCGAGTCATCAATAAAATTAATAAAATTTAAAAGAAATCATTAAAAAAAGTTTTCTCCTCGATTTCCAATGAGAAAGATCTCCATCGCAATTTAACATTCTGTTCATTTATCATTCATTTATCAGCGAATCACCTTTCTCCATCTTTAAATTTAATCCTAACATTTTTTATTGCCAAAGCCTGGAATGGTTGGAATGATACTGCATTTAGGAGCAGCAGATGTGTTTTGGATAATTTTTCCAGTCAAAGATTTTATTCGTAAAACCAGCATCGTACACTGTTTACGGTGATTTTAGTTTAACTGTTCTCTGGTCCCAAAGAATGTTTATCAAAGTCTTATTTCACATGGTTGGATATGTCTCGGTGTTGTTGCTTCCTTCTCAGTTCTGCTGCTTGTCACTGTCCCTCCTCTCGAACCTGTTCAATTTCGGCGCCTCCAGCTCATTGGTATTCGTATGCACTCACTTCTCTCATCAATATCTCTCTTCTCTTTTTTTTTATTTTATTTTTTTATTTCTTCCAGCATTTTCACGGCTACATGTTTCAGAAGATGTTCTGCAGCCAACGAGTATTTATTCAGTTTTTGTTTTTGTCGTTGCTGATATTGGTCTTGTTTATTTATCAAATATCATAATTTGTCGGGCGAATTTAATATAATTATTTTATTTCTTACTTAGCATTGCTAAATAATTTTGTTAATATTCATGTCTATTAACGAAAGTAAATAATTTAATTTAAGGTAATGAAAAATTATAAAACTGTCATGATTTTAATTATTTATATTTTTATTTATTTATTAACTACTTACTTATTCGACTTATTCATGGTGTTTACTATTTCTCCAACTTACAATCATTTGCTTACATTAAATTACCTTAATTACTCTATATTTCATTACCTTACGTGATATTACATTCACATTTACTTTGTTGTCAACGAAATAATTACTTTTACTTGTAACTTGTCATTACAACACACTCGCATTTACTCGCACTTCTCTTTACGCGACTCTCTTACGTTACTCCTACTCTGAGGTCGTTACAAGATCCAGCTCGTTACTTTTACTTGTCTCTCAATGGAGCAGACGTGTTCTTATCTGGAAAATTATGAGGCGCGCCCCGTTCTTCGGACTGATGCGCGGGAGATAACGGTTCGTCCCAAGACAAATAAGCGATCGGAGAAGATAGGAGATATCGATTTTTTCCACTCTCACTTCGACTTATCATCTCTCCAAATTCGGTTTATTTTAATGTTCCTTATTATTAGGTTTATCAAGTTGTGGTGGTCGTTGAAGTTGTTATTGTTGTTGTTGTTGGTATTATTATTATTATTATTATTATTATTATTATTATTATTATTATATTATTATTATTATTATTATTATTATTATTATTATTATTATTATTGTTATTATTATTATTATTATTATCATCACAACTCCAAAGTATTATTGACTTCTTTCTGAGCAACGACCACACTCATTCTTAATGCTTCCGTCAATCAATCGATTTTTTCCAAACAATCATCCTCACGCTGACGAAGGCTTTTTTGAATCACAAGAATTGCATGGATTTAACAATAAATTGTCGTCATTTTATTGGACAAATATTTTCTGGGCTGTAAGAAGAATAAGATAAAAAAGATGAAGATGCCTCTCGAAGTGTGAGACTGCAATCAATTCGAAACCACGATTGTTGCTGTTGTTGTTGTTGTCGTTATTTTCGTGGAGATGGTGTTGCAGTAATCGTTGTCATTGCTATTCAGGTTCTGTTTTATTAGTTGCTGTCTTTGCCCCGGAAAAGTAGTTGTTGTTGCCATGGATATGGTTTTTATTTGTTGTTGTTGTTGAATATGTTGATATGTTGTCATGGAAACCAATGTTGTTTTTGTCGTTTGTTTGTGATTGTGTCGGTTATTGTTTTGTGTCGCACTAGTTGTTGTAAATAGAATACGGTCTTCAAATATTACATAATTATATAAATATACACAATTAGATGTATAATATCCATTACAGTACATTATATGAATTTATTATTATATAAAAGTACTTATATTATAATATTACATATTACTGCGTCTTGCATGCATTATATTCTGTTATATCTTCATGTGAAGCGCTACATAAGATCCAAAGGCAGGAGATTTCCGTGTCGTCTTAAAATATCCAAATAACCCAACGATCAACCAATAAGAACAAATTCATTGATTCAGTGGCAATTTATGGGGATTGAGTGCCACTGTTAGAGAGGTCGATGGACTGATGATTTTAGTTTAATGGAAAGATGGATGGAAGGACGGATGGACGGATGGACGGATAGATGGATGGACGGATGGATGGATGGATGGATGGATGGATGGATGGAAGGATGGATGGAAGGATGGACGGACGGACGGACGGACGGATGGATGGATGGATGGATGGATGGATGGATGGATGGATGGATGGATGGATGGATGGATGGATGGATGGATGGATGGATGGATGGATGGATGGATGGATGATTAGATGGATGAACTCAACATTTGAAAGTTAATATTTTAATTTTATTTTATAAAACTTTTAATATATATGTTATTAATACTGCAAATGATTGACTCATTATGAATAGTAAATTTTGTCTCATTTTGTCCGGAAGAACAATTTTTTGATTATAGGAAACATTATCCTTAATAAGTTTTATATAAAAAATTTGATTAACCAAATATCTATCTAAATAACTTTCTAAATATTTAACTAAATTAACTATATAATAATAAACATTTAACCAAAACAGATAGATAGACAAATAAATGGAAAAGGTCAAACGCTAGAAGATGAACGCCCGACAGAGCAGCCTTGGTGATACATTACAATGAGGTACTGGCCTAAGATCTTTCAACCAAGCAAAAGGATTGGCATTTGGAGAGCAGTCAGGGCCATCGGGGTTTGGCTGATCTAATGGATGAATGGGTGGATGGATGAGTGGATGTATGGGTAGATTGATGGGGTGGACGGGTGGGTGGATGGGGTGGAATGGGGTGCGTTGGTGGATAGATGGGCAGGCGAGCGGATGAAGAGAATAAAGCTATTGAAGATTGGAAGGGTGGACATATAGATGGATGATAAACGGATAGATGGGATAGATGATTGGGTTGGTCTCTATAGATGGATGGACGAAAGTGACAAGCGGTTTCTGTATAAAGCGCCCGATACATTGGAACATTAATCGTCAGCCAGCCTCATTCACGTATGAAGATCAACCCTGCGGACCGTCATTAGCCCTCACCATCTTCTTTCTATTCCGCATCATCTCCCCCAATTGTTGCTCCCATCGTGTTTCAAACTGGGTTCGCCATTATTAACGAAATAAAACTCAAAAGCCTCAAGACTCTTTATAAGCTTGGACTTCATGTCTAAGAATAAAATGATGCTGATTCTGGTCTTTGGTGTCAATTAATGATAATCGTAAAATATTTTAAATTCTACTAATATGAATATATAAAAGTGCTTTAATTATTAGAATAATTTATATTCATTTTGTAATTGCAACGTTTTATCCCATATCTTCATGAATTCAGATTGTTGTAATATTCATCTCTTTTGATGACATTTGAAATAAATAGTAATAACAGTAATATCATATAATTTCATTATTACAATTAATGTTATGATTTCCTAACCTTTAGAACCACTCATCCAATCCACCCTAATAACCACCCACCAACTGGCCCACATCACTAACCCCTCGCATCAATTTTTCTTCCCGTACAGGGTCGTCCGTCAAGAAGTTGACAACTAATATCAGAAATGATTGTCACGTGGACAAATCAAATTCCTCTTCGCTCCTGTTGAGTTTCATTGCCTATCTTCAGCGAGAGACGAACTAGGAAGTTACTTAATTGACTTTAAGACGATGATGATGATGATGATGATGATGAAGAAGACGATGACCAAAAAGATGACGATGGCTGATGATGGCGATAATGTTGTTGATAATACATTATTTTTGCTTTTCCGATTTGATATAATTATAATAATATAATATATATTTATTATATAGGCAGAGCATCCACGGACCCCGAAATTTCTGTCGGCGATTCTGGTCAGAGGTATCCTTTGAAGTTTGAGGAGCAGATTTTAACAGCAATTTCTTGAATTTAAACAGGGAAAACAGTAGACATTCATGATAAATTTCAGTTTTCTTAATTTTCTGATCATCTCAAACCACTCTGGGAACTCTTTGATATTAACCCCGCTCTAACATATTTAACATTCCTCTGTCCTTCCACTGAAAACAAGAAGTTGTCGGTTAAATACCGCCTAAATTTAATTTTAGCATCATTTGCATAAAGTTTTGTTTTGAAATCTTCAAGTGTCACAGGAGGAATTTATTAAAACCGGGAATACAATCAAAAGAGTCAGGAAAATAAATCTACGCCTTCAAATAGTTGGACTTCCAAGAAGAGAAAGAAGAAGAAGAAACGGAAAAAAAGGAGGAGGAATGTTTGAATGGATGGTGTTCCGTGACGGAGTGGGATTTCCCAGGAAAGGTCGTCCCACCCATGGATGTGACAGGTCGGATCATCCCCCGTTGTTTGATGCAACTGCTGGATGGTTGATTTAAATTGAAATTTCTTTTCTGAATTTGTTAAAATTGAATATTATCCAGTGATTAATGGGAATATTATAATTAATACTTATTTTACTAGATTTAGGTTAAGTAAAATTAATAACAGTTAGATTTTTAAGCTAATGTAGTACAAGAATTGCGTTTGTTTTAAAAGCTTCAAAACCATCTTTAATTGTAACAACAAATAAATTCAACCTTCACCTTCCTTTCCATGTTTTCTGATTATTATTCGTTATTAACTTGAATTTGATGGAAGTAATAATTTGAAGTGTTACATTAATTTCCACGTTACTGCTGTTGTCACTGCTAATTTACCACAAACTTTACGTTAGGTTACTATTATTTTTATTAGCAAATATTATTTCAATTGTCGGCTTTATTAGAGCCATCCTGATGCTCATAAGCTGGCCTACATCGTCTCATGTCATGCCTAACACAATCATCGTCAAAACGAGCACCAGACGTAAAACTAGGAGTTTCAAACTCTCGGCAATAACTCGGAAGTGACGTCACTGCGTATCCATCCGGGCGCTGGATAGAGATAATGGATGTTTTTGAAATTTGTTTTCCATCCAATCATCCGTGCTCTGAGTTGACAGACTGTTACTCTACTTGACGTTTTGACTCTCAGAGCGCTCTCATCTTCATGCCACAGCGTCGGCAATCAGCCTGTCCACCGATTGCTTCCGATGGTCTGATTAATTTTTCTTCCCAGGATTTATCGAACGAGGCGTCGGAATTTTACGGCCCTTGCCTGTAAAAAAAAATATTCGCACCGAAAAGTCTCCGATCAATTTTTCTTCTTTGATTTCAGTTCCGCCGAGAGCGCGCTTTATTAAAATTTTTGAATATAGTTCGTTTAGCTTTGATCGACTGCCGATGTTTTTTTTTTGTGATCGTCCAAGTGGATTATTGTTATGTGGTTCGAAGCTAAACAAAATGAATAAAGACAGAAATTCCAAAAACTTTCTTTTATTCAGTTGAAACCGTCTATTTATTCTCAAAAATACACATTAAAATAATTCTATTTCGCTGACAGCGTCGAACGTGAAATAATACGAATAATAGCAATTAATAATATTAATAACAACGACATAAGTTGCTCCTGCTTCGATAAATGCTTTAACAACGATGAGTAGCAACTTCCTAACAAGTACAATTCACTAAACAGTCGGACAGATGACGAAGATGATGGTTAGCAGAAGCAACAGTTCTCCGCGAAATAGTTTTTTTCTCTTCCAGGAAAAAAATGAAAGTAACTAGTGGAGTTCATGCTCATGAAACGTTTGTCTAAAATATTAAAAAAAAAGAAATTCACCCCGGGAAAAATCGTCTAAAAAGCGCAAGCATCATAGGACGGTTTGTTCGAAAGAAATAAAATTCATAAAAAGAAAATTGTAAACAATCAACAGAAAAATGTTGCCGATTTAAAAAAAACGCAACACAAATAGCCTCCGCTAAATATTTCGAACGAGGCGCTATAATATCGATCCACTTTTAAATTGTTTAGATTAGGCGTCTGCTTCCCTCGAGGGGAAACGTGGAGCTTTGGACGATAAAACTAATTTGCGAATGGTCTTTTCCAAATTATTTATTGAAATAAAGACAGTCGAAATATAAATATGAACGAAAAATATGAAAACGTGGATGCAAAAGGAGCTTTTAAACAAACTATCAAAAAACTACTCCGATGTCTTTATCTAAATACAACTTAAAATATGAGGTAATCCTTTGACATTGACAAAATACATCTTAAAAAATGAGGATTTCTTGTTATAAATGACTAATGCAAAGAATGAACAAAATATGTGTACTCTTGTTTTGATTTTCTCACTATTAATCTCTTATCTCTAGATGAGAGGATAGGATAAGAGCTAAAACTTTGATGATTATCAGCAAAGACCAGTGGGTTGGACAGTAATCGATAGTAAGCCGAAAATCCAGAAAATTACGCCTCAGTTTTCACTGACCTGATAAGAAACAAAACAGAATTCTAGTACCGCTAAATACAGATCAAAAAAGCCACGAAAAATCCAGGCATAGAAAGTCGAGCGAGAACGCCACGTAATAGTAAACACAAGTAAAATTCAATGCACTGCTGAAGTGAGATAATACAGAAAAAAAGTGTACGATGAATTTTGTAAAATAAAATGGCAAAAACCAGAAATAAACAAGGAAGGAAAAGCTATAGTTGAGTAATTGCTTGTGTCGGGAGTGGACGGTTGACGACGGAACATCCTCGCAAAGGGCTTTTCGTGGCAAACAAAGACCAAAAGACTGATAGGGGAAAAGAACTACACCATTAAAAAGGAAACAAAATATATATTTTTATATATATGTATATATAAGTATACGTGTATGTATAAATATATGTATACGTATCACTGAAATGGGACAGAAATAAGAGATGCAATTACACCCAAAAGTTTTCTCTATCAAAAATAGCTATCATTTTTCTTCACCGCCCTCGCAAAAACTCAAACCTTCTCAAACGGGAGATGGCAACGCATTTTAAAGATTTTACAATCACTTACTACTGTTTTTTCTGCAAAAGGGCGGTCATAATGTCCCGGAGAGCATTGTACAAACAAGCTCCGATCGACTGTAAGTGTCAAAAAAATGGAAGACTGATAGTTACAAAAAATAAAGGAAAAACGTTTTCAAAAGATCATTTTTGAAAATGACAAAAATCTCGTGACAGCGAATGAGTTCCTTCAGATGAGATTGTATGAAACGAAAATTTTCAAAAGAAAAAAAAAAGAATTTCACAGAAGATTTTCGGTTCAAATTTTGAACTGTTCGGCCTTGAGAGTTACTGACCGACTGAAATAAAGAAACATCAGGGAAGTCATCACATTTTTGAGTTGCATATCGAGACGTAAATTTGCAGTTTTTTGTTTGTGTCAAAACAAAATGAACAAACACAACTAGTAGAAAGTAGACATGTCATTGTACAGAAATTATTTAGAAACTAATTATTTAAAAATTAATTACTAAAAAATAAAAACTTAATCAAAAGCGGTGAGAAAGCAGAAATACTTTTTCTAGGACAGGTAGACAAACGTCGGCATGGACACTGGACAGCATGCACAAGATGGGATATTGTTATCAAAACCTCCATGAAAAGATATCAGCATCCAAATATTAATGATCAGAGAATTTGATAAGGGATGCAATTAAAAGTTAAAATACAAAAGTAATTTTTTTAATAATAAAAATTAAAAAATTAAATTAATATCGACGTTATCGTAAAATTGATGACAATAATGCAACAAAATAGATATATCAGTGGAAAATTTTTGTGAATATCTACAAAAACATTCTATTGGAAGACCTTGGAAGACATTAGCCAATTAGATATAAGGTACAGATCTGCAAGAGTTATAAAATAATATTAAATTGATTAAATTCTGGATTAAATGCAGAAAACAAAAACAATTACAATTCACATTCATCGAAATGTGAAAAAGCGAACGAAATAGCTTGAATTACAGACAATTATCACTCATTTACAGATAAACAACTAAACAAGAACAAATGAAATTTAAGAAAAATTTATTAGCATGAAAACCACAGCAAAAAATACAACATAAAACTCAACAATGATGCAGTATGTTGAAGAAGAAAAAAATAGTGCATGCAAACAGAATAGAAAGTGAAATCAGTATCACGTGACCTCGAAAACTTCCAGAGTCTACTTAGAAACGGCACATGCATAGCTTGACGTATATAGGCAGAAAGACAAAGGATAGTCGTCAAGTCTCGGTTGTAAATCGTGAGTCAATGATCAATAATCGATAGAGAAAGGACAGGCTGACAACAACAACAACAACATAAATAAATAAATAAATAACAACGTCAACGAATCACAAACATGGAGACAGCCGCGTCAACAGAAGTCGAGACAACACCGACCTAAAAACCGACGGAGTCGTAAATTGCACGAAGAACAACTTTAGAAACAACAGTCAACGATCAAAAGTTCAAAAATAAGAAAAAAAAACGAAATAAAGCAAAGTACTTTTAAGAAATTCATTTTCGTCATTCTGAAATAAATAGAATTCAATTAATAAGATCCGGTTTAAACAGAACCAGCAACAATAGAATTATTGGACCTGTTCGGATATTGCATTGTCGGCCATAAGCAACGCAAAAAATTCGAAAGCCAACGACAAAGTTCTGATATGGGATGGAGTTGTTGTCAGTAGTAGTAATAGTAGTAGTAGAAGTTGTTGTTGTTGTTGGCGGCTAGATACTGCACTTTTTATAATTTTCAATGGTCGATAAAAAAATAATTCATCATCGTCGTCGTCATCATCACCACCATCATCATCGACATCATCACCAACACCAACAGTATGTCTTCAGATTAATCAGGTATAGAAAAATAATATCACTCTTGCAATAATATGACGAGCACAGGCGAAAAAAGATAAATAATAAAAATAATGAAATAAATATAAGAAATTCTCCCAAACTATCGCCACTTGCGCTCGACAACGCCGTCAAATTTTTATTTTATATTTTTCAGATCACGTGACCACAGAAATATAAGAACTCTCGGTTGCGAACATCGACGTCGCATTAATAAATATTCATTCATTTATTCTTAGTTTGAAAATAAATCTTGAATTTCTTAATTAATACAATGCAAAATCTTAAATATATTTTGATATAATTTGCAATAATTCCGAAACAATGCCAAAGCAATATATTCTCTTGCAACATACGGCCGAATCGTTACCAACAACGATAAAAGCAAAACAACAGAACAAAAATAAAAACTAACGACAACATTAGCATAATTTATCCTCATTAAATATTCATCATTCTGATTTGCATGAATAATGAATTAAATGTCTTACTGGCGACGACAGAGACGACGATACATTGATCAGAGGTGATAATAATGATGACCGAAAGGAAAAAACACACTTTCACGTGTAACTAAAAATATAATAATAATAATAATAATAATAAACAAATTATGATGATGATGACGATAATAATGATGATACAACAATACCCATTAATAGCAATGATCACCTATGACAATCTATTCAGCAGGCTATCCATAGATGGACGGACGGACAGGCATATAGACAGACAGACAGACAGACAAAGAAAGAAACAAACAGACAGAAAAGAATCAATGCATAGATCTTTTGAACGCTTGAAAGATTCTTTAAAGCTAATAAAATACACTGCTTTTAGTAGGGATTGTGTTTACTAACAAAGCATAAAACTGTCAATTGGGATCATTACCAAGTGTTAATGCGGCCAATGTTTATTGATGTTGTTGTTGTTGTTGTTGCTGTTGTTGAAATGGTAATCGGTTCGACGTTGAAATTATCAGTATTGTTAAATGATTTAATTGTGTAAATTGTAGATTATTTACTATAAACTTATTTAGCATCATTTATAACTAAATTTTAATTAATTACAATTTATATGATTACTTATAACATAACTATATTCTTATTTTCACATGTTATTATTAATGCTGAAACTGATGTTCGATTAACATATCATTATTATACTTTAATATTTAATATATACAACCTAAATAACACAAATGTAGTATGTACAATACATATTGTTAATGTTGTGTTAAAACAACATACAGAAAGAGGTAGCAAGCAGTTTGGATTGAATTCTACGACTACAGATAAATCCAGAGATTACCTGTAATACGTAAACAAATGTTTGAGTGAATACATAGCTGGATGACTGGATGTATGAATACATGTTTGAATGAATGCATGCATTAATGAATGAATAAATGAATGAGATAAAAAATAAATGAAGAGGCGTTTGAAGAATGAATGAAGATGCAGATGCATGCATGCACCCACAGATGAATTGCTGAATTGAAAACCTTTTTTCGATAAGAGATGACTTGTGGATAGCCAGCAAAAAATGGAGAAAGAACAGCTATGCGTGAACTCTTAGGAATTTCCAACAAAGCAGATTATACTCATCATCGCTTCTCTTATTGAAAGCAGAATCATCGTCATCACCACCCACCATAATCATCATCATCACCATCATCATCATCATAATCACACCCATCACTATTCAGGTATTCTTCATCACCATCCATTACTCATCCTTGTGCAACCAGATGCTTCTTTCTTCATCCTTCATTCATTCCCGATAAGGTGTCTCCTGACCTCGAGACCTCTTTCTTCACGAGAACTTCATCGTCGTCATCATCGTCGTCGTCATCATCATCAAAGTCGACTGGCGATGAACCTCATCTGAAAATACAATTCATTAAAATGTCTATAAAACCCATAGATGGTCATAAATCAAACCAATCGAAGAAACTCGAGATACGAGCGATATTTGAGGAATTCCAAAACAAAGATGAATCATTTAGAGAGAGGCGTCCGTCCAGGCGCCTGCTTTTACTCGATTCGTTGCTTCGACAGCGTCTCCTGCGGCAGCTACTGTCGACTGCAAGAGCGAGTCATCGACGAAGGCCATTCGAAAACCAGGACATAAAAATGCTGATCAAGCTATTAGCTCAACCCCCTAACCATTTTGAAAGGTCCATTTTATCAGACCGGCTACCACCTACCGCATCGGCGTCTGAAGCGATTGACGATTCGTAGAAGCGACAGACGAATCTGCGGCCACAATCACAGCTGAGCAAGGCAGTATAAAAGGGTCGTTATGAGCAATATTGCAATAAGAGGCGGAAAATATAAATGGTCGAGCTACGAATGCGTGAAATTTATTCTTTTTCCTCCACAGACTCTCTCCGACTCGATCTAACGTGCAGACCATTGTACCCGGTTGTTTAGCCCCCATTATGTCCCTAAACCACGGCGTCCTTTTTCTCCTGCCTTCTCCTGTAGACGGCAGTACCAACGTTAGGCGAGTCAGGGTATCTCTAAAAAAAGTATTTGGTTCAAAAGGTGCAAACCCGCTGTAGCATTGTTCAACGTAACTTGGATAAAAACATACTACTGCTCAACTTCTGAGTCAATAATATTGTTAATAATTCTTATTATCGATACTAACAACAGTTATTATTATTATTATTATTAATTATTATTATCATTCATGTAATTAAATAATTAGATAACTAACTATTAATTAGTTAAAACAGTTATTATTATTGTTATTAATTATTATTATCACTAATAAAATTAAATTATTAGATAACTAAACTATTAATTGATGTCATAATAATATTTTTAATTAATTCAATAATTACGATGAAAATGAGGACGACAAGCAACGACACCAAAATGAATCTCATAGTTGCTTTCTGCACTTAAAGATGCACCAGTTGCAATAAAGCAGAGATTGTATCGCTAATTGTTTACGTGAATAGATGCTTGCATGGATGGTTAGAAGGACGAACGGAAGGATGGAATCGTGGATGGATGGATGGATGGATGGATGGATGGATGGTTGGATGGATGGATGGATTGATGGATGGATGGATGGATGGATGGATGGTTGGATGGATGGATGGATGGATGGATTGATGGATGGATGGATGGATGGATGGATGGATAGATGGCTGGATGGTTGGTTGGATGAATGGATTGATGGATTGATGGATGGATGGATGGATGGATGGATGGATGGATGGATGAGTGGATGGGTTGGTGAACGAGAGTCAGCGCGACAACAGCGGCGAAGTCGTCATGCCTGGAGATATTATCGTCAAATGAATTCACATTCCGAAATCACTGCCTTTATTGCCAGCAATAACGACGGCGATGATGATGATGATCATGGGAACAACAATAATAATAACAATTATAAAAAAAAAAGCAATTTAATAAATATTATATTAAAAAATTAATTATTAATACTTTGCTACCACCATCATTATACTTGCTTCATCATTATCGTAATAATAATCATCATTACATTACCTTTATCATCATCCACATAATAATCATCATTACATCACCATCACCTTCATCTTCATCATCATCATCGTCCCCAAAATTACACCCACACACAATAACGGTACAGAAATCGCCACCGATTCCACCATGGCTATCAACATCACCATGGCAATGCCGACCCGGTCGCCCTCTCGGTCTCTTATTTTATGGGAGAACGAAGGATGAATATAAGAGTGGGTATCACCTCTGTGGGCCTGTTCATAGACGGACGGATGGGGGAATGGATGGATGGATGGATGTAATAGCGCGTACGACTTGTGGATGTTTTGTGCGCCTGCATAGTCAAAAGGTTAAGACTCACCTCACGATGGCAGCACGGATTCGAATCCCAGCAACGGACGTCAATAAACAACATCAACATTAACAACAACAACAATATCAACAACCTATGTCTGGCATCTACGCCACTGTAATTAAAAACAGGCCGGAAGACCCTGGTAATCCAGGGAGTGAAAATCAGTGAAGTGAGGGAATCATGAATTGAAGTGGAATGAGTGAGTGAGTGAGTGAGTGAGTGAGTGAGTGAGTGAGTGAGTGAGTGAGTGAGTGAATGAGTGAGTGAGTGAATGAACGAAAGAATGGATGAATGATGCATGGGTGAGCGAATGAACAAGGACAAAACTGAATTAAAGATTATTTCGCTGGATGGAAGTTAGAAAAACTGAGTGAGAAACGCAACAACGGAATGATTATGATAGTGATCGTCATTAAGGTTACTGTTGTTTGTGATTGGCATTTATCCTGAGCAGAATCGAATGGTTGATCTCAAACGAAACTCCCTGAGATTGAATTTAAGTGAGGACTGGAATTGTAAGTGCGGATTGAAGAAAGCATCAGGTACACGTGCATACAGACAAACATACAGTTACACAAACATACAGACGCACACGTGCAATCACACGAACGCAGTGAAATGAATGAGAAACAGTTATTGACTAATACAATCGGAATGAAGTTTTTATCTTCGCTGATCTCTGCCTGCTCTTCCGTTCATCCGTGACGACCCCCTCTCCTTGTCTCATTCCTTCTCTGCTTCTCTCTTTTTATCATCATCATCATCATCATCATCATCATCATCATCATCATCATCATCATCATCATCATCATCATCATCATCATCATCATCTTCGTCGTCGTCTTCATCCTCATTTTTGGAGGAATGGATATTCATCGGCAGTGATGAGTTTGGCTCCTCCCTGGATGAGGGCAAAAGATGAACTGAGCGAGGCGCGAAAATTAACTCAAGTTACGAGCGGATGGATGGATGGAGATGAAGATGAAGAAGACATTCGTTGGGAATGCACGGATGGATGGATGAATAAGTGAATGAGTTGAATGAATGAATGCATGAATAAGTGAATGAACGAGTGAATGGATGGATGGAATAATTTATGGACTGCTTCGACAGCAAGCGGATAACAGGGAGGAGCCTTTGCGCTAAATCGATATAAAGCTGTGATTGATTCCAGGGAATTTTAACCGATTGATTGAGAGTGCAGGTCACAATTGATTGACGGACTCGAGAGTGGTCAGTAACATGAACTCCTATATACAAGTATATTTTAAGTTTTAGTTTAGGAGTCCAGGTTAGTAAACACGGGACACGATCAGTCATCCGGAGAATTGATCCTTCTGTCGTTTAAATTTCCCATCAATCCATCTTTGAATGAAATAACGAATGAAATGAAGTAATATTAAGAATAAAAAATAAACATAATAACGATAATAATAATAATAAAATTTCAAACTGCTAGTTAATACCCCAACATCGCTGACGAGGTTTATTATAGTGATAATTAGAGATCTACAGAACTAATGGTTTTAAAAATCTCGCTAAATACATCGTCTATACCGACCACATCAACCACATCAACCACACTGACCACATCAACTACATTAACCACACCTACCACATCAACTACACCTACCACAACGACCACATTAACAACATCAACCACATCAACCACACTAACCACACCGACCACCTCATTCACATAACCAAGACGACATCTATATAACCTTCATCTCGCCACTGAAACCTGTAAAAAGAGGAGATTGTTTAAAAAATGAAGAAAAGAAAATGGTGGAAATATTATATATCCGGATATATAATACATTACGTTCTCTCGATGAAGTCCACAGTAATAATAACAACAATAATGTAATAAGTACAAAAGTAATAATATTAATTATAATAATAATAATGATAATAATAATAACAATAATAATGTAATAAGTACAATAATAATAATAATTATCATAATAATGATAATAATAATAATAATAATAATAATAATAATAATAATATTGATGACGATGGTGATTGTATTATTGGATATTATAGTATTATAGTAAATGTATTCAAATTTTAGCTTTAAAGTCATAACGCATTTTTATATTATAATTTCACAAATTTGTTGCTGTTCTTGCTGATATCGAATAATATCCAATAATATTAATTACATATTTTTTTTAGAAAATAATATTCTATTCAACACACACATAATCACACATATATTCAAATTTGCTCATTGAACGGGCAAAATAAGAAGACTGAAGCGACACAAAAAAGGATTAACCGATCCTGAGGCGGAGGAATGCAGTGACGAATGGATGAGACGGTGGAAGAATACATTCCAGGCGATCTAAATAATTAGTAGGAAGAGAAAAAACACAAAACACATGACGCGCTTCGAGAGATGGCGCGAATGACGAACGGATTTAAGGATGGAAAAACCCCGGCTGCTATTAATAGAACGAGAATCTTCAAAACGAGAAACACTCGTCGGTAAGTCAAGGTAAACGGAATCTACAGTCCGTGGTATCGGCTCGGTTACGTACCATCTCTGTAGAAAATGGTTGCTGTTGAAATCGATGTCATTGTTTATAATTATAAGATTGCTGGTCTTGTGGTAGTTAAGGTTTGGTTGAACTACAATGAGATGTTGTTGCCACCTAATTTAGATCATCTCAGGGATGGAAGGGTAGTTAGGGTCACAATCTCAATTTCAATCCTCCAAGAAAATTCCTGTAGCATGTAGCTATTTAACTTTTTTACTAATCAATCTTCTAATTAAAAGCTCCGCGTTTTACGTTCAAACCCAGCGAAAATTAGTGGAGATCGTTTGTGCTCCCCGACAACAAATGAGGTTAGGGATGGGGGTAGGATCGGCTCGAGTTTGAATTGAACCCATAATTGCTAAACATGGACGTTCTAAAGTCGATAAGACTTTACCTCAGTTTCTATGTTTTATTCTTACATTTTCCATTTTTATTTTCCTTTCCGAATTCTTTAAAAACGGCGCATAAATTTGAGGATGAAATTTAAATGCAAACAAGGAAATTCCGGGATCGACTTTTTTCCACAAAACTGGAAGCGGCATCTTATTGGGTTTTATTTAAATTTTCCAATTCAAACAAGAAATTCAAATTAAACTCTCGCATTTTCTCAATTCTCAATTGCGTCGATAACGTCAGGCAGGCAGTTACGCAGCGACAACAACCGCTTCGACCGCAAAAACGACGACCACACCAGTGGTCCACATCATTGCGCCTAATTGCCAGCATAGGCGTGATTGCAATCTCGATCCTCTCCTATGTGCTCGTGAAGTCGGCTACAGCGACCGCAGTGATCGCGAACGCCAGAACGACAATTTCCAATCGTTTTAAATTTCTTTAAAGCACCTTTGTCAGTTCGATCGGGAATCAAATACAATTCCATCAGTTTAGATTCCTCTCTTATTTCATTTATTTCATCACCTGTATGTATCACCTGTAGCTTTATCGCGACACCAATCGCTCTAGCCACGTCGCTCCTACCACAGCGATCGCAATTACCGCTCTTCGGTAGTCGGCATCGCCCAACTATGTAATCCAATTGAGATCGCGGTTTTCCGACGAAGCGCAGACCATTCTGGACCAGGAGCGGGAATATCTCACGCGCATGTCGTAATTGGAGTCACTACTTCCTTCAGGCACCGGAGATAACGATGATGATGACGATGATGATGATAATGATGACGAGGATGATGACGATCATCATGATTGCAAGTGGTGGATGGTTATGCGGTAATAAGATGAAAGAATAAATGAACGAATGAATGAACTATCGGATGGATGGATGAATAAAACCATCCGGATGGAAAGACCGAATCGAATAAAAGAAAGAACTCGGCGCAAGTTGACTCTCGAGTTATGTCAGACACTCCCGGAATGTTGGGATGGAGGCTGTCCGCGTTTTTTCGGGGACCAAGACAAATGGATGAATAACAGAAATGTTGTTCTTTCTCTTGTTATTATTATTATTATTATTATTATTAATATTATTTACTTGTTTATTATTTATTACTATTATTATTTTTATTGTTATTACTTACTTGTCAGTTAGTATTATTAATGATGATGTTCGTGGTTAAAAAGGGAAGGCTTTTTTGTTTTTCTTCGAGGGAAAATATCAACCTCATGTTTTCCTTTCGTCAGCAACATCATCATCATCATCACCATCACTTCAATCATCGTCATCATCATCGTCGTCGTCAACACCACCGGCATGACTTGGATCATCATCATCATCATCATCATCATCATCATCATCATCATCATCATCAGCAGCAGCAGCAGCAGCAGCAGCATCGCACATGTTTTGTGAGAATAACCACCAACTTCTCGAAATGGCTCCTCATGTTCAATATTGCCTCAAGCGCCGGAAGTAGTGGTTGCCACGGAGACTCGGGAGGGTCGGAGATCACGTGATCAGCTGCTTCCAGGTTCAAAGGTTAAGCTTCGGAAGGAGATTTAAGAAGACAAATGGAAAAGTAAAGAGAGAAATCGACCTTATGCGAACGAATGGGCGGTCGGATAGATATATAGATGCATGGATGGGTGGATGGATAAAGGGAAGGACGATCAGATGAATGAATCTATGACATAAATGGACTGTCGGATGATCGGATTTATGACCGAGTATAAATTGTTATCATTTAATCAATAATAATAATAATAATAAAAACAAAAAATATAAAATATTATCATCACCACCTTCGCCGCCACCACCACCACCACCACCACCATCATTATCATCATCAGGACCTCAAAAAAATCATGGAGGACCACAAATCAAGGGGTAGTGGATTTTTGTAAGAAATGCCCCGAAAGCAAGGCAAGACGAGAAATATTGGGGTTGTGGTGGGAAAGGTTGCTCGAGATGATGGAGGCGAGTGAATTATGCGAGTGCAAATGTGAATTATTCATTCACTGAATTAATTATGAATTGCGTGAGTTATATAACTATGTAACATCAGACGTTGGCCAACATCGAGGTCGCTTGATGATGATGATGATGACGACGACAATGACAACGACGATAAAGTAAAAAATATGAATTAATAACTATAAATAATAATAATAATAATAATAATAATATTAACACTTAACATCGCCATTGTAAAATCAGGTTGCATTATAATGCGATCATAATTTATATTAACGACTCCGACAATAATATTTCTGGTTTACTAGTTTTTTTTACTTTCCTAACAAATGTTTCCATTCTTGTGCTTCGTGTGCTGGTGCGCGTTCGTCGAGCAGACGTCAATTAAAGAGCGCCAACGGGTTGCGGATGTTCGGAACACTTTTTTCACAAAAACGCCTCCTTAGACGAAACATTTGCGAATAAAAATATTTTTGAAAAAACAGGAGAAAGTAAAAAGTACAGAAAAATACGAAGTACAACGGAAAATTACAGAACAGAAGTACAATGGAAAATTAGAGAACATGTCAATATATAGGCAGTTGATATTATAGGCATGTACAGGACGTGAGGAAGATAAGTAGCAGAGACGAGAAATCACTGAATTGATGGAAGAAAGTTGGATGAATTGAAGATATTTTTATTTTTTGTTGACAAATTTTAACTGCTTCAAATCGAAGAGAGGATTTTAAAGAATTCACTTTTGTTACTTTATTCAGATTTTTAAAACTTTCAAACGACTTTTTGAGACGGGCCCTCGACATGGAACATTCCTTTGAATAAAAACTAAAACGTAATAACAGTTGTTACAATTATAATATTATATATTTATATTTATTATTAGTAGTATTATTAATTATTGTAAATTATTATAATGTAATATAATGTCGGCCTTCAACAATCATGTAGTTGTAATGTATTTATTATAGATAACCATGTCAACGTCGTCATCATTACCATCATCATAATCATCATCATTAGTTCATGACTATAGCATTATGAACAATTAACATTAATAATAGTTAAAATAGCAATATTCCGATAATAATTATTGAAAAAAATAACAGTGATAATAATAATAATAATAATAATAATAATAATAATCACCGTTATCATAATCATTGTAATAATAATAATCACCGTAATCATAATCATTGTAATAATAATGATAATCATCATCAACAACAGCAACAACGACAAACCTTCCAACGAGGGGTTATGGAATTCCAAAGCAATAAATTATGAGATCTTCCAGAAAGTCGACTATTTAAGGAAAGAAAGAAAACTTGACAAGCAAAAAAAATGGCGACGAAGATGACTCGATGATAATGATGATGATGATGATGATGCTTGTGGTGTTGATGACGACGATGATGATGATGATGACGATGGTGATGATTATGATGTTTGCGGCATTAATGGATGCCGAAGACAGGGTGTGAAAAAGAGACTTCAAAGAAACCCGAGTTACTGAAGAGAGTTGCTATTGTCATAACAACGGTCCTATTTACAGTGGTAATTATTCCAATCGTAGTATGTACAACTAGAATTTTATGTATATTATGACTTATTATTTATTCATAATAATAACAAATTGTTTATATAACTAAATAAAATTAATTAACATTATTATCGTGACAAAACAAATATAATTGTAACTATTAATAAATATTATAACGATTATTAGCATTATTTTACATTTATACATTTGTCTTTCATTGTTTTATATTTCACTTCCTAACAACAGTTATCTTTACCATTATTTAACTAATCAATTAAATAATAATTAACATTATATTACTATTACAAAATAATAATTATTATATTTATTATTAAGTAATTAGTTAATTAATTAATTAAGATTAAAACCGAAACCAATTACAAGGAGATAAAAAGGGTACTTTATCTCAAGGTTTTAAACAACGCGTGATATATTATCGGTTATATATTAGTACGTTGTATATTATTCATACATTGTATATTATATATACATACATTTAGCCACGCCCGAACGAAATCAGTTCCGCTTGGCCACTACATTTTCATGGATCCATCTCCATTCTTTAGTGAAGAGTTACAATGGCGGCCGGAAATTCCCAGCGGGGTAACGGGGCTATTTTAAGGCCGGCGGCGGTGCCAGCGTTTGGGGTAATTTATGGGTTCTCAATCATCATACGTCCGCTTCGATTTCAGACTCTGGCAACGGAATTAGCAGGTGAGTTACATACACATGGAGATTCAATAGCTCCCTGTTTTCGGGAAAGGGTTCTCCTGTCTTTAAGGGGTCTTTTGTAACGACATGGTGATGGCGATGCTGATGATAATAATAACAATTGCCGCCACCATCATCGTCATCATAATCGGAGAAATAAAAACAGTGACAAACATATCATACTATTTTGACGTTTATTCAGTTTTTCGTACGTTGAAATTTTACATTATCCTATAACAAGGCAAAAATTATATCCGCAAATGGCAGATGTTACGTCACAAGGTCGATAAAACCGGGCAATCGGTTAAGAAAAGCACGAGGAAACTGTCGGTTTCGAATACCAGACCTACGGATCACCTTTCAATGTCATCGTCAACTGAAGCCTCTCGAGCTGTTCCTATCATCATATCCTTTGGCGCCAAGAGTGGGGGTAAATGTCCAGGAGCAATTTTTAGCTATGTTTTGGCAAAAGTTTGGTGCATGCCCACTTTTAAAAACTTTTTTTGTTCTTCCATTAACTTATTAAATTAACTTAAGGGGCCCATGACCGCTTTGCCTGGGGCACGAAATTTCTATCGGCAGAGTATGAAATTATTATTATCAATCTCGATAATAAATCTCTTAAATATTTATTAGCATGTTATTAATTTGATCATTTATTTAACAATTGATTATTTATTACTTAAATACTTAAAAAACAAAACAAAAACTCACCATGGTTGTCCCTTCTCTAATAGGCCGTCCTTTCTGTGACGTCAGTGGGGCTGGAAGACGAGGACGAATTGGAGTTCGAGGAGATATCAGAGAAAGCCATGATACTGGAATCAATGCCAGCAAAGCGGAGGGCTTCATCCTGAGCCCTGTCTCCAGCCATGATGTACGAGAGGCCCGTGTCACACTGGAGGGCAAGATAGGGGGATGCGTTCTGCTTCCCACCGCCTCCGGAGTCGTTGAAGACGTGATTGGGGGAAAAGAGATTCAAGCCAGACAGAGTGGAGCTTGAACTCTGAAAGTTCAGCTCGGACGACCTGTCGTCTTTAGACTTGACGCTCTTCGCATCCCCTTGGTGATTCTGGGGGCCATTCATCATCATCGAAGACAGGAGTACGGAATTACGAGTGTAGTCGAGTTGGCCGCCAGAGCATCCGGTGCAGCTGCAGCCGAAGCCGTTCGTGCAGCTGCTGTTATTGTTGAGGTC
The DNA here is from genome assembly GCA_021613335.1 of Whitmania pigra. Lineage (NCBI taxonomy): Eukaryota > Metazoa > Annelida > Clitellata > Hirudinida > Haemopidae > Whitmania > Whitmania pigra. The sequence continues at coordinate 301,310 of JAJTWR010000380.1, read as the reverse complement.
GGAGAGTGAAAGATCGCAACAGTTGAATGGCAGCTGAGAGCCAAAGGGCTGCTGAGAGTGCAAGTTTGGCCCTAGGGCGCTGATGCCATTCTGCCTGATGGCCAGTATGGTGGCTAAAAGTTTCTGATCGAGTGTGGGAAGGTTTTTGTTGTTGTAGGCATTGCCAGGGTTGTTAAGAAGGATGTTGAGATAGTTGTTGTTCCTGTTCAGAGGACTATCGTTGCTATTGTTGTTGTTGTTGTTATTGTTGACGAGAGCAAAAGCGTTGTTGAATCTTGAATCGTAGTTACACAAGTCTGCCAGATTGGGGGCATGGTTGAGCATAGGACTGGCTTCCGACGCACCGAGGACATTTGAAGGATTGAGAACCGGTGAGTCGAATACGTCATCGTGATAAGACTTACCTGCGCACACGGGGGTCTCCCTACACGATCCTAGACTCATCTTTCTCATTCCGTTCTCTATCAGGTGCCGTCCGTGACCCGCTCCGCCGGTGCCAGCAAACCACGGCGGTAGGCCGGTGCCTAGAACGTCGGCAATGGAACTTGGCCATGCTTTTGGATCGTTCTTGACTTCGGACCAGATGGCCCCTTTGCCTGGTGACTTCATCATTGGTTGTGAGTGGCCTCCCAAAAGGGCGGCGGTGGCATGGTTCATGTGCTGCGGGTTGGCCGGCTGGCCGATGTTGCTGACGTGGCTTCCGGTAGCGTAGATATCGCCGGGGGAGCCGTTCAAGCTGTTGAGCAGCTGAAGGGCGTTGAATGAACTGCCGCTTGGCGGACCGGTCAATAGCGCTGAGAAGTCGTTTAATGGAGGAAGGAAAAACTTTGAAAGTTGTTGTTGCTGCTGCTGCTGCTGTTGTAGCTGCGGCGACAAAGTCGGCTGGTGCTGGAGTGGCGCCAGGTCAGCTATTCCGGTCCTCAGGGCTATATATCCCTCGATCTCGGCTTTGGCTCGTTCTACATTTTCCGGCGTGCCGGTTATCTCGAATATGGGCTCCTTATCGCGACTCGGCGTTACTATATAAGTCTGAGAGTCGAGCTGTATGCGCTTGATGGTCGCACCTTTGGGTCCGACCAGCAGACCGACCACTCGGTACGGCACTCGAACCCTTACCGTGACGTGGTTTGCCGACGAGTCCTGGGAGCCATTTCCATCCCCGTCAGACTCCGATGGCGGCGCCGGAAGCGGCCTCGCTTTGTTCAGGGCCATCACGTGATCGAAGTGTTCGGCCACCGACAGAATCTCCATCTTGGCGGCAATGACGTCATCGGCTCTTCCGGTCACGACGAATACCGGTTCCTCCCCCCTTACTGGTGTTTTGATGTAGGTGTTTGTCTTAGCCCTCAGGGCCTTGATTTTTGAGCCTGAACGAGAGATATGAAAGGATGGTGAGCGGATGGGAAGGATAAATGTCAATTATAAAGTAGTTGTTTGTTTATTGACATTGGTAATGATACATGTAATGATTGGTGTTGTCTACATGCAATGATTCGCTAACTACACTCGACCAAAACGCTTTCACCGATTTCTTCTGATTTACATAAGACAATTCCCAAACAGAGTACACGAACGCTACGAAAGCGACATTAAAATATTCATTTAATTTCTCTAGAGTTCAAAATTGAAACCTATTCTAATGCCATGCTAATGAGCAGTCACGCCACGGTGAAAACTGTCGCGGCGGTAGAGCGCTGGATGGAAACTCGGAGGTTCAAATCCTACCGGAGGGGGGTCATACATCATTTTTGAGAGATGGTGAAATTAAAAAGGCCAAGGATGATTAAATTCGCTTTTCAGATACTAAAGCAAGTTCGAGCTTGTCTAACACCAAATAACAATAAATTATTTGACATTACAATATATTATTATAATTATTACAAGTTCTCATTGTTATTACATTATAATTCTAACAAAGAGCTTCGTTTGGTAGACTTTTAAAAATTAAAAAAGAGAAAAAAAGCCAAAACAAAAAAAATCTGAAAACGGAGCATATTTCAGATAAGAAAGAATTATTCCACAAAGATTCTCTGAGAAGAGGAGGAAGAGGAGGAGGAGGAAAAGAAACATCTTGTTGTATTATCGCTCGCTCAATAACATAGATATCACGGGCGTCATCTTTCGGCCGCAAACCTAAAACTGACAACATCGCTCCAGTTCAGAAGCGAACGAACGACGACAACGAGTGGGTTTTGGTTTTTATGGTTTGAAATGCCCTTGGATCAGCCGCCATGATAGATTCGTCTGACAATGTAATGTGATGCAATGCATTGTAATGTAATGCAGTGCGATGCAATGTAATACAGTGCAATACCGATGCAAACAAATCTTATTTTGTCTTATTACGTCTTTTGAAATTCAGAAGACTGATTTAGCGAATAAATCCGAAGTCAAATAACCTGGCATAGCTACCGTTAATAAGCTTGACCTATCCATTGCTTTGGAAACTAGAACAAGAGGGAAGCATATGTATTGGTGAGGGGTTGAGTTACATACTCACTGGTCGTACACAGTATCTTATAAACTACACTTCCAATTATTATTATATTATACCAATCGATATTATTTTAAATGATTAATTATTAAAATTATAAAAATTGTTAGATATTGGCGTTCATTAAATTAAACAATTTATTTTTTGTTTTAATTTACTCAATTAGTTTTATTTATTAATAATTTTTGTATTTAAAGAGCCATAATGATCTCAAGTCACTCGAGTTAACTAAGAGAAATTGGTAAACAGTATATCACCTCGCTTCGATACCATCGCAAACAGCACCCGTGCTGTTCCAAATCAAGGAGTGGAAAAAAGAATTGATTGATGGAATGATCAGCTGATTGATGGAGTGATTGAAGACTGAACGTCTGCTGGAGCTCTTAACTGATTGAGTGGTGGTAAGTGAAGACTGGATGTGGAGACGATGTTAGAGGGAGTGCAAATGACTGATGCATGAGTGAAGCATGTGAACATGTGAATGGAACTCTATTGAGAGATGCATGGGTGAATTAATGATGACACGCATGAATGGACCCGATGGATGGACGGGAGGATGAATTAATGAAGATATGAATTTGATAGACGAGCACATTAACGGATCAATGAGTGAATCACAGAACTTATGCTTGGAGAGCTACATGTATGAATGTATAAATTCATTAATGCATGAATGGATGAGTGAATAGATGAATGATTCGAGGGAGGCGAGGCAATCACTTTAATGGAAGATAAAAGTCGCTACCAATTAAAAGCCTAATCGCTCGTAGCGCAAACGTACCGCATAGCGCGTTCACTCATCCGTAACAATCTGGGGGTTCATAACATCACGCCTGCTCCAGCCATCCAGTATCAACTAGTGACCCATTTTATTCACTTATGTTTACATCTGCAATATGTAATACTTAAAAATGGTACGAATCAGAGGCGCCAACTTGATAAAATTATTGGGGGGCAAATTTATTTCATAAACTTGTCGCTGAAACTTTAGTTTTTCATTGGTTTAAAGTGAATTGACGTAGACTGCGAAGAGCGACAGTTTTCATAGAAACTAGTAAAAAACCCAATTTTGCAAAACGGCGTGCGCATGAGGATATTGAAATTTTAAAATAATTACTACAAGTAAAGCAAAAATTTGTAACTCTGTGAATGCTCTTTATTTACAAATTAAAAGAGAAGAAATAAAATTATAACAATGACTCTAACGGTTTGTTTTTTAGAGCATAAATAACAAATGCTCTCTCAATAACAAAAGATCGTACATAAACAATTTTTACATATAAAAAGTTAATTTTCTCTTCTCATTTCTTAAAATAAATTCGTTAATAACGTCATCTAAGTTCATTTCATTTGCCAAATCCTTGTGAAACTGAAGAATCGATACGGAATTAAGCCGCTTTTAACCCATTGTTGATCTAAGGTAAGTTTTTAACCTCCGAAGTCCCGAGAAAGATCGTTCAGCTGTGGCAGAAGTTGAAAATTATTGGGGGGGGGGGGGGGCAAAATGATGCTTTGCCCCTCTGAAAAATTATTGGGGGAGGCAAAAAATGCTTTGCCCCCCTTAAGTTGGCGCCTATGGTACGAATGGGTGCAACGCCTATATGTCGAATAGCATTCATCCAATTTATGCCTGCCTTTCACAAATAAATACTCGGATAAACTGGCAATTATGAATAAATATTAGCCAATAAAATCCAAGAGAAACTATTAGGATTATTCCAACCAGACCCATCCACTCACAGCAGCGCCATCAAGTCCAACAATGCAAACAAGCGTCCCATTGAATCGACTACATAGAACTCTTTTAAAAAAAAACATTTGCAAACATGGACAATGGCGGGCGTAAAATCCATCCACGATAGAAAGAAGGGATAGAAAATCAAGCCGGGTTGAGTTGACGAGATATTGGGTGGGGTTTAAAAAAAAATAGAGGGAGAGATAAAGAACGCCATTATCCCTCTCGGCCGTCGAGGGTAGCAAGATAAATTCCTCTTCTCTCGATTCCTGGAAGATTTCCGAAGCTTCCAGAACGGATATTCGAGATCTTTATCGGAGCCAATAAAGTCAAATCAAAACCGGCAAATCGTTCGCCTTCGAACAACGTAGGAATCGCCAACAGTTGCCTTCCTTCCTTGTGGGAGGAAAATCTTTGAGTAACTCTGGGAAGGGGGGAGGAGGGGCAAATGGCACTCATCCTTCCATCTCGATTCAAACACTCAAAGACAGATCGATGGAAAGAGCTTATCGACCGGACTAACTCCGGCTATTTGTATTTGTTCAGGGATAGGCTTTGGTTTGCCTTCGTCCACTTTGATGCTCCCGTTGGGTCAGCCTAAGGTGCATAAGCCATCAATTCTCAAACTATAATTATTTCTTAAGAAATTAATAAAGTTACAGATTATTGTCAATAATAATTAATTCTAATATTAATAAATAATTGTGATCGACAATTATAGTTTTAAATTGTACAGATCCTAAAGAAATTATCGTTTTATTATATTAATATTATATTCATTTTCTGTTCATGAAAATTCTTGCTAATACTCAGAATAATGCTAAAGTGAAGTTTTTAAAAATGCCTAAGAATTGACTCTGCTATTTCATAAGCCCATATTAATAACATATTAATCAAAGTAATTTAATTATTTTTCCAAGAATGATGATCACAATAAACTTAAAATAATTGCTTCGTTAAACCTTCCAACATTATTATCAGTAAGACAGATGAGTTTATAAATTGTCTTTTTTATGTCTTCAAAAGCGTCGACATTTTCATTCTCTCACTCAGGGTTTGGATCCAGAACAATTCGAAGGTGGGGCCGCACGTTGTAACCAGTGGCCTGTTTTGGGGGCACGTCCACTAATATTTCAGCCCAAATTATTGAAATAAAATATTAACAAATTTAAATTAAAATAGACGTTATTTATTCTTAAATTTTACAAATCGTAGAGGACCAAGTCCCCCCACCACGCAAATCCGCCCCTGCTCATACTCGTCAGTCAATTCATCCTTCCACAAAGCCAACAAAGTCGAATACAAAATGAATTATGTCTTCCTTATTCATCAATTTATCACTACCCATTAATCACCGGCTATTTTGAGAATTTAATTCAAAACATTTTTTACTCGGAATTTTAACCTCCTAAAAAAAAAATTAATCAAAAATATTACATTCCAGAAGTAAGGAGAAGACATAATAAACCATTCGTCATTCAATGAATTTATCGGTCGCGGTATCGAGCTTAAGGCGGAAGTTTTAAAAATAGCACTGTTTATGATGATTAAGACTCCAGAATCTTTAGTCAGACGTTATTTACTGTCCGAAGTCTGAAACCAAGACTTAAGGCTCAAGATTCACAGATACAAGGATTTTTAACACAATGGAAAAAAGTGCAAAGTCTTGTTTATTGAAAGCCTTGAAGATCCTGTACTTGCTTTTGTGGACGAGATTGAAAATATCGACTTTGAGAGACTTGATTTGATTGAAGTTATCAACCGATTGATTTTATCGACGGTTGGAGTTTTGATTGATTGTTCTGGGAGTCTCCAAGACGAGATAAAGGATAACAGCGGAGACATAGAGGCGACAAAGGCCAATCAATATAACATAACTCTTGTCCAAGTCGAAATGCGATTCACCTCAGATTCTGATAACATTCTTCATTCCTGGAAAAAGTCCTTCCTATGTAGCAGTCGGTTTTGTGCCGATGCTGCAGCCGTCGAAGCAGCGACAGCAGCGGCCAATGCGGCAAAGGCTTCGTCTCCAACCTGATCAAAATGCTGCTACTGGAAGGCTTTAATTCGGCCTCGAAACTAAGTGCTTTATAAATGTAACTTATCTCGTCCTATCCTTAATTAAGGGGTGGAGTCGAAATGCATCGTCAATCGTCCGATGATGTTTTAAATTTAAATTTCAAAACGGGGATTAAATTCTTTAATTAATTTTTTTCAATTCCATTTATTTTGAATAAGCCCGCGATATTTTTTTTTTGTGCGATGCACTCGAAATGAACATTTTCGGAGGACTTCCAACAATTTCGCCTCCGCTGTACATTTTCATGCTCGAAATAATCTATGGACATTCTCAAGACTATTTTCGTAACTTATAATTTTAGCTTTCCACCGTTATACGCGTCGTTCATTCATTCGATCGCCAATTTCTCACGACGCTATAATTAATGACGTTATTATAATTATGAATTTTCATTGTTGCTTGTTATGTTACTATGTTTTATTGTTATTACTATTAATAATAATAATATTATCATCATCCTTATTATTATTATTAATTTTATTATTATTATTATTATTGTTATTATTATATTATTATTAATATGCTCTTTTGATGAACACCTCGGTTGTAAAAATAATCCAGTCAAGAATAAGTACTTCGTTCGTGAGCATGAAACTGCAAATATTCAACGACGTGATAAAGCCAAAAGAACCTGCCATCCTGTTTTTGTTAGAGTTCAAGTTTTAAATATGAAAATATTTTCATGACGAAATGGCCAGAGAAAAATTTCTTGAGTGGTCATGGTTGTGATGGTGCTACGGGGTCGACGATATAGGGATCGTACGTTGCACCAGTGTGATTAATCATGTTTACCGTGGCTGTCCGCTTTAAGAATTTTGAAATTCCAGAAATTTTGATAAAAATTTGGCCACAAAAATACATTCTTAATTCGACATTTATTTGCAAAGTCTACTTTTGTTCCTCAAAATTGGTCAGAAACAGTTTCATTGTCCAAACAAAGCATACAATGTTATACGCCTCTAACCGTATGGCACCATATAAATGTTTTTAACAAGCTATTATTAAATCAATAAAATGAATGTTAACAAAAGTTTAAAACGTAAAACAGTATTCAGTTCAGAGTTCAGTTCATGTCCCAGTGAAAGTTCAGGTAGTGACAGTCAAGGCAATAGTAATGGTGGCCGAAGCCACTCATGCATGTTAAACAGATACAGGGCAGTAAAAGCTCGCCCCCTGGTCTTTTACGACGTCACTTGAGGGGGGATTAAACGTCCGGCGGCCGACAAAAAACACAAATTTGGATGGTTTATGCAGGATTAGCGCCACCATTACACAGGAGTGGTCGATTGATTGAAGAAGTTAAAACAAACAAAAACATTTCCCGTCTTTAGGCTGACAGCAGCTGATGCCGCTACGAATGCTACCACACTTACCACGCGTTGCTACAGATGTTTTTGAAGATGTTAAGACATTCCACTTATAATAGTCATACATCCTAAAGTCCTAAGCCCAGAAACGTATGCACACACATACAAAGACAAAGACACACACGTACATATATACACCGACAAAACTTCGTGGTCAGGCGAAACATTTCCCAGAGACTGTATTAAACGTCCGGGAAAATAAAACTCCAGCGTGTAACTGCATGAGGGAAGGATGCATCCAACTGGAGGTTTTGGAGAAAAATGAAATTTGAGTGAGTGAGTGAGTGAGTGAGTGAGTGAGTGAACAATTTGAGAGAACGAGTTGAGAAGAGAGAAAGTACAGGAGAAGCAGGCGTTGGAAATTGATGATTTAAAGGCAAATGTGGGCCTGACTGCTTCTAATTTATTATCATTGCCCTCCTGACCACGATTGTATCAACAAAGACCTCAGCACTGATAATAATAATAATAATAATTAAAATAGATTACGAAGCTAAATAATTATATTAACAAATATTTACATGTTATTTACTTATTACAAATATAATATAATAGAAATACATGACATATATGTAGCATTTTGTATGTTATGATTTTATTTTGATATTCTACGTAATAATATAAGCTATATTATTTTAATTTTAAAATATTATTACTGGAATTGCCAGGATGGTAGTAATAATAGTAATTTATTAATGTTCTCAGCAAAGCTTGATGATTAGGACAAACTGTCATTATCCTAAATTAAGGCTATAATTACAATTTACGTGAGCGGTGGGCGGTCTTAATGAGATCGTAAAATTTTATCAAAGAAGCAATTAATGTTAATTGGAGTAGGTGCGAAGAGTGCGACCATTATTTGATTGGACGGGTGAGTGAGTGAGTGAATGAGTGAGTGAGTGAGTGTGAGTGAGTGAGTGAGTGAGTGAGTGAGTGAGTGAGTGAGTGAGTGAGTGAGTGAGTGAGTGAGAGTGAGTGAGTGAGTGAGTGAGTGAGTGAGTGCGTGAGTGAGTGAGTGATTGAGTGATTGAGTGATTGCAAGGTGTGAAAGAACCCAATGACCTCAGAATGATAAAAAGCGTGTGCAGTAAAATCAAACTTTCCTCTACAATCCATAACGATCCGAACGACCGTTGCAACTCTACAATTCCTCTCCCCACTCACCATCTCTCCTCATTCCACAACCACCCAAAAAATAACAAAAAAGGAAACAATTCAACGTTAATCTCGAATTAGCAGTGAGACTGGTTTAATCAATCACAACAACCTGCATGACGCGCTGAGACAAGAAAACGAAGAACGAAGACATCATAAATAAACATTTGATTGAGGAGGATGGGTGGCCTGCAGATGGATGGGTGGGTGAATGCAAGGCAGACGAGAAAAGGCGACAAGTTCCCGGAAACTTCTGTGCCTCCACTCCCCCCGGAATTTGAAAATATTACAATCACTACGTTTTTTTGCTTTTCCATTGCAATTATTGAGTTTGTGAATGAATGAGTAACTTAATCAATAATAACGTACTTCTTTCTGCTATAATCACCATAGCCATCATCATCATCAGCAGCAGCAGCATCGTCATCATAATTTCGGCCGTCATCCTGGATTGTTGACATTGGGACAGCAAAAGTGCAAAGATGATGCCTCAGCAAAGTTCAAACGACGCCAAGTATTGCTAGGGCGTCATCCCCCATGACGACGATGGCGCGATTGTGATGATGATGACGATGATGATGATGGCGGTGACGAAGACGACGCGATTGTGGACGAGACGGTGTTGATAATGATTAGCAAATTTCTCGAGTGCTTTGGTATGTCGGTTGAATGGCAATGATGCTACTGAAGGCCTGTAACATCTTCTGAGGGATCATCATCATAATCACCTTTTTTATCTGCACCACTATCACCAACCATAATAATCATACCACTACCTTCTTATCATCAAATTCCTCAAATTGTATACTGAACTAGGTAGCTCCTTCGCTTATTCTTTTATTCGTCGTTCACTCGTTCATTCATCTAACTCGAGTCTTAGTCATTCAATTCACTGAACAATTTATAAATTTATTCATTTTTCCATTAATTAATCAGAAAATCTGACAAAAAAATCGGACGACAATTTATTAATTCATTCTCGTTAATTCATTCACTAACTAATTCATTCGCTCATTAATTCAAAAGTCCAGCCCAAAGCCAAACTATGAGAAACATACTCTCTTAAGTATCCATCAACATTCACATCAATGCAGTCATCAACTCACTCATTGACCTTTTCACAGCACCACGTGATAGACGAGTTACCGAAAATAACCACGAATGGCAAACCGTATAATGACGCATGTAAACGTAACAACGTTTGGATTGCGGAAGTGTTTCCAGGAACGCATGTAAACACCCGCTCAACCCAGCTCACCATCTCTCCCCAAAACTGATCGATCCGGCTACCATCCACCCATCTGCCTAGGCTTATACCCGACATCCCCTTTCTATCTGCCCATTCGCCTATCCATCCATCCCCTCACAAGACAGGTCATCTTTGCTCATCCATCTTTGCTTAATCCATTGACTCATCCGTTAATCCATTGACTCACTCATTAACCAATCCATTCATTCATTAACCCATTCAATCATTCATTAGCCCACTTAATCAATCATTGACCAATTCACTCATTCACAAAACCATTCACCCATTTGCCCACCCACGCAACTCCTATCCTGGCATTAAACCGTGAAAGAACGTTGGAATTTTGAACGATGGAGGCAGAAATGACTTCAACGGTGTCGAGAGCCATCAAGGACGTATTCATGAGACGGTACCATAGCCTGACCACGAAGACCAACACCATCATCTTAATCACCATCACTATTATCAACGCTATAGTCATCATCATCATCATCACGAATAAATGCTAATACAAAATATTACATAACAGTCATCAAACCAACAAACGATATCGACACCATCATTTTCGTCGTCATCATCAACATCATCGTCGTCATCATCATCATCATCAACATCATCATCATCTTCATCATCATCAACATCATCATCATCTTCATCATCATCAACATCATCATCATCTTCATCATCATCAACATCATCATCATCGTCAACTTCAGGGATGCCGGAAAACCCCAACAGTTCCACGAAATGTCTTCAAATCTCGAGAGGGCCTTCGTCTTAAGTTCATTTCGCCAGCGAGTGAAAATCATTATTATTGCTACCTTAACCATAACCGTCTTACCGTCATCGCCATCGTCATCATCATCACTATCGTCTTCGTCGTCATCACCATCATCACCATCGTCATCAGCAGCGTCGACGTCAGATGGATCGCCAATACCATCACCATCAGCACAGCAATGGGAGCAAGACTGGCAGAAATGACAAACACGATGAATAAAAAAGAGCGACGTGAATGAAATGTGTTCCATGTTCTTTGTTCCACCAGGAGGTGGTTCTTCGTGTTTACCGTTTTATTTCCAGCAACTTCTTTCCTTCCAACTTTCCATGCTCATAGTTCATTCATTCATTCATTCATCCGTCCATAGATCCGTTCGTAAGTCAATTTATTTGAACATCCTCTCATTCTTCCGTTTATTCGTTCATTCATTCATTCATTCATTTATTTATTCATTCACTCATTCATTTATTCACTAATCCATTCATTCACTAATTCATATAGTTTATTAACTTTTTATTCAGCCCTTCACACACCCATAACCTCACCCACTTTCCAACGTTCAATTCACATTTCTGAGTAACTTCATTTATTATTAATTACAGAATGTATTTATATTGATTATCATCTTATCATCGCCTATTTCCTTGTAAATAATTTGTCAACATTATTTCTCAACTATATTAGTCCTCAAATGAGGACATCCAACACCATCCACTCATTCACCCTTCCAGGTATGCATGACAGAAAGCATATAAGAGCTAGGAAGTGAGGAAGAGTTCTCAACATGCAGAGTTCAAACCCCACAAAGGGCAAGCCATGGAAGTTTTTTGCTGGCAATCCAAATTATCTTAAAAGTGACCTCATCTTAACATTAAAATAAGTAAGTAATAAACTATGAAATTACTATTAATTAAGTGATTACTATTTTATAAAATACCTTTTGACATCAACATTTTGTGATAGCATTCTCTTTAAGAACTCTCATTACCTTTTCCAAGCTGTTTTTCAGAATGACTTCACTATTAGCAACAAATCTCATAACTTTGTTGCATTCAGAGTAATATACATAATTCATTATACATAATTCATTATACACAATTCATTATACATAATTCATTATACATAATCTATAGCAACAAAAAATATCAAATTTATTTCTGTTTCATTCAATTAAAATTATAAAAAAAAGAAAATCAAACACAGTTAAGGAAGCTAAATAAACTCCTTTTTGTTTTCTTCAAATATGGCCGACTAAACTTTGAAGGTTCTCCTCTCAAATGTCCACAATGGGATCAGTAAGTTGTCTTAGGGCTCAGTCAGTCAAGTTTTGCCCTTTTTTGAGGCTCAATTCAGATCCTCAGATGCATGCCTCAGGAAGAGGCAGAAAATGTGAAGATTGAATGTTTATTCCTTATGTCTTGATTTATGATCTGTTGTTGCTGAAGATGAAGTTGATCGCTGGCTGATTTGTGAGCTTCCCGTTTTAACTCATATGAATACTTCAGCCATCTTATATATTCACCTTAAAAAATAGCCTGCTTGAAATATGCTCAAAGATAGATTTGCCATATTTATAAATCATCAGATAAGATGAGAATTAAATAAAAATTCAATAATTTCCCCAGGTAATAAACAATTTAATTTACCTCATGAGGACTAGACCATTTCATAACAATAAAAACTACTTGTAAGTATGAAATGATTGGAATCTTAAATATTTTATTTAAAATATTTGCAGATTCAAGTTACTTGAAATCAAACCAATCACCAAAAAAGCTTGGATTTGTGGCATGTACAATTTGCACTTGTTAAAAAATCAAAAACAAACCCTGTACCATAGAAAAATTTAACATAAAAATTAGTAACTCAAATTTTTTGACACTTTACCTTGACGGCCAACAATTTCAGCAACATGTTCAGAGCTTGCCACTGGAACCCTTTCAGTTGTGTTTCCTCCAGAGTTTCTGGACTTGGCACATTCTGAGGGGCCAAGCCACTCTTTGGAAGTACCGTCGCCAGAGGATGAAGACGCTGAAGAAGACGAAGGAGATGGATGTACTTGCTGTTGATGCTGCTGGGTGTCTTGCATAGTAACTTTGGCAAGATCTATATCTGAAAATTGCGAATTTTGTTTTTTCTCGGGGATCATGGATGGCGCACTACCCGCTTTTCCATTGGCCGCCTGCGAACCGGAAAGAGAAACTGGAGTGAAAATCAAGCTACTTGTTTCGTTATTGGCACCGGTTACAATTACAGGCATTAAGTTTTGGTCATTCTCAATATCCCACTATCCTTAAAAATTAGTTGGAAGTTTATTTATTTTTCAAATGGAAAGCTTTGCCACCCGTCAGATAAATAAGAAGGATCACCAGTCAAAACATCCATGCAGAAACGCGCGTAACGCAGCCTAGCAGCGGTCGCAGTGTTTTGGGATGGACTGGAGATAAACATTTATAGAATCATGAAACTAGATCATCCAATAGAGCGTTTGTATTTACAGACTGACAATCCAATAGCACGATCGAGAAATAGGTCATACAAAGTAATTACTAATAAAACATGATTTACACAATTGAAATATTAACGTTTTTTAATTAGAATGTAAATTTTAATTTAATATAATTGTATAACATAGTTTTTTAGGTATAACAAATAAGATTAAAAGTTATTTAGGCTAATTATTTGTAATAATGTTATTTAAGTACAACAACATTTTAAAAAATAACGCAAAATTTAAATGATTATAAAATTGTTAATCGAATGCAGTTTTAGACAGGCCCTCTCAGTAATAAACAGCAAAAATGTCTGGTCTTGCTTCGAGGTCGTTTATCGGACTTTCGAAAAGAATTTCTGCTCTGCAACTTGCTCCTGCAAGATTTACTTCACAACTTGTCAAAAAGGATGACGATGTTGTAACTCATACTGGCCAAGTGAGTTAATTTTTTATGTCCTTGAGTTAGGATCTCGAAAGAACTTCTGATGAAAAGTTGCTAATTTTTTTGTTGCCAGTACTACCCAAAGGGTGATTACAGACAAGCAAGATTTGTTGACAATATAAAATTGGTAAGAAACCTTTGCAATTTCATTTTTGAGTGTTTTTGATTAGTTATATAAAATGTTCATTATTGTGTTTATTATCAGTGTTTTGTTTCTTGTTTTCTAAATTTCTTAAAACTTCCACAGGTGAACAAAAATTTTGCAATTGATTTGATCAGAGAGGATCCGGTCGTCGTCTGTAAGAAGAGGGTCATATCGAGTAACAGTGGAGGAGCCCTGGGTCACCCAAATGTTTACATCAATCTTGTCAGTAATTTATGTTTTAATCAACTATTAATAGATTTATGTGATTTTATGTTATTTAATCAAATGCATTCAAATGGGCTAAGCTAACGTTCCTAAAAAATGTCCTAAGGCGTAACAAAACCAATTTATTTATTTCTATTATATTCTTGAATGGCAATGAGTATTCTAAATAGATGGATTTAAAGAAAAATTACAAATTTATGATCTATCTACTAAACATCACATGGTTTTTTGTATTTGAAAAGATTTAATTTAGTGGTTTGAAAGATGAAAAATTAAAATGATTTAAAGAAATTTATGACTAATATCAGCATGAGAATTTGTTGATTCATTTATTACATTGTATTTTTGAACTTGTTTTTAGCAAAATGAATTTATATAATAATTTCAAACTGATTTCCAGGATGCACCAGGTGTTCATACCTGTGGATACAGTGGCCGAAAATTTGTACTCCAAAAGTACTACGACGAGAAGACTATGGGTCCGCACATAACTTTCGAGCAGTACTGCGAGCAGATCGGAGCGGATCCGGAGTGATTTGCGGAACATCTGTCGATGTCATCATAGTTACTTAATAGTTTTCCTGAAATAATTGCAAAATGTGGCAAGCTTTTGGAATAAAAATGTTGCTTATGGAATATCTGGAGCATTTTCTTGTTTTGATTTTAGCTGTTATTGCATATACTTAAGTCAGATTATGGTGACTTAAGTTTGAGCTGCCGTCATTTTGCGTATTGATCAGGGAATAAGAATGGCCTATTGGAAGTCTGGTTTTTGCTCAAATATATCTCAGCAAGACTCTAAAATAATTTAAGTTTTTTATCTTTGGATAAAAGTTTTTAAATTGGGTTAATGTGGTTTGCTGCTGTAAAATGAAACTGTGCAGAACTATGCTATGTTACATTATTGGAATCCAAAAGCCCTTCATATTGATTTTTCGGCTTGGTTTTTGTTACATTGTTCTAGGGTGTGGCTGTCCCATTTGCTGTGTTGTGTTTGTCACAGTGAAAGCGTATTAATTCAGAAGTTTAATTAATAAGTTCAATTCGCTGGCTTTTTGAAGTTATAAATTTATTACATTAAATTTATTGTCTAAAACAAGGTGGCAGAGTCATAATAAGCTCTCCAGTAATTTTTAAAATTATTTTGTTGGCCTTTATTAGCAGACAAAAAAGTTACAATTGCTCAGTGATGATAATATTTCAGAAATGACTTATTATAAGACAAACTTAAGCAATGAATGACGATTGGTATGATGTAAATGTGCTTTGTCGAAAATTCCAAACCATCTTAGTTTTGCCCCAAACAAAAAACTTTAATCAAATAATATAAATTGACTCTGCAATTGGATAGCCTAACTTTAACTATAGCCTACACTGACTATTTTATTTTGTCTCCCAGGTTGGTTCTGCTGTATCGACAAAGTTATTCGCTTATCAATGCAACGCAATACTATGACAAAATTACAAATGTTTTTAATTGTGTCAAAATGATATTTAATTTGTTTAGATTTTTAACAGAATATCTTTCATTAAATGTTTTCTTTTTGTCATTGTTCTATGCTATAAGATTTAATTTTCTTTATCGGTCTTCGGTAATTCCCAATTTCAAAAGAGGTCAAAATCAGCACGATTCAGTCTACAAATTAAAGAAAACAATGACTGACGTGAAGGAGTTTTTGTATGGATGGAGCGGTCGAAGAAAAATAATTCCAAATTACGAAGTAAAAAACATTGGAAACAAATACAAGCAAAGATTCTTGTGTGAGGTTGGGAGTAATTTTACAACGTTTTTATAACTCTGAAGTTCTGATAAAATTAGAAATATATATTATAAATATCTAGCTATGAATGGGATCCATTAATTAATTTGTTTCAAACCCTAAATATGGATTGGAATTATGGTTCAAAATATCCATGTAAATTTCATCAAGTGTCGGCTAAAGGGTTATGATCATGTTGGCGTTGGCAACTCAACAAGCAAGAGGGATGCCATGTCTAATGCAGCTATGGACATGGTAGAGTTTCTAATCAGGACCAAAGTTTTGGAGGCTTCACAAGTTCCCAAGTTTGCAGTGAGTAGCTTGTTGATAATTTATGCAACATATAGTTTTGTTATTTTCACATCAACAATCCTCATTTTTGGATCAAATGATCTAATGTTATTAATCCTAAATATTTAATTGCCTAGTAAATTATATAAGCATCAGTTATCTTATTACTGATTGTTTATAACTTAATTTAATTGTCGATATGTATTCAAGATTAATTTTTTCAAATGAGCATTCAGCTTCATGCTCGAAAGCGCGTAAAACATTTTTTTACGTAACTATTGTCCACAGCAACCCCTGAAGAATCTTGAGGTAGATACTATTTTATCATCAGCTGAGTCAGGATCCAGCTCAGGAGGTAAGATCCTTCATATTAATGAAAAATAATAACTATGACAAATGTGATGCATTATTACATTGCTGTTATTGGTGTGGCTAGGGCATTTATCAAGTAACAAAGAATTTCAATAAACTCTTACTTGGCAAATTATTTTATTTTATGGATGAGTTATTATTTAGTCGTTTAATTACTTTTGAAAGGATTGCACAATTCATTCAACTGGGTCTCAAATTTCCTAGCATGTACTTCCTCTGATGCCAATTACTGGCACTCATCAGTTAATTAAATATTTAATAGTTACTAATTAAATATTCAATGGTTACTAATTAAATATTCGATGGTCACCAATATTCATCAGTTAACAAAATTGGTCCAGTGAAAAGACCTCTCAATTCTCAAGATGCTGCTGAGGATTACAATAAGCAAGTCCTCCAGCAGGTATTTATTATCAATGTTGTTGTTCTCATTACCACTGGATTATTAATTAAATATTCAATATTATTATTATTAATATGACATTAAATATTCATCACTTCAATCCATTCGACAGGCTGAGGATGCAAACTTTTCTGCCGACCTTCACGGCGGTTGGACGTTGGAGAATGCCAAGTCACGCCTCCATCAGTTTCTTCAGACCAGCAGGATAAATGCAGATTACAAATTCACTTCTATTGGTCCAGAGCATAGCAGGTGAATTAGTAATGGATGATTATTTGCTTGTCTGAACAGTTATGCAACTTTTTTACTGGAATACGACCACACTTGGGGTCTATTGATTTAAACTGGAATTAGTGTCATGTAACTATTTATAATTGGAATTGTTTAGATTTAGACATTTAAAGTATTTCACCTCTCTAAAAGTTTCCAATAACATGTCAGGTTTCAGTTATTATTGTCTGTTGTAGATTCAAATGAAAATAGTTGTATTCATTAATGAGACATTACACTGCAAATGTTATGCCATCCATCACAACATAAAATACATGATGTTATCATTGCTATTATTCTTTTATCTCTGTTTCATTTACCTATACATCATCCATTTCATAATTCAGGTTAGGCTGCTTTAGCAGAATGGCTGATCCTGTCCGTACAATGAGAGAGCCAAAAGATGTTTTTCAAGATTCAACATTTTTTCAACATGAAAGAAAGAATGCTTTAATAACTTATAATCATTCAATTCTGAGACTCGTCCATCACAGCCATCATGAAAATTTATTTTTAGTGGACAAAAATGCCATTCCTTAGGTTCCCAAAATTCCTTCTATTAATTTATCTCATTGTTTTGATGGCTGTGATTGGACGACAAGGTTAATTAAGCATTCATAAATTCTCCAATCAGCACCTCAAGAGCCTCTCATTGTGCGGACGGAGTGGGTCTTTCTCTGAAATGGTTGGTCGTTGATGATGAGAATTTTAAATCAATGTTAGTGAAAACATTGCTTGAAGAATAATAATGATATAATAATATACAAATGTGCTGATCTCCTCTGATGCTATGCTTAGGGCACCATAGAAATAAACTATTATTATAAAACATTTAAAGAATTAGTGTTATGATATTAATAATAATAATAATATATATTAATAATAATATTAATAATGATAGGTTAAGTCATAGGGAAGCCGATAAAATTACCGCCGGATAATTCACACCGGAAAATTCATCTCCTTGAATATTATGAGTTATGTGTCGACATGGTCGTTTTGTTGCTGGACTGTTTTGATGAGGCATTGTCATTTTTGATTTTCTCTCAATATCACCTAACAAACTCAGGCTGAAGATTAGCACTGTTATCATGCTACTCAGAATCTTATTACTTTCTAAGGATCTCTGCAATGGCACGTGGCTTACAGTCACACAATTGCAACTCAATGTAATTGAAGCAAGAGCAATAGAATCTGCTAACATGAAAACTGTTTTAATACCATGGACACCACTTATCCAAACTCAAACGTAAACCATCTCGTCTCCTTTTAGCCTTTTCTATGACGATCAATAAATCTCAGGATCAAACTTTCAAAAAACTTTGTTTCTAACTACCAAAACCAGTTTTCAACCATGGACAACTCTCTGTAGAACTGCTGCTGGTATTGAATTATTACACCAAATATAATGAAAAACTTTGTCGGGCGATGAATTTTTTGAGGTAAATTTTCCAGGGATGAATATTCTGGCAAATTTACCATGACTCATGTACTACTAATGATAACATTAAATCATAGCAATTGGTTTAATTAGGTATGGAGTTAGTTCTGTGATTTATTTATTGGTTAAATTGTGTGCTATTGTCAAAACTTTTGAATTGATCTGGCTTAATTAATCGACTTAATTTTATTTGAAGATTATGATGATGATGATGATGATGATGATAAATGATAAAGATTGTGGTGTTTTTGTGGCATTGGTGCTGAATTGAAACTAAGATCAACAATTCAAACAGTTTAAATGCTGCAATTAGATTTGTTTAATTTATTTGAATTTTTTTGCCAGGAACTTTGTTGCAGAGATGACCCTCTACATTCCTCAGGCCAGAAGGGGTACCTAAATTGTTAAATATTACATTATTGTTTGTTAAATATTAACTCATTATTATGCTATGTGTTATTAATTTATAACTATTATTACATGAACATTTTTTAATTTCCACATTTTGTAATTCAAATGTGGCATTTTGTCAAATTACCAATTTGATTTAATTAAAATAGTTATAGAAATATTATTTCATTTAGACAAAATTAAGCCTCTGATGCTATGCACATGGCACCTTACAAATTTATTATTATTAATAGTATTATTTAGATAAGCATTCAAATACAAAATGTTACAGTTTGTATAAAAGCCAATGAACATGAATTAAGGATGACAATTTATTGTAAAGTTAAGCCTGACAATGCTGTAATGAATTTCTCTGGCTCTTATGTTTATAATTTAAGCATTAACATATTAAAATTTTCTAATTAGCATATTATAATATTAATAATGTGTGCATGACATTTCTCATTGCACGTACCAGTCATATCTGCAAGGGAGCAAGGGAACAGCAAGCACACCTCGTCGAAGGCTTGTGCACTTTCTCTCATAAGACAACTTTTCCACCTGAAGTTGGTGGAAACCTACAGTGTTGTCAAAAAGTCAAAAAAATTTGAAGTGAGTGGCTGAACAGTGAATTCTGAGTTTTGGTGCACAAAATCTTGGCTCCTCTTGATGCATATATATTGAACTTACATTGTTGAAATAGTATACTTGGAAGCAATGGCTAGGATTTATTTGATTAAAAATAATAGGTATAATCTTGGAATTGCCAAGAGTCTTTTGATGATGAGCCACATGTTGAGCAAGGGAGATTAACCCTTCACTCCGATGACTTTCAATCTCCAGGTGCCAACCTTCAAGGTCGACGTGAAGGTGCCCATCGTGCTTGAACTCAGCAACCTCCTGGATTGCTATGGTATCACGCCTCAATTCATCAATCCAGAAAGCCAATACAGGGACAACGTTTCCCTCTTGTGCAATGCAGACGATTATCTTCTCGACAGCTCTTTGGATACTGAAAGCAGGTTTCGATGGAGCGGGAAAGACCAAAAGTCGCAGTTCCGTGAGGCTAAGGGAGGAGTGGTCTTTTGGTCGCCGCCTTCGGCCAATTGGAATCCTTGGATGAGTTCTACTATTGATGATGAGGTAAGAAGTAATGGGGATGCAATTTTGAACAGAGTAATTTTTGAACAATAATTTTCTTTATTTTGTATTTATATTTTCCTGGACAAATGATACATTTTTATTTAATACCCCTTTCATGGCTTGAGATTACCATGATCATGAATCAATTGTATAGTTTAATTTAATAAATATGACCATCATTTTATTGTTTTTGTCATCTCAGACATTTAATAATCTCTTCATTGCTTTAAAATGTAACTGAATGCTTTTGGAATCATCATCATCATCTTCATGTTCAGGGAACCATGGAAACCATGAATTCAGAATTGTTGAAGTCATTAACAGAGAAGCAGGATAAAGCATCCTATCAGAGGGTTTGAGTGATTTGATGTTCTTTTTTTTTAAGATTTACTTCTTGAAAAACAGGAATGTTTGGTGTTTTTATAAGGCAACTAAGGGAAGGTTCTGTCTTAAGGAAAACTTATGCTCTCAGACCTGAATTTAAAACCTCTGACTTGCATATGCGAGCTGGCTGAATGGATTGAGTTCCTTCGTACGCTCAAATGGAGACAGCTATGTATTGTGTTTAAAATATTGTCTGAACTGACACAAAACCTTTAGAATGAGAGATTAAAATTGAATTATAACAATTATTCTGGATAGCTCAGGAAATGTAATTTTTAAAGATATCTTGATAAAATGAATAGAAAAGCAAGTGTTGACTGATTTTATTAAAATGAGCATTAACTGATTTTGTTGAAATGAATGTTAACCAATTTTTACAGCAACTTCAGTTCATTTCTGCATTGCAGGCCATGGAAGAGAGAAAGAAACTTCCAATATTTCAGAAAATGGACGACATACTCGGGTTCATAAGCTCCTCCCCAGTGGTCCTGATTAGGGGCGAGACAGGCAGTGGAAAAACAACTCAGGTTCCCCAGTACATCCTGGATGACTTCATTCGAAAGGGCAATGGTGCGCATTGCAACATCATCGTCACGCAGGCATGCATTTACATAATTGCTATAAATATTTTATACATTTATATACATAACATCCTTGCATGTATATATATTTTACACGTATCACTTATACAGCCTCGTAGGATAAGTGCAGTTTCCATCTCGGAGAGGGTTTCCGACGAAAGGTGCGAAAACATGGGCCAATCCGTCGGCTACAGTGTCAGGTTCGAGTCCGTTCTTCCCAGGGCACATGGCTCCATTCTCTACTGCACCGTTGGTATGTTCTCTGGGCTGACTGCACCCTTTCAAGAGACATTGATTTGCAATTTATTAAGTTGGTAGCTGAACAGTTAAGGAAGCTCTTAAAACTATTAACTTAAGCTTCTAAAATATGCATAGCATTATAACTGATTATGGCTTGTGTTGACTTGTGAAATAAAATTTCCTTTTTTTAACAGTATTAACATATGCATTAAATTTGCTTTCTCTTTTTTTTTTGTTTTCCAAAAGAAATTAAAAAGTACTATTGTTATAAATTGAAAAAAAAATATTAAATTTATTAATTTAAATGTATTTAAATTTTTGCCTCGAAGGAACCTTGCTAAGGAAGTTGGAGCTTGGAATGAGAGGCATTTCGCACATAATCGTGGATGAAATTCATGAACGTGACATCAACGTGAGTGACTGTCGAACGTTCATTATTAATTAACAATTAACTTATATCAATCCAATCATATAATCCAGTCACTCGTTATTAATAAACATTAAACCAAAGAAATGGATTAATTAAACTTAAATTTATTAAACCTATCCCACCAGACTGACTTTCTCCTCATCATCCTCAAAGACATGGTGAACGCCTTCCCGGACATCAGGGTCATCCTCATGTCCGCGACCATCGACACGGAGGCCTTCTGCAAGTATTTTGGCAGCTGTCCCATTGTCGAGGTCAGCGGAAGGGTTCATCAGGTGAAAGGTCAGTTTGACACCTCTAGGAATTGTGATAATATTAAATATTAATCTATTGCGATTATAATGTTATTATTATTATTGATAGTAGTAGTATTTGTATGATTTTTTGGGTGCCTTATATATCTAAGTAGGATGTGAAGGCAATTTTTAATCGATCCACCATTTATGTAGCACTCCTATTAATTATTACTATTGTTGTTGTTATTATTATTATTATTACAACGCTGATTATGGTGATGAAGTTTAACATCCATCAAAACTGACTATGTAGTAGTAGTGTTGTTATTAATTAGCTTATGTAAATGCCAGAGTTCTTCCTGGAGGATGTTGTTGAGATGCTGAACTTCAGTCCACCACCTGCAGACAGGAAGAAAAAAGAGGAAGATGACGACTGCTTTGCAGACGAGAAAGAGGTCAGATCAGACATAAGCCTTATTATCGCAATACAACTTTTTGATCAAAGAGACAATTCTAAAACTGATAGCCCTTGATGATACTAATTCATTAATATAAGTTAAAATGTTTATTAGTAATCTCATTAACATCAGCTATTAATACCTGCTAACCTCTTGATATCTGTTAACCTGTTATTAGCTGTTAGGTTATTATTATCTGTTAAGCTGTCGTTACCAGGAAAACTGCAACATCCGCATTGGGGAGGAATACAGCCAGAGGACGAGAATTGCCATGGCCCGGATTAGTGAGAAAGAACACTGCTTCGAGCTGGTTGAGGTGGCCAATTAATATTTATGACTTCATGAATAATTAATCGATATGTTCTAATTATTTTGTGTACGTATAATTTCTTGTCTGCTTACAAATACAGGCCCTCATCAATCACATAACAACACTGAAGATTGATGGAGCCATACTCATCTTCCTGTCTGGATGGAACATCATCTTCTCACTATACAAGTTTCTGCTGCAGAGACCAGCATTCGGTTAGTTGTGATGATGATAATTTATTTTATTTATTTATAATGATGACGATAATGTCACGTTATCTGAGGCTTCTTATCTTAATGCTCTTTATATAAATTTATAAATAATAAACATTTACTCCTCTGACCTAAACCTGTAACACTAGTTACTTCAATACTCTGGCTTATTGTTATAATAATTTAATTAATTAGCTATTTATTGCTGTTGTGATTGTCATTAGTGTTTTTATTCTGGATCTCATTGTTGTTGTTGTTGTTTGCAATCAGGAAGCTCGAGATTCCTGATCCTGCCGTTGCACTCTCAAATACCTCGAGAAGACCAAAGGAAGGTCTTCCACCCACCACCTCGTGGGGTCACCAAGGTCAGTCATGATGATAATAATGATTTATTTGACCGATCGGTGGTGATGATATTTTGTGCTGCTTTGCAATGGTGAGAATAATAATGGATTTTGAATAATTTAACCTGAAATTATGGTGATGATGATGCTGAAGACCATTCTGTTAATAATGGCACTACCTTTCTCAGGTGATCCTGTCGACGAACATAGCAGAGTCGAGCATCACCATCAACGACGTCGTATTCGTTATTGACTTCTGCAAGTGGGTCGAGTTTGGTGGTTCTCAGATAATAAATTAGCCGTGATTTTTAACCAACATATTAAAAGTAGCTGTCTTAATAGTTAATAAATAATTAAAACTCACCTATCACATAACTTATTCCTAACTAATCGACACATCTTATGGTTTAAAACAAAATCCTTGAACTACCGTCATCATCAGGGTGAAGATGAAAATGTTCACCTCACACAACAACATGACCAACTATGCCACAATGTGGTGCTCAAAGACCAACCTCGAGCAGAGGAGAGGCAGGGCCGGCAGAGTCCAGCCTGGGTATTGCTACTACCTGTGCTCTAAAGAGAGATTCAACAGGTTATTATCAATCATATTGTCAATCAGGTGATTGGAAAGTTGAATGATTTCAAAATGGTCTTAACTAACAATCTGCAATACTGCTGCTAATACACCCTAACTTAACAGTCTAATGACCATCATGATCATTATCGCTGTTGTTGTCAGCCATTGTTTTTAGGTTTGTTAACTTGCTGAAATCATTCACTCCCTATTGGCTGCTAATAAATATATCTCTGCCCACCCAGATTAGATGAATATTCATGTCCAGAGATCTTGAGGAGTCCACTGCATGAACTCTGCCTGTCAATCAAGCTGCTGGGTCTGGGCCACATTGGTAGGTTCTTGGCCAAAGCCATCCAGCCTCCTACCATTGATTCAGTTATAGAAGCTGAAGCCCTGCTCAGAGGTAAAATTATAATAATAATAATAATTGCATTTGGAGACATCTACTACTTGTAATGGTTTTTGAATTTTTCTAAATGTTCTTTACCGTCCTTGTCAGCATCTCCTAATTGTGTCATCATTGTTGTCATTGTGCAGAAATGAAGGCCCTCGACAAGTCAAGTCAGTTGACCACGCTTGGTCGAATCCTTGCGAGGTTGCCCATTGAACCTAGGCTGGGGAAGATGATAATTTATGCATGCATATTCAGGTGAGCAATGATGTCCTTGATGTTAATAATGTCAGAATATGTTGTCTTTTTGTGCATTTCTTATGCTTTAATTCGCCAAAGCGATCTTTCTTGTACTTGCTTATCGGTCGATGCAAGCAGATCTTTGGTGCTTTCAGGTTTCAGTGCAGAGGAAGTAAATAAAATAAAAATGGGCAGATTCATTTGATTCATGCCAATAAATAATGAGGTCTCAGCCACCATCATCGATTTCACCATTTGACAGTCAGTAAAGACTTCACCGGCCCCGTGTTTTTTCTAGGTGTGCCGATGCCGCTTGTACCATAGCGGCCAGCACCACCTATTCCGAGCCCTTCGTCGTTTCCATGGACAGGAGGCGCCTGGAGTGGATACACAAGAGTTTCTCAGGAGATAGAAGAAGTGATCACTGTGCCCTGCTGAATGCTTTCCAATCCTGGTTTGAGGCAAAGTGAGTGCTAGTCTGATTGATTGCCTACTATTGTTAATTTTAATCATTTTAATTGTATAATGAATATTGTTGATGAGCCTTTATAATGATTTATTTGATGTAATATGAATTCGATTTAATATTCACACTACTGTAATAAGAAAATGCTTCTTTCATTTAATTCTGCTCTTACTGTGAAGTTGTTAGCCATAATGAGAATTATTTTTAATTTTATTTTCATTACATAATCATTTGCTTGCTTATTCATCAGAACTTATGGTGACTACGAAGAGATAAGTTTCTGCGAGAACCAATCATTGAACTTGCAAACTCTACGAATGACTAATGAGGCAAAGGTAATTTATTCAAAATGCTCTGACCAATAACAGCACTATATGCTATTATACTATAATAATATTGCTAAAATGTTAATTAATGGTGCCATTAATTAAGTCACACAATTGTACAAAGTAACATTTGTTGAACATTAAGAACATTTTGTACTCATTCATGTTTTCATCCATATGTAAATAGATTTTATAATTACAACAGATGCATTAAATTTTTTAATAACTTTTCCATCGAAAAATATTTCTTCCACTCAGAACCAACTCTCCAGCATCCTGAAGAACGCCGGGTTTCCCGATGATTGCTTCAACCCGACGAGGTTCCGTTTCAGAGGAGAGGATTCAGAGCTCGACGCGGTTCATTGATTTTTCCTTTTACTACATCTTCAGCTGTCTCTAGTAGAATGAAGATATAAAATTAGCTTTATACTTCATATTTTATATTTAATTTGTTGTTGATGTAATATTGTCTTAAAAAATGGACAATTTCCTTGTGGCATTGAGAATGCACAATGGTGGTTTAGTTATGTAGAAGTTTAATTAGACATACTACATTCCAAACATGTTGATTTGTCAAATGACACGATTCAACCCTCTCCGTAGGAGTGACTGAAACTCATTTGTTGGAGAATTTTTATGATGTATTTTTCATTATTACTAAAATCTTGGCATAGAAAAAATCATCATTATTGTGTTTATGCTAATATATTCATTACTTAGTAGATGCCTCTTCCAGAGTACATCCATCCATCAATTCGTTGCCTTTGTTGCTAAGCTCTGAACATCTGTAATACTACTCATGCTGTCATATTATCATTTCATTTTCACACTATCTCATACTTTTATTTCAAACCATCCATAGCTTCTGACCCTGCTCGGCCTGGGCTTCTACCCTAACGTCTGCTTCCACAAGGGCAAGAGGAAGCTCATCACATCGGACAACCGGGTGGCGCTCGTCCACAAGTCCTCCGTCAACTGCTCCAACGCGGACATCGACTTTCCTTTTCCGTTTTTCATATTCACAGAGAAGGTGGGAATCGCGGTTGTTTGAGCATGGGTGGAGGTGTGGTGGCGATGATGATGATGATGATGATAATGGTGGTAAGGGTGATGATGAAAATGATGATGATGATGATGATGATGATGATAATGGTGGTAAGGGTGATGATGAAAATGATGATGGTGACTGTGGAGTCTGTTTGATTTACTTGCAACCTTCTGCACTATTGCTGTCAAACTCATAACCATCATCATCTTCATAATCTTTATGACAGTACTAATATAATCATTTCTTTCAGATAAGGACAAAAGCCATTGCCTGCAAGCAGTTGACCATGATGACTCCAATTCAGCTGCTTCTCTTTGCTTCGAGGTCTGTCAAATTTGACGGGGAAGTTGTTGTCCTTGACAATTGGTGAGTGGGTTTCTGCCAACATCATCACTATCTCATCAAGACATTTCGTTGCAGTGGTTGTAGAGATGTGAGCGTGAAATATTTCAACACAAAAAAAAAACATAAAAAACAAAACAAAAAATTTATAACTTTAAAAATGAAGTTTTGATGTTCTAAAAAACCACCCTTGTCCTGAAATAATTATTTTTTAAGTTTCCCAATGCCTAGCTATATAATTTACAATTGTGCCCTCTGGTAGAAGCACTTTTTGTGGCTTCGAAAAACTGTTCAGGCAAAAGGCCTTCCCTTCCCGATAAAATTTTGAATGCCTCGATGAGGTCCCCTCTATTTCTTCTCTTTTCCAGAGTTGTTAATTTACATCTACTTAATCTTTCCTCGTAACTCAGCTTTCCAAAACCTTCTATCATCCTGGTTGCCCTTTTTAGTACTCTTTCCAACATTTCTACATCCTTTCTCAAATGAGGGTTCCACACTTGCACACATTACTCAAGATGTGGCCTTACTAATGCCTTATACAATCTCAGTATGACATACTTGTCCATACTCACTAATGTTCTCTTTATCGTTCCAAGTACTCTGTTTGCGTTTTTAGCAACTTCCATGCACTGTTGAGATGCTTTTCCATTGTTCTGCATTATTACCCCCAGATCCCTTTCATGATTAAACTGCTCCAGAATGCTTCCTCCAAATACATATTCAACTTTTTGTTTTTTTTTTGTTTTTGCATCTCATATGCATAATGGAGCATTTGCTTACTTTGAAAAGCATCTGCCAATCTTCTGCCCATTTGAATAACTTGTTAAAGTCTTCCTTAAGTATACCCAGTGTTTCAGTGCATTCATTTATCCAAAATGATAAACAGAACCAACTCACCACAAACAGGGCTACAAAACTGGTTTTTATTCCCCAAAACTTAAAGCTGTAAGCTTCTTCAGAAGGTAATTACAACTCTGAAGCAGAAGACTATTTGGTGAAATGGACTCAGAACTTGATTTAAATTAGCACTGTTGCTCTAGTTTTGTATTATTTGTTACTTATGTTGCAATAAACTTGTTTAACTAATCATAAACCATCACTTTTCAAAAAATTTAAAAAAAACAAAAAAAAAACATAAAAAACTCGGACCAAAAAAAACATGTTTTTTTACATCTCTAGTTGTAGCTACTTCATAGCACATAAACACCAGCCATGTGTTTACCATATTTCATTGTTTAATGATCTATATCTATCATCACCATTATAATAATCACAGGATAAGCCTCAGGATGGATCCAAATGTGGCTGCAAAAATCGTTGCACTCCGACCTGCTCTGGAAAACCTCATCACCAAGGCAACAGCTGACCCAGACAGCGTCGACCGTATGGGTAGCCTCGACCAGAGACTGGTCAGATTAGTCAGGGAACTTTCGTCTCCTCGAGCTGCCAGTTTCGGGTTTGAATCCAGTGATGGAGAGTTAGTAAATGGGGTGACGACGATGATGATGATGTGGGTGATAATATGCAGTTGTTGGTGGATTGAAAGGTTGATTGGAACACAACGATAAATATGTTTGAGTAAATACGTAAATTTTATTAATTCTGGCATTAACACTGAACAATTTATCTATCAGTCTGATGGAAGTTGTCAAAAACAGTATTGTCTTGGTTGAGATTCATCACTCATTTCATGTTAAGTTTAACAAACTATGATGTCTAATAAATTTGATTTCAATTTTAGACCACCGTTGAAGAAGCAGTGTCTCGAAGATCCTGGCTGCTATATTGGCAATGCTTACCAGCCTGGGTTTGCAAGCCACCAGAATTTTGGGGGATTTCCAGCCCATAGGCTTCGAACAAATTTTGAAAGTTACAATTCAAGCCACAGTCCGTCGAAGTCTGGAAGATTCCAGAGTTTTCAAGGGCCCAACAGGGGCAGGTACTCAAGTCTCAACCTGAACTATTCGCTTTCTGAAGGCTCTTCCACATTTGTCAACTCCACAGGTTTTCCATTACTTGCCCCTCCAGCTTCAAATTCCAACCCACAAATGAGTCACGGCATGAACTCTCTTCTGCCTAATCTGATGAAAGGTCCGAAAAGTCAAGAACTTCCTTTTGCCAAGCAGTTCATTGAGACATCAATTCCAAGTGACTCATCAACGGTCCAATCATCTGCAAGTGCAATCCAAGCTTTATCTGGTGGCATGAAGATGGAATCAGAAATGCACACTCATGGCGGTTCAGGCGGTGATCCAAACCCAGCTGTGAAAGACTCTTCGAGTCCCTTGTCTGCCCCTCCACTGTTGCAAAACTTTTCCGACATCAAAATATCCGAGGGTTACGTCAATACCGCATTACTGGGTGACACGACGAAGCCCAATTACACAAATTGTCAATCACCTTTGACCTCACAATCACCAAGTGATTTACAACCTGTGAACCCAAGTATTTATCAGAATGTTACCTTTGCTGACTCATTTCCACAAACAAGTTACCAAAGCTCATTCTCACTGGGCCCATCTTTGGACCCCACCTTAATTAACGATTCAAGGACCTCTGCAGCACCATCCACTCTCTTGAATTTTAGAATGAGGAACATGGCACCAAACCAGCAGTCGAGTCCCAACAACCAGTACACGCCATTCATGAACCCTACTTCTGCCCGAAACCGATTCAGACTGAGAATGCCAGGTCCAGCATGGTAACTTTCGGCACCTTCCTGGATTTCACTTTCGAGACTTTGACAGCGTAGAAGAACAATCACATTTTTTTGGAATATGATAAGCTGTTAGGTAACTTATGAGATAAGTTATTCTCAGAATTATTGAATTCAGTGTTTCGTTCGTAACATTTTCAAAATCAATTTGTTTAAGTTGGTGTAGGGGCAGAAGACGCTCCTAATGTAATATGTTATTGTATGATTTATTTTGAAACATTTTGGAACGGCACAAAACAAAGTCTTCGCGTTGATTCCGTTGGCGTCGATTGCCAAAGCAAAGTGGAAGTCTAAAACAAAGATTGTTGGATTGCAGAATCTAAATGACTAAAGGAATAATAATAATATTTCAACTTCGCAGAAGATTGTCCATTTACAAAAATTCTCACTGAGTTGCGTGGGACCAGTGAAAGTGGTCAAAATACGGAAAAGTATTTAAAGAATTGAAATACTTCTTTGAAGAGCTTACAATATTAAAATGCAAAATACGTATACTATTATTATTATTATTATTATTATTATTATTCAAAAAGTAATTACTTTTATTCACAATACTACGAAATTTAAAGCTTTACCATAATATAAGTGTGTGCGTTTGCATTTAAGTACAAATGTTGCTAAAAATTACCAATCTGCAAGTGAAATGATCCATTCGCCTGGTGCAAGGGATGCTATGCCAGTGTTGTATTTTAACAATAGTTTTTTTCCACTGGGATACTTGAGTAAAATATCCAGTGATGAAGATCTGTCATCAAAGTATTGAAGAATTTCGACATCTGACATTTAAAAAAAGCATCTCCAAAATTGCTACGGTTGATGCGGATGCATTCTCTTGATTAATATTCCTTGGCGTTGGCAGGTCTTGCTTAGCTCTTTCCAAGAAAAAGTTTCTTATTATCTCGACATGGATGGAATCCATCTTAATTTTGGAAAAGGTATACAGATGCCCATGTGCAGACATGGGGTACTTGTGCTTGTACATGGCCTTGAGTACTTATTCCCACTAAGCATATTTGTTAATAGTCTGTAAATGTTTTTCAAAGCTAAGCATTTGCATTAAATTGAATAAAAACTGTTATTTTGTTTAAATACTCATATCAATTAAAATAAAGTTAAAAACAAAACGAATTATGGATGTGACCTTATTTAAGTCGAGTCACCTTCAAATAAAATCTAAACAAGTTCCTCATGCGTTCCCTCAATAAAAGGTTTGAATTTTATTTATTTAATCAATCTTATTAAATTATTTTTTTTTTAATTTAAGATTTTTATTCATTTTCTCGGCAAAGTTTATTTGTTGAGCGGATTTTTTTTACACAATCCAAACGCTGAGACAGACAGACTCTTGATTATATATATAGATGTTTTGAATTCAAAAAATTTGGTCCAAATCATCTGAGTTATGCAACGGACTATAATCAAATAAATAAATAAATAAAATTCAAAAAATTAACTCAGTTAAAGTAAATTTGTCATTTAATAGCAAGATAGTATAAATAATTTTAATGAGTTTTATTATCCATTTTATAAATTAATATTTTTAGAATGTTATTAAGATCTATTAATATTGTGCAAAACCATTTTATTTGTTAAATTAAAAACTTTTAACTTAACGTCAGCCCATCTTTTACGAAACATAATTTTGTCACATTTACTTCCAAAGTGGTTATTTTGCTCTCATCTGTACCAGGTTTACGTTACGTCACTAAGCGCTTCTGTTCGGCGAACAATTAATTTGATCACCTCCCTTTTCGCTCATATATTCACATCAGAATTTTTCGCCACGTAAAAGTCTTTTGAATAACAATGTATGGAAGAAATCCTTTCGAATATGACGATGAGGATGAGTATTCGTTTGCGTCTCAAGCCAAAAAGAACAATGCCATAGCATCCAGCGTAGGTGGATTCAATTCTAACGTATCTACGAATCCTTTTGATTTTGGTCCGAGAAAAACCCCGTCAGCTGAGGATGTTGCTGTCAAAAGGCAGGTGTTAATTCAGAATAAAAGGAATCGTCAACTCGAGTTTACTACCAGATGTCTCGCCAAGATTTATGACACAGAATCTATTGGAGTGGCTGCAGCAGAGGTAAGATTTAACTTTCATTTGGACGTTAAATTAATCTGTGGCTTTAAATTTGGTTTTACGTGATTTTTAAGTAATTGGATTGACCTTACTCTACCATGAAGTTTAATGTAAATATAATTATCAAATTTAAAAAACTTGTAAAAATGATGAATATAAAAATACTATGAGTTGACACATAATGAATATTAGACACTTAAATTGTTGGATGGAGCGCCATTTGTACACAATACGTGGCTCATTTGCTCTTCTTGTATTTTGAAACAAGTCACATTTATGTCAGGTTGCCAGTTCAACTTCTGACTAAGCCATCAACGTTTGGTAAAAGCTCTTGCGAGCAGACTAGGATTTGAACGAGTCTTTCAGTCACTTTATTATATCAACTGCTAACTACATCATTGAATAACCCAAATCACCTAAAACCAACTTATTACATTTATCCACATCTCAATATTTGTTTTGCAGGAGCTCGTCAAACAAGGCGAGAAGTTGAATAATATCGAGAGGAATGTAGAGACGATCCTCGACAATACGAAAGAATCACAGAGGCACCTCAACAGCATCAAGAGTGTCTTTGGCAGCTTCAAGAACTGGCTAAGCGGAGAAGGAAAGAAGACAACTGCAGCCCAGTCTGTCCCCGTATTAAACAGGTGAGCATTTGAGGACTTCTGATAAGGATCAGGACGTCATTAGATCTAGTTGGGCCAAATAGGAAGCTGATGTTACGTTTTTGAGATGTTGAGAGTAATTTTGAAGGTGTTTCTATTGAACTTTTAATATTTGTGGAGATGAAATAAATGTGATGGTAATAATATTCCATCATGTTTGATCTGTTCAGGTCATCAGTCTATGGTTGATTTATAATTCTGAAAACCATTAATTTTATAAATCCACATCTTTAATGTCACTACAATAAAGTAACAGTTGAGTTTGCTTTTGCAAATTTGCTATGTTAATCGTAATGGTAATAAGGGTAAAATTAACAATAATTATAATATTCAAGTAGCATTAACATTTAAATGTTTTTCTTTAACTAATCATCATATTAACCGATAACACATTTCACTTCCTTATTCCAGATCGAACAGAGAGCTTTCGAAAGTCCTTTCCTCGACTTCTCCCCGAAAAGAAAACCATCCCCTAGTCAAGACTTATGACGTCACAGGGTTTTACGACGCGAATGTTACCGGTTTCAAGAATTACGATGTAGACAGTTTCGGAAGGTATGGTAAAGTGATTTTGGAATTAGAAACAGTGAGGCTGTAATTAGGGCGGTGAATTGTTGTGGTCATTAAATTAATTTAAGTGTTAAATATTAATCAGAGTGTTTACGAATAGCAATTAATTTGGTTATGATTAAAATGACGCATTTAATAATAAACATAATATTATTTGAAAATGAAATTGATGTGCGGATGGCCACATTTAATGTATTAGTTCATAAATATAATTTAATTAAGGCAGCTCCAAATATAAACCGCACACAATTAAACACCTTTTCTTTTTTTAAATTTATATACACAAACTTGGCATTATAGAAATGAAAGGAAGGAGTTATTGAATATAAAAATGTCCAATTTGTCTCTCGTGACCCGTATTATTCAATTCAATGACCTGATCTTTATTCTACAGGCTTAGTTCGGGCAACGAGGTCGGTTCGACGGCTGGCCATCAGGTAGGGTCCGTGATTGGACACACGACGAAAGCAAACACCTGGGTTGAATACGAGAAGGGACTGGAAAGTAATCTGGGTAAGTATGCTGCTGACGCTTATGGCGCTCCACAAATGCACATTATTATTAGATGACGTGTGTACTTAATAAATCTTCGCTAAAGTGTCGTATGTAGCGTGCTATCATACACAAAAAAGTGCAATGATGACATTCAGTGAACATGTTTATTGATTATTATATTTTTAATGTGTTGTGTTCTAAACCCAACCTGCACTGCCGCCAGCGCCGTTGGGAAAGAGCGCTATATAAATGGCTACAACAAGCCCCTCTGACGCTTTGCATATGGCGCTATGCAAATGAAGTTACAATAGCTTACATTACTTAGTCTTCTTTTTTAAGTCGTTTGTGCTATCTTGTAAGTGGCACGACAAAATAAACACGCCGTCTGACGTGTCTAGAGGAGCATATTTAATTTATGATTTATGTTTATGATTGATAATATTATTAGTAGTAGTATAATAATAATAATAACATTATTTTAATATAATTTATAATAATAAGCTTTTCTTTTTGCTTACGAATCGCAATGTTAAGTTTGTTCTTTTTACTCGTTTGCATGCTGGTTTTCTATAAATATATCTGACTTTAACCAAAATTGCCAATTCAGATCTTATGTCCAATGGTCTCAGCAATCTCAAGTCTCTGGCCATGGGAATGAATGTTGAACTCATGGCTCAGAACGAGCAACTGGACAGAATCAACACGAGGACCGATAGGGCTGACATCAAGATACGAAATCAGAACATGCAGATGAGACACATTCTACGAAAATGAAAGCCGACAACTTTATCGGGATTTTTCCTGGAGCTATTTGCAAGTACGGCCTGAGAGTTGGCATTTTGAGGATGTACATGCGTAGGAGTCGTAATGTGATTCTGTTTCTTACTTTCATTCTTTAAAAAAAATTTCTCACCTATTTTTCTGATTATCTCTGATACATCTGACTTTTGTATAACCGAGAGACTTTATTTTTCGTTTCACGAGCCCAATTACGAATGCACTTCATCATATTTTTATAAATTAAAAAAGAATTAAAATTAAATAAATATCAGGCTTTGAGGAATTTTTCCTTTTCAATGGTTCAACAGTTTTCCCACACCTGATCTTGGTTTCCTCCATGGAACCTCTTGCTCATTGCATCCGCATTCTTAAAAATCAATTTATCGAGCAAAACCGAGACACACGACTTTTATCAGTTGGCTTTCAGTGGTCTCCTACCTCGCTTGGTTCCCCTCTCATCTTTTCTTAGGCCTTTTCCTCGTTTTCCTTATTTTTGTTTACATTTGTCTTGTGTGACTCTACCCTGGTTGTTAATAAAATTTGTACAATATACATTCAGTTTGTTTTAGTAGGTTGTATTTTTAGAAGCAACAAAAGTAAATCTGTGGAACCAAACAACTCTTCGTCTTGTTTCTCATAGGTGGCGCAGCTAGGGAGCACATATGTCCTCGGGCGCCAAATGAGGCTTTTTAAGTTCGTAGTATAAACAACATCATATTAATAATAACTGAACACTGGTAATAAATCGATCACAAGATGGCTGCAGCGGCCACTTCAGACGTATCATATGTCTGCCACACACTGTGCGGACGAGTTTAGAAAAGCTGTACCCAATACAATAAAGCAAGAGTCTGAAACACGTTGGAGCGCACGATCAGACGCAGTTAAAGCTGTCTATGAAGGACTAGATGAACTACAGTACGGCTGCCAGACAAATTATCGAAGGACTAAACTGTGACGCCTAAACCAGAAGTGACGCAGAACAATTTCTGGCAGTGTTACATTTTAACTTCATAGTTTTCTGGAATGCCATTCTTAGAAAAATTGATTGTTTACAGATGGGTCCACAAGATCGTACTATGAATTTCAAGGAAGCAGCATGATATTGAATCTTAGGAGCAAGAACTTGTCAAGCTTCATGATGATTTGAGCCAAGTTGCTCTAGAAAACGCCAAAAAATGCACAGTCTGGAAATTTAGGTGGAAGATTCCTAGAGAACTGGCAAGAGACGCAGGACTATCATCAGAAGAAGAAATCGAGCGGGTTATGAAGAACATATTTGATCGACTTCAGCAGATTTCAACATTTTTCACGACTAAAAGACCTGAGTACAATTTTATAGTTCGTCCCCGAGCGAAAAATATCCTAGCTACGCCTCTGGTGTGAAGGAGCCACTGATTAATGATTCAGATTACTGAAGAGAGATTCCAAAAGTCAATAACTTCATTTTTGTTCTTTTGAGAGCGTGGAAGAACAATCATATTTTTAGGAATATGATAACCCGAAACTATTCTCAGTATTATTACATTCACTTGTTTTGCCGGTTAAATTTTCAAATGCAATTTGTTTAAATTATAGGCAGAAGATGCTCCTAATGATAATATGTTGTTATATGATTTATTTTTACACATCCGAAACTTTGTATGAATAGCACAAAATAAGGCTTCAAATCGATTGACTGCCAAAGCAAAATTGGTTTCTGAAACAAAGATTGCTAGAATGCAGAATCAACTGACGGAATAATAATAACAATTCAACTTCCCAGAAGATTGTCCACTTGCATCGATTATTGAAGCATTCATCTAATCTTCTGACCGTAATTTTTGCTAAGTCACATTTATTATGTACGGCACTAAACTCCCATTCTGGCTCATAATCTTGATGAATGGAGCTTGTTACTTGTTACTCCGCCTTGGGGCTCCGACAGGGATCCTCAGAGGAGTTTCCCCCGTCTTCAAACGTTTCGGCCCTTTGAGTGTCCTTATGTTTTTGGGGGTCGGGCCGCATCCGGTGATCAGCTGGATGTCCCTGTCGGTTTTGTCTTTCTGGACCCAACTCTTACCTCTGGCTATGAGAGGCACTCGTTGGCATTGTTATGCCGGTCACTGCTGCTTGGAATGGAGAGACTGCGAAAGCTCTCAATGGCTTCATGTAGCATGCTATTTGTTTTTAAACTGCAAAAGAATATACGAAGCTCTCATTAGTCGATTGCCTCCATCCCAGTTTGCCTACAGCGGTCACGAAAGCTCTCAGTGGTTTCTTCATACCGTCTTAATATATTGAAATAACCCGGGGGTCCGCAAATAAGTAAGTTAACTAACAAGTTTATTAGAGCAGGTATTCAGTTAACGGAACTGAATAATAGAAGTTAAGCGTTTAAGGAATTGAGGTACTTAAGGATGCAAATGGTTATTTGGGCTTCTAAGTTGTCTTGATTCTCGTTGTATGTCAGGTGATTATCGAGAATGCTTTTCTGTAGCAAAAATATATCCCACGTGCCCGGAAAAGATGCCAAATATAATTAAGTACAAATTTAATTATATTAGCAATATAAACTTAATTAATTTCCAAAAATCTAAGTTTACAACATTACACCCTCCTTAAATCTGTTCGTCCCGAACAGACTGCTGCTCCCCGTGGTACTTCGCCAGTCGGCGAATGTGTGCCAGCCTCATTTTTACTCTCGGGACACAATCTCTAACATGGTGCCCATGTATCACCATTGTTTCAATGCGAGCCCGTCCTCCTCTGGTATCTCTACTAAAACGCTTACTGAAAAAGATCAGCAAAACAACCAACAGCACTAAATGCTCGCCTCGAGTCTCCGACGACCTCCGAAGGCCAGAAAGCCCGCCTTGGCTGAGAACTCCACAAATGAACTCCTCAGACATTGATCCAACCTTACGAACCACGTACTCAGGACCGCCGAGTACTTCACCGCCAACATCTCCACTCTCAGTTACAATGACATCCGCAGCTCCAACCTCCACAACATCCACAGCTGAATCGAATTCGGAAACCCCCAACTCAAATCGCTCGCCACTGCTCTCCAGGTCCAGTTCCTCTACTGATTCCTCAACGCGAGGAGGCTCCACTCTGGTCTCTACCAAAGTCCCTCCTTCAACTATTTCCACAACCGACACCAACGAGGCAATCGTGCACGGAACTGGCTCATCGGGCACTGGCGCGACCTCTCTGGAGTTTGCGAAACTCTTCCTCAGCTCACCGTTGTCTTTATTCTCTACAGTGCCCATCTTTATGGAAAGCTCTACTATTGGACTGTCCCCGTCAACCACCAAACTGGCCTCACTCACCTCAGCAAAGGTCTCCTCAGCACCGTTCTCCTCACCCAGCTCTTCCCTCAGCTCCATTCCCGATTCCTCACTCCATGGAAGAAACACTTCGCTTTCCAAAGTTCTTCCATCTACAATTTCCTCGGTCTCCTTCTCAACCGAAACCAGTGTGGCAATCGGGTACACTGCTGAGGCCTCAGCTGGCATGATGTTTATGGTGCTCGATGGAGTCTCCTCCGGTTGGTAGCTAGTAGAGGCCTTGTTGGAGAAAACCTCAGTTACTTTTTCCATCTTTTCTTCAAAGCTTTGCATCATTTTATCCATATTTCCCATCACCCATTTCAGACCCGGATCAACAAATATATAAGCTCCTGGATCCTCACCCTGGTCTACTATCCACGACAGCAGGCGATCCTGCAATTCTTCCCTGGAGCCTTTCGAATCCATTTGCCTCAACTTAAGCTCACGTCTCATTCCAGCAAAAGTTAAATCTTCTAAGACCTTGCTCATGACTTACTTTTTGGGATCCCACTCCTGACACCAATGAAATAACCCGGGGGTCCGCAAATAAGTAAGTTAACTAACAAGTTTATTAGAGCAGGTATTCAGTTAACGGAACTGAATAATAGAAGTTAAGCGTTTAAGGAATTGAGGTACTTAAGGATGCAAATGGTTATTTGGGCTTCTAAGTTGTCTTGATTCTCGTTGTTTGTCAGGTGATTATCGAGAATGCTTTTCTGTAGCAAAAATATATCCCACGTGCCCGGAAAAGATGCCAAATATAATTAAGTACAAATTTAATTATATTAGCAATATAAACTTAATTAATTTCCAAAAATCTAAGTTTACAACAATATGCAAACTGGGCCTTATAATTTCTTTGTAACGGCAATCGGAGATAGAAATTTTCGGGACTCGACCACGGGTATTTTCGCGGCCGTGGTTTGGAACGCAGTTCATGGTACTTTGCGAGTCCGAGGTCGGATTTTTTTTGGATAACCGTCTTCGTGTTCATGATCAGGGTAGTGTCGTCCATGAATGCCTTTATTGGAGGCATACACCTTTACCAATGTGCGCCTCTGGAATACGAGACCTGTATGATAGGCCTCCAATGTTTTCCATAGGAACTGATGTGGTACTGACCCGTATGCATTCGCTAGGTACAACCACACGACGTACAAACTCAGCCGGTTCCTCTTGGCTTTCTAGATAGATTCCCAGATCATCGAGGTATGCTCGATACAACAGGGTACTTCCTGACAGGGTCCCTACATGCCTCTCTTTTGGACTGAAATGTCCACGTACTGATTAGACATCACGAACTCCGTGAGTCTCGATGCCATGATAGAGAAAAATATTTTCCCCTCTACTTTCAATAGCGATATTGGTCTGAATTGATTCAGACCATTGGAGTCTTTCTCCTTTGGAATGTAGACGCCCTCTGCCTTTTCCACTCATCATCGACCGTGACCAACGACCACGCTCTCTGAATGAGGGAATTTCAGCAGGTGTGTAGTGTCATGGAACATCTTTTGTATAGGAGATAGGGAACTCCGTTGGGCCCTGGCGCTGATCAGTTTCTCGCTTTCCTCACAACTCCTCTCATTTCCTCGAACAAAGGGGATGCCAAGCAAAAGGAACTGGTCGGCAGAGGCACCGGGATGTCAGCCCTTTCCTGTAGAGACTCATGGCGGAGGGCGTCACTATACGTTTTGAGTAAGCGTTCCTCCAACTTGTCTTGTTCTACTAAAAGTTCTCCCGATTTCGGAGGGTCTAGTAGCGATCTCCCGTATCTGTACGGATTGCTAAAAAAAGCTTCTCATAGCTCTCCTCCTCTCGTCTCTTCACGTCCTCCCATAGGACGGAGAGTCCTTCTCTCTCGTCTTCTTTAGCCACTTTAGACCGACGGCCAAGCGCTTTCTTTTCGCCTTTGAGGCGTCCGAGCTCGCGCTGTTGCCTGGAGTCCTTCATTTCCTGGGGATGTCTGATAGGCATCACCCTAAATCTCTCGATGCACTTGTTGTAGATGAAGTCACTGAAGGATTTCACTGATCCATCCTTCATGTTTTTTTAAAGTCTGCTTAAGTTCCTCATCCACTCCTGACTAGCCTTTCTTGTCGTTTCCTCGAGGGAACCTTATCCTGTGTCCTGGGG
Organism: Whitmania pigra; assembly: GCA_021613335.1. NCBI lineage: Eukaryota > Metazoa > Annelida > Clitellata > Hirudinida > Haemopidae > Whitmania > Whitmania pigra. Next base: position 261,724 of record JAJTWR010000380.1, on the reverse strand, counting down.
GGGTCTTGTCTTTGGCGAGAGATTCGGACACACTCGGAACTTTGGTGTGACTCCGGTCAGGCGTTTTACTTATCTGCAACTTTGCGATAGTACGCTGTCTCAATGTCTTACACCCGCATTTTGATTTTGTTTGATGAACTGAGTTCCATCTCGGTTGCGAAAACTCTTCCACACGTATATCTTCTAACTGGCACGCCATTGTCCTGGGCGTTATTCAGAATCGAAAGTCCGTTAGAAGCAAAGTCAGTAATCCTTCAGTCTGTTGATGGTCCGTCATTTTCCCCCTCCTTTTAGCTGGGACCATGTAGAAGTATGGTAACTCGACATGGTACAAGTCAACCTCATCTATAGTGCACAGTTGCTAGAAAGCCAGAATTCATGTGTTTTGATGTCAGTAAGCTAACTTTTGTAATTGGTATATTTGTACAGTTCATTCTTTAGATGCTGAAAAACTCAAAAAAGTTCGGAAGGCGAACAAATTACACTTGTCAAAAGGTGCTAAAAATGATCCCGTTAGCAAAACACACTTTAGATGTTGTTGAAGAATACATCTCTGAAACATCATTGTCAGCAATTAAGATGTTTCATTCACTCAGTAGACAGAATTTGTCAAAAAACTCAAAATAGTTGTCAAATATAAAACTCCTTGGGACCGTTGTTGTGATTCACTTGGCCAACAATCTGCGAATGGCAGATCAAATAAAAATCCTGTTTGGATACACAAGGCTCTCCCAAAGTCGGGTAAGTGCAAATTCACAATAATGCCCACACTGATTGAGTTTGTTAATAGCATTCTAAAATTGGTATCAATGATGACATTTGATTCAAGCAGTGTCTTAAATAAAATACAGACATCACAGCCACTGCAGTATGGATGTAATTTTTAGCAAACAATTCAGGGTGAATTTTCGACCTCAGTAGACAGAGAGGTCAATGCTGGGTCAGAATGTTCAAGGTCAACTCCTCATTGAGTTCAGAAATCTTCAGGGCATTGTGGATGTTTTCAGCTGGGAATCCCATGATGTGGAAGATCCCAAAGACTCTTAAGTACTTATCAGCCTGCATTAAACATTCTTGTAGGTTTATTACAGATTGCCAATATTAATATCACATCAAATATTAAAGCATAACAGATTATTACTAACTACATTACTATACAAATACTATCAATATTATATCAAATGCTAAAGCTTGCTATGAGATATCTGATAGTTATTAGCTATTGATATCTGAATTTACTATTGTGTTCAGGTTTACCTGTTCAGGTATGCTGTCAATGTAGAGGAAGCATTCTTCAGTGCCCTTAGGGTCATGACCTTTTGAAATGAAGTCCTGAATGCACCTCAATCGAGACGTTACCTACACAACATTCACCAAACGGTTTTCAAGATTTCAACGACTCAATGATTTGTCAGAAATCATTATTGTCGAATAAATATAAATTAATGTCAATTTATTATGCTACTAATCATTACGCAATGTTAACTTAAAAAAGCTTTAACAAAAGCAGAGGAGTTTTAATTCGTTTTGTTGCTCACATTGCTTTCATCGGCTCCAAACCTTGCAACAAACTTCTCGATGAGTTCCCTCTCGAATCCAACTTTGTTGAGAGTCTCAATGAGCTGAACGTCTCTGTTGAGCTTCTGATTGGTTGGAGGTGGTAGTTGGTGATTGTGATTACGATGACGTTGATAAGGCAAGTGGGCTTTTGAAGTTGTATCACTGTTATTGTCCAGGATTACTCTAGAGATACCTTTCTACAAGAATTTTTAGTTATTTTCATTCATTTTAGTTAAATCATTGAAAGTTGAGTTCATTTAGCTCCATCAACATGATCATCAGCAAAATAATAACACATTATAACACATCATAACAACCTGGTGATAGAGTGGCGGCGTATACCTCCGATAGAGATTCAAATTTTGAACTAAATAACTGGAAGTACCCGCACCGGACGACAGATGCTTCTGGTGGATGCTTTCAGAGTTTTCCACTTCGACATCTGAGGCCACCATGTCCGGGGTGCTCTTGGCATGCCGAAGATTCGACTGCAAGGGCTGCTCTGATGGTGCAGCGACCGCTGATGATGCATTCACGGCACTCACGTGGTATTTATTGTAGTAGAAATTCTGGGCAATGGAGATGTCATTTTGATGGGTGCTAAAATTTTGGGATGATTCCGTGAGATGTCTATTAAACTCAGCAGTAGAGTTCTTGTTGGATGTGTTGTTGGATATCTGATAATGATGCTGATGAAGAGAGTGCTGGGGATACAAAATTTCACCGGCTACAGGTCTTAATTGTGCCTGTGGAAAGTAGCTGGGTATATGCCCAGGACCACCCCACCATTGGGCAACATTTTGCATCTCAATCGTCATTTGTGGATTAGAAGTTGTCTGAATGTTTGAAGTAACTGCAGAATTCATGACGGACGCATTTGAATGTCCGGGCGCCCCTTGGTAAAAGGCATGCCCTGGGTTTGTGGTTTGCAATGTGGATTGGGAAAGCTGATTGGTTGCAAAAAAAACCTTGTCAAGTTCTTCGATGTCGTTGATGACTTTCAAGCTGACATTTTCAAAAGGATCCTGCTCTCGTTCAAAATCCTTGAGGTCGATTGCATTCACCTTCGTTTTGCCTGTCGACTGCTCGGCCAGAAATTTTGCATCTGAAGGATCGGGGCGCGAGGGAATGAGGATTTCGTCTCCCAATTTTTGTGTCAGACCAATGGCTTGTGCCATGTTTGGGACAAGATTTTGGGCAGAAGAGTTCCAAGAAACTGCAGGACTGTTGGATGATATGGAGTGTTTATTATCTACTGGAAAGTGGGCCACAGTTTGTGGATTGGAGTTTTGTTGAATCTGTAAAAGAAGTGGCTAATAAATCATCATTATTATTAATGTATATTATTGTTGCATATTATTATTATTATTATTATTTAACATTGAGCTGATTGCTATTTAAGGAAATCATTAATTTATGTAAATTAACTTGATTAAATAATCCATCTAAACATAGTAAAGAAAGATCAGTAAAAACGTTTTTGCTGATATTAATTGATGTAGCATTTTGTGGAAGCCACACTAACCATGATTATAATTTTCTATAATCAGTTTGGAAGAACTCTACTAACATGAGACACATCATTGGTAATTTTGGTCTTCTGAGCCTCAACAAAGAGTTGAAACTGCCTTTGAAGTTCAGATATCTCAGCATCTCTCCTCCTTTCCTCCTCACATTTCAAGAGGTATTTGTTTTCAACTGATGAATCATACTGCAACAATAACATCAATCAGTCAACCCCAAATGTACCAGACATCCACTTTAAATAATGTTTGAACTACATGGATAGAATGTGAAAAAGAAATTGAGAATTACATCCCAAGTAAACAGAAGACTAAAAAAACTAATGACCAATTGCATAACTATCTACTTAAGTCAGAAATTGTAACATACTGTGAATGTTGAGAAGTCTGGAGGCTCAATTTTGACAAATGTTACAGGTGATGACAATCGTGTCTATAAAGTCAAAAATTTCATTGGTTTCTCTAGTGCAAGTCATCGTCTTGATAGATAAATTATTACTACCTGTTCAATTCTTTTGATATGATCATGAAAAGAAAATGGCACACCATCTAAGCAGCTACCTAGAAATAGCAACAGCAGCTTAATTACATGGCCAAACTACCAAATGCAACACTAATAATGTAAAAATATAGCCGTACTTATTGAGCGATTAAAACTCATTTTGGGGAAAAAAGGTCGCAATAATGCGCGATCAACGAAATGTTATTATTTAATGTTTTGGATGGCTGTGATGGCTGATTTAGTAAAATTATGTTTTAAATTAAACAAAATTAACTCAGTTAAATGAAATTTGTAATTTAATAGCAAAATATTATAAACTGTTTTAAAATTAAGTTTGAATGACTATTTGATAATTTAATATTTTTAGAATGTTACTAAGATCTATTATTATTTTTTTAGTACTATTTCATTTTTTGAATTAAAAACTTTTAATATATCATTAGCCCATCTTTTACGACACATGATTTTATCACATTTAGTATCAAAGTGGCTATTTATCTTCTCATCTGTATCACGTTCTTACATTACGTCACTAAGCGCTTTTCTTGGACGAACAATTAACTTGGTTACTTTTTTTGTACATATATTCACGTCAGATTTTTCGCTACATAAAAGTCGTTACTTGCGGTAAACGCCTCCCGTCTTTTGAGTAACAATGTATGGAAGAAATCCTTTCGAAGATGACGATGATGATGAGTATTCGTTTGCCTCTCAAGCCAAAAAGAACAATGCCATAGCATCCAGCGTAGGTGGATTCAATTCCAACGTATCTACGAATCCTTTTGAGGAGGCGGAGACCGACGGTACTTTCGGTCCGAGGAAAACCCCGTCAGCTGAGGATGTTGCTGTCAAAAGGCAGATGTTAATTCAGAGTTCAATGAATCGTCAACTCGAGTCTACTACCAGATGTCTTGCCACGATTTATGACACAGAAGCTATTGGAGTGGCTACAGCAGAGGTGCGTTCGGTTGAAATTAATTTATGCCCTACAATTTGATTTTGTGTAATTCTTGAGTAATTGACTTTTAATGTAAAGGTAAATAGATCAAATTTATAAGAATGATGTTATTTTAACATTGTGAAATTGATAATTTTAAAAATGAGGGCACTTAAATTGTAAAGTGGATCATTTGCTGTCCTTGCATTCTGAAACATGTCACGTTCATGTCATTGCCATATCACATCATGTCATTACAAATTCTGACTAGAAACTCTTGCTAGAGGATTAGGGAATGAACAAGTCTTTCCATGTCTGTACTATTCATCCATATTTCAAAATTTGTTTTGCAGGAGCTCGTCCAGCAAGGAGAGAAGTTGGGCAATATCGAGAGGAATGTAGAGAAGATCCTCGACAACACGAAGGAATCACAGAGGCACCTCAACAGCATCAAGAGTGTCTTTGGCAGCTTCAAGAACTGGCTAAGCGGAGAAGGAAAAAAGACAACTGCAGCCCAGTCTGTCCCTGTAAAAAACAGGTGAGCATCGAAGGACTTCTGATCAATTAGGTCTAGTTGGGACAAGTGGGGGCTAATGTTATGTTTTTAAGATGTTGAGAGTAATTGTTTTTCTAATGTATTTTTAGTATTTATGTAAGTGAAATAAATTTTCTGATAATAATATGCAGTAAGCATAATGTAATTATTTAAATGAATGTTAGTCACATATTTTGATTAAGTTTTAAATTATAAACAGTTGTTGGCATGAAATACAGCATGATAATGTCTTCCTGTAGTTTCATCATGTTTTTTTTTGCAATTCATCAGACCACGATTGATTTTTAATTTTGAAAATCATTCATTTTTAAATTCCACATTTGAAACATCACTATAATGATGTAATAGTATGCTTTTGCACGTATGTGCTATGTTAATCTTAATGACAAAAGTAATAATAATTGTAATATTAAAATATAGAAAGTGTATGTTAAAGTAGTATTGACATTTAAATGTTAAACTTTAGCCAATCATGATCTTAGACAACCATTCTTTTTCCAGTTCGAATGGAGAGCTTTCGAAAGTCCTTGCCTCGACTTCTGCCCGAAAAGAAAACCATCCCCTAGTCAAGAGTTACGACGTCAAGGGGTTTTACGACACGGACGTTGCAGAGTTCAAGGATTATGATCCGGACAGTTTCGGAGGGTATGGTGGAGTGATTTTAGAGGCTGTAATTAGGCTGGTAAATTGCTGTGGTCGAATGTTAAATTAATTAGAAATTAATCAGAGTGTTTACGAATAGCAATTGATTTGGTCAAGATTAAAATGACGCATTTAGTGATAACCATAAAATCCTTGCAAAATGAAATAGGTCCAAAGTGCAATGCGTCATTTGTTTCTGTGCTCACGTGCTGTGCGGGTGACCATATTCAATGTATTAGTACATAAATATAATTTAATTCAAGCAGCCACACATAAATAAGCACTTTTTTATTTTTTAAAAATTAATTTCACAAACTTGGCATTATTGATTGCATTATAGAAATTCACCTAGGAAGAAGTTATTGAATGCATAAATATTGAATTTGTCTCTCGTGACCTCTGTTATTCAGTCTCGATTCAATGACCTGATCTTTATTCTATAGTTCGAGTGCAGGCAACGAGGTCGGTTCAACTTCAGGTGGTCAAGTCGGGTCTGTGGTCGGACACACGACAAAGGCAACCACGTGGAATGAATACGAGAAGGGATTGGAAAACAATCTGGGTAAGTTTGTTGTTTAACATGTTTAGTGACTGTTTTAGTTTGTTTTCCTCTCTTATGCTATGTTGTTTGTGATATTTTCAAAGTGGCTTGATAATGTAAACATGCCACCTAATGCATCTAAAGGAGCATGCTTAATTTCTTTTGAAATATATTTAATTGGAAGTCTTTTGTAGTAGGTATTGTGTTCTTCTTCATAACAACTAACTGGCAATTGGTATTCTTGATGAATGTATCCAGAATGTATAATTAATAATAATAACAATATAATTAAGATTATTAATTAGGAACATGCATAAATAAGGCCTAGCCTGCTTGATTTCCATTAGGATGCACTAATTATTACTATAAAGCAGTTCTCCCAACCTTTTTATTGCAGCTGACCGGTCAAACATTTTATTATTTCACCATGCCCAACTGGGGGGTGAAGTTAATTGTTTATATTTTAGATTTTGATTTAATAATTTTAATTTAATTGTATTTAAATGTGCCTTCAAGCTAATATACAGTTAATAAAAAATATAAAGTGAATTAACTTATTAACTCACTAGAATGCTAAATAAATGAGAACCCTGAGCTTGATTCTTTGCAACGAGACATCTGGGGATAATAGGAGGCAACGACATCTGAAGTGTGTTGTTTATGTCCAGTTTATTCTGTTGTTTTGATTGCTGTCACTGCAGAAAACCCTGCTTCACACCTTTAGGAGGTCGGAAGTGGCAATAGGGATAAAAGTCTTGTGATGGAAATCTCAGGGCATTCCTCCATGACTTGAATCCAGAACACCGGCAGAATTGTTGCTTCAAATATAGTTTTAAGGACTCCTTCATTAGCATTCTCCAGCAGTTGATCTTTATGCACAGACATGCTAGATTCGCCTGGTTTGTTGACAATGAGTCATCCATTCCTTACAAGGTTTGTGGGTCCTTTGTCGTTGAGAAGTAGAGCTCAAACTCGAACCAAAGCCAGGTGACCGTGCACTTGAGAGAATGAATGCTCAGTCTCGCATAAAATAGCTGCTAATGTCTGAAACATGCGCTGTTCCTACAACTCTAGCTTGGCTTCAAATGCTACTATTTTGTCGACCAACTTGAAAACAGTTGTCATTTTCCCAATAAGAGAAGGCATCTGTGCTCTGCATCCACGTCCTCACAAAGCTAATCAAACAGGCACGACTTAAGGGCATGTGCTTTGATGTGGTTAACTTTAATGACATCCCTGTTAGATAACACGCTAACAAAGAGATTGCAGCAGTTGTTCTCAAGCCTTATAAACTATTTTAAATTTTGTAAATAAAATGGTAATAATTTAATGTTCCTTGGGGGGTACAGTACTATTTGATCCAGGGACCGGGGTTGGGGACCACTGCTATAAAGCACCTTGATGCAGTTCACTATTATCGCTCCCATCACATTATTGATTATTATTATTAGTAGTAGTAGTATATTATTATTTAACTTTTGTCTTATTACTTGCTTGCATGCTGTTTTTCTATTAAAATATCTTACTTTAACCCCAATTGCCGATTCAGATCTTATGTCCAATGGTCTCAGCAATCTCAAGTCTCTGGCCATTGGAATGAATGCAGAACTCACGGCTCACAACGAGCAACTGGACAGAATCAACACAAAGACCGATAGGGCCGACATCAAGATCCGCAACCAGAACATGCAGATGAGGCGCATCCTAGGAAAGTGAAAAATGACGGTTTTTTTTTCTTTTCCAGGATTTTCCAGGAGCTGTTTTCAAATACGTCCTAGTACCTATTGGCGCTACGATTGTGTACATACGTAGGAGTCCTAATGTGATTTGGTTTATTACTTTCTTTCATTAGAATAAATTTTTCTTCTGTTTTTCCGATCGTCTCTGATATATCCGGCTCCCATGCGACCGAGAAAGTTAAATGTTGTTCGGTTCACGGTCTCCTGCACATACCTTTGTCCGATGTTTGTTTGAATCAATATTCCATCACCATTTCTTACTATTATCACTTTTGCAGCCACCATCTGACAGACATTGTTTCTGCTCTGTAATTCCAGGCTTTGAGGAATTTTTCCTCTTTGATGGTTTAGCTTTAGATGGAATGCTGTGTGACAATGCTTAAGAATATCCTGTTATTTTTTTAATGAACATTTTAACATTCAACTGAGATGGCTATTATAACTGTCTATGCAGACACTGTAGCATAGCTATTTCTGATCACAATCTTATGCAACGACAAAATGACAAGGGTGCAATTGTGTTGTCGAATTAACATAGGATAGTATTGATCATAACGTACTGGTGATGTCAGAAAATCATTTGTTTCATTTTACTTAGACGTGAATTTCGTTGTGAAAGTAATCACTGTTATCAAATCAAAGGCCATACAATTGTGGTGATTCAAAAAACAAAACAAAAAAAAGCTAAATCGAAACCGAAATCTTCGTCCTGTGTGGAGGGAATCGAATGCAAATTCAATTGACCAGCGATCGCAACAAATCCCAAAATGTGTCTGCTCGAACCAATCGTTGACAAATCTGGTCAATGAAGAATAAGTTAGTCTGGTACGACAAACCAAAAATAAAGACCGAGCCAGAGTGGTGAAAGACAAGCTGGAAAAAGTTAGTAAACCGCTGGGAAAGCATCCAACCATGTCCCGCCATCTTGCAATACAGGTAAATGACATTATGGGTTGGAGATGCAAAGGTGAGCCGATGATATCTGTATTGACATTTTCATTCAAAAAATGTTGCCGTCAGTGCACATCAGTCGAAATTATGGATGAAGCCAGCAACATAAGATTAAGCCGATTATCAGCAGAAAACCATAGTGAAACCAGTGGGCTTAAAATATTGCAACTCAAACTCATCAAAGGCTCACAACAAAAACTCTTGTGCATGGAAATTCAACAAACGTTGAAATATCTTGCCTTGGGAAAGTCTGTTGGTAATGATCTGTTGGACAGTAAGCATGTTTAACATGCAGATAGACGTCCGTGTACTACAAGTAACATTAAGAGTAACGTTCATTTAGCAAATCAAAGGACATACAATTGTGGTGATAGTCCTTTTTATATTTCCATGCCATATTATAAATGCAGTGCTTTCCATATTCTCATAGGTATTTACATGTCTATGGTGGCAATGATTACCAAAAAGAGTATAAGCCAACAATCATCACCAATGTCCCACTTATGATGATAGAAATATTAACAAGCAGATAAGAATAATATTAAAGATAGCCGAAAGCAACAGGTATAGTCATTTAGTATTGCTGTGAGTCACTCATAATTTATGATTGCAAAAAGTGCAAATTAAAATTGGCACCATCACAGACAACAATAAACCCAGGTTAATGTATCAAAGCTAATTCTGAAGACAGCAACATTACTGTTATCGCTAACCACAATGACAAAAAATGACCATTCAAATTATTGCACAGCGCATACAGGCTTATCGAGCAGCCTTTACTGCAATCAATGTTCATTAACTTATGAACGTTATCACCAGTCAAGATAATCAGGAAAATCTTCAATAATTTATTGCATCGAAAGAACTCTCAAAACAAACAAATCAGAACTGCTCCTTACTTACGTTATGTTACAAGCCACCTGCAGAAGATACCAACAGAAAATTAAAAACTTGCTTTTATAGATATGTTATTCTAACCGCAAAATCTGTGCACAGTGTCAAAGGCATTCATTTCGTAAAGCTGATACCAAAGCTTAGTGGGATTCCAGAACACATTTAAAATAAAATTAGTTTTTACTTTGCATCAACATCCAAAGTACTTCACCGTTCGTATGAAATCAAAGCCGAAAAAATCTTCAAATGCAAATACTTCGGCTAAGCAAAGCCAAATGTTAGCAGTGGAATCCTTAAAAACATGACCATGCTACACAATTCTCTCCAGCAAGTATTGGGATGCTTTGACACGAATAAAATTCTCAGAACCTCAAGACAACTTAATTCTTCAAAATTACAAAAAGCATTAAAGCCAAAAATCAAAATAATTTGCTAGGTGATTCACTTTTATTGATTGAAGCAAATAGAAAATAGGTTAATTCAAAATCAACATGTTGAGCTCCGAATGAAGGTAACCTGACACCAAAAATATTATCGAAACCATTTGCCTACTGATGAGACAATCTTTGCAGAAAATCAGGCGCATCATCGATGGCGATGCAGAATGAGTCCGGGCGATTCGCAATCTTCAGCCGCACCTCCAAATCACATGAAAAACTTTCCAAGGACAATTCCAAAGACGAACATGATGATCAAATAGAAAATTGGTGGCAGTGGTCCTAAAAAGTCCAGAGTGCCTCCTTGATTCTGGTTCTGGATAATCACACTGGACTTAGCCAAAGTTGACTCAGGTTGAAGTGGACTTGGAGCTGTCACCTTCCTCAGTCTCAATCCTTCAGTGGACAGCTTTATATTCTCAGTTCTGAGTTTCTCCAGCTCTGCAACAAGTTCTGGGGTTTCATCTTTTGGAATGGTTTCAACTTTTGCTTCTGTGGGCTTTTCATGGTCTAAGGAAGTACTGAGACTTTCTCTCGCCTCAGGTTTAGGCACCTCCTTTGTCAAACCTGCCTGCTTAACTTGGAAGTTATCACCACTGCTTGGAGTGGTGTTCACAGTAACTGATGGCTTGCTCACATGCTCTCCCTCTGCCATCTGGGGCATTACGAAGACACATTTCAACTTGGTGTCCATAACCTGGCCAGATGGTGCATTCTTCCAGATGTCTTCGTTCGATTCCAGAGCTCCTAGAGGTGCCACTATGGACATTACCATAAACTTGTCAACGGTTTTTTCATTAGTGTCGCTCTTTAGAGGCTGGAGTGACAAAGTAATTACAACCTCCTGCTCCGGACCTATTATGCCGCTGTTTGGTCGGACGCAGTACCTATATGGCGCCGTAGTTCTGACTTTATACATCACATTCCTTTTGGTCGGATTTCTAAGGCGTAATTCACTTGTTACAATGTGCGTAAATGGGCCGACAAATTTCAACTCAGCCGGAGGATCAATGACAAGTATTTGTTCAGCCTTTGGCATTGCTAATATTGAAATCCTCTTTAGAACTACACAAAAAAATGTGCTCAGCTATTTCGCACTCAAAAGTCGTAAAAAAGACGAAGCCCGGATTCACACGGGAGATATTGTTGTGAAGATTGGCGATGACAATACTTTTGTTCTTTTTGTCTAATGATGTTTTAAAGTTTTTTAAGAAATTTAAAAATTTACTTTAATTTATAAATGTATATAAAAAAAATAACGAGCTATGTTGCGCTAAGTTTTACCCACTTGAATCTGGAGTTATTTATTTACATCAGAAATGTTTGCAAGATGACGAAACATTTCAAATCAAATATTTTGAAATGCTTTTAATTTTAAACTCAGTGCTGACAACTCTGATATATCACTATAGTGATATTCATCCGTTTCTTAATTCCAGTTGCTGTGTTAAACTACATTTGATTTAATCAACTACTATAGTATTCGTAACAAAATAATGAACCATGTACTGCAGCAAGTTTTAAATTTATATTATTAATTATATTTAATGCTTTTGATAAAAAATAAAGAATGGCGCTGCAAATAATATTTTCGAACACATTAATAAAAATCATAAGATCCTTTAAAAGAAAATATCGAAAATTTAAAACAAAATAGTTTGTTGTGATTTTGTTATTGATTTAATCAAGTAGAAAATAAGGTAAATCAACATCAACGTTTGGAGCTCCAAATCTCGTCACCGGAATTATTTCAGAAATCACGAACTTGCAGAAAGTCAAGCTCATCTTTGATGATGATGGAGAAAAAGTTCAGGCAATTCACAATTTTTAACCATATGTTCAAATCACGCAAACAATTTTCCAAAGATGATTCCGAAGATGAGCTTGACCATCAAATATGAAATGGTCTGCATAAAGTCTGGAGTGCCTCCTTGATACCGACTCTGAATATTTACTATGGGCTCTACTTGAGGTGGGCTTGGAGTTGACACGTTCCTCAGTTTTCTCAATCCTTCATCGAACAGCTTTTTGTTCTCAGTTCTGAGCTTCTCCAGTTCTGTGACAAGTTGTGGAGTATCCTTTTTTTTGGAATGACTTCAGCTTGCGCTTTTGTGGGCTTTTCGTGATCCAAGGTGGTAGACTTGCTCTCAACTCAGGCTAGCCTCGCTCAAATTTGCTGTTAATCAAGGGCTTGTTCACTTCCTTTTCATCTGCAATCTTTGGGGCATTATGATGATACATAACTTGATATCCACAGCCTGGCCAGGTAGTGCATTCTTCCAAATGTCTTCGTACGATTCTACAGCTCCTAGAGGTGCTCCATGGACGCAATCATGAACTGCTCAGCAAATTTTAGCTGAGGTTTAGTCGGGGAATGTCGTAAATCGTGTATAAGAAATTTAGACACTTTTTTTAATGCGAACGTCTGCTTCATATCTTAATCCAAATTATCATAGAATCTGTCCTTTGATGGAATAAAATCATCAGGTGTTAGTTCAAAGCTCTTGAGAGAGTCTGGGGTTTAAACTCTTGATGGAGTCGCACCAAGGCCAAAGTCTTAATCACTCGTCTACAGACGCCTTCTATTAATAATTCATTATAACTCATAGTAATTCATTATAAATCATAATAATTTATTATAACTCATAATAATTCATTATAACTCATAATAATTCATTATAACTCATAATAATTCATTATAATAAACAAAATCGTCCTATACTTGAGGCACCTTTGTGGAATAATCCCGATGCTCTTAAAATTCTTATACTTAAGAAACGATAATGTTTCCAAATTCTTTGGCCAACGCCTCACAATGAATGCCATTTAGAACTGCTTTGGCTATTTCTTGGGCTGGCAAGTGGGTCATCCATACACCCGCCTGTCCATCCAGCCATCCATCATTCCAGGTTTGCCGCTCTGATAGCAGCTCGCTGGGACACACTTTCCAGAAGGAAAGGATCATCCAAGACAACCATACATTTTTTATTCTTTTACTATTGTTCTATTTCTGCCTTCTCGCTACAGTGATGTCGTTTCAGCTTTTGTCAAGGAGCAAACTCTCGTAAAACTTTAAGAGGTGACCTTCTTCCTTGTAAAGTCAAACGACTCAAAAAGACTGAATTTCTTTTGAGACTCTGATTAAGGTTGATAACCAAAAGACGTTTAATGAAGGAATAGTAAAAAGCAAGTTTTATGTGTGCAAATGAGTCTTGAAATAATGGAATTACAGCCAAATAACTGCGTTCACCGATGAATTTGCATGCTAGCATTACAAATAGTTTTAAGAAGTTGAAGAAAAGCGAAAAATTACTTTAATATGTTAGACAGTTTTATATCTAAACATGTATTTTGTACCCTGGCCGCGGATAACCCCGGCAACTAGGAAAGATGAGTTCTGAAGAGAGATTAAGAAGATGTAAATAACATTTATTAAAAATAAGGAGGGGTGCTTGACTATATAACGAATGAGACGATATAACGAATTACAGCCAAATAACTGCGTTCATCAATGAATTTGCATGCTAGCATTACAAATAACGAATTCTTAAGTTTGTTATAAGATAAAATTTGTTATAAGATCCAATTCATTATTCTTTATATCGTCTCATTCGTTATATAGTCCAGGATTCATAAGAAGTGAGGTGATCTCATAGAAACGTTTGAAATTTGAACAGGAATAGATAATTTAAAACTTGAACATTTCTTTGAGGCCACCAAAAGTAGTTCCACGAGAAGGCATGGATGTAAGATGCTTTAGAGGAAGGTAAACTGTAAAGAATCATTTCTTCAGCACCAGAGTAATTAATCCCTGGAATAAGCTCGATGAGGAAACAATATATTCAGATTCTGTGGAAGTACAGTGCTAGAAATATTGTTACGACATACCCACTTTTTATGGATAATTTCCTTACAAATTAACATATCTTGCTGAAATTTTCAGCAATTATAACAGCAATTTGTAAACATCGTGCAAAATTTCCTTTCATGTGGGTTAATGGTTCCGGTAAATTAGGCAAATGAACCGTTTTTGGCCTAGAAATATTATTACGACAGTTTCCGTTTTGGGCTCGTTTCATCAATTTCAAGGGCTTATTGGAAAGATCAAACATTAAATTGTCATTAAGAAGGCTATATAAAGGAGTGTGAAATTCAAAACTTCCTATTATAGTCAGTTATGCAACGGACTATAATCAAATAAATAATAAATAAATCAAAACTTCCTTTTACAATCATTTCATTTTGGGGAAGAAAGCAGGTTTGACAGAATGAGAAAGAGGACAAATTAAGGCCTTTAAGAAGGCAAACTATTCAATAAGAAAGATTGCAAATGAGTTGAATAGGTCAAGAGCTGTCATCAAATGTTTTTTGGATGTTCCAGACTCATATGGGAAGAAGTATAAGGGCGGAAGACCGAAAAAAACTCTCGAATCAGATTCAGAGACGTCTCATTAGGGAGGCTTCACAAGGAGAATATTTGTGTAAACAGCTAAAAGATAAGCTGGACTTAGATGTCCATGTTAGGACAGTCTGCAATTATCTTAATTCAAGTGGACAGTTGAAATACGAAACGCGAAAGCGAGCTCCAGCGTTGAAAGTCCATCAGAAGAAAAAACGCCTCCTCTGGGCAAAAGAGATGGTCAGCTACAACGAAAGATGGGAACGCGTAATTTTCACAGATGAAAAAAATTCAACCTGATGGTTATAAATACTACTGGCATGATCTTAGAAAAGAAAGAGATGTTTTTTTAGCAGAAAACACGGAGGAGGCTCTGTGATGGTCTGGGGAGGAATTTCAGCATTTGGGAGGACGGAACTGGTGCTTTTGAAAGGGAGGCAGGACTCTCAGAAGTACATCAAAATGCTCAAGGATCATCTCCTTCCTTTTGCTGAAGCAAAACAACATAAATTTCAGCAAGATAATGCTCCTATTCATGTTTCCAAGACAACCAGAGCGTTTTTCCAGGAGTCCAACATGCAAGTGATGGACTGGCCCGCGTGTTCACCCGACTTGAATCCGATTGAAAATGTCTGGGGCCTTCTTTCAAGATCCGTTTATAGCAATGGACAGCAATATAACACAGAAAATGATTTGAAAGAAACGATTTGGAGCACCTGGAGAAATTTGGATGAAAACATCATCAAAATACCGATTTTCTCCGTGAAGAATAAGTGCATAGATCTTATTCTAAGAAAAGAGGAATGAAATCCTATTGAAACATTATTTTATTTAGTTTTAAATAACAATTTTTGCCAAAATACTGAAATTCATGAGTTTTTTTGTAACCTGTCGTAACAATATTTCTATGCAAAAAATGGATTTTTTAGGGATTTGCGCTTAATTCTTGATAAAAATGAAAAAAATACACGAGTTATATTCTTTAAGGATATTACACAGTTCTTCTAAATTTGAGCTTCGTATGATAATTTAAACTTAAGTTATTATAAAAAATGGGGACTGTCGTAACATTTTTTCTAGCACTGTATTTACAATACGAATATCGAAATTTGGATACTGATTTAAAAAGTAGGAATGGTTTATCACATAGATATTAATTTCCTTAAACCACTATAAATTAATGTTGTTTTGTTATGTTTAACTGAACCCCGGCTAAAATAACAGAAGTGATACGGTCGATTCCTAATAGCAACATATATTTTATTCTTTCTGATTATTTTTAACTGTTCAAATTGTATCAACATTCATTTTAATTTAAAACAAAAATTGTTTGAGTTAGGCTTATTTATGTGATTGTTTATATTAAACTTTAATTAATTTATTTATTCAAATTTTTATTTAATATTATTTATATTCAAATAATTATTTATATTTTTCAAAAACGTTAGCAACATGATAAAACATTTAGAATAATTATGTTCAGTAAAAATTGTCATATTATAGAGGTGCTATTAATTTTAATCAAGGTACTGTCAGTTTTCTCTCAGTTATCATTGTAAAGATATTCATACATTTCACAATCCCAGTTAAGGTAGATTTGACTTAATCAATTGTGTGGTTAGAAAAATAAATTTAAAAAACTTGAACTGGAACGAGTTTATTTAATTGGTATTGCAGCATTTAGCATTTTCGTAAATAATAGAGATTTTATTAAGATTAGAGGAAATGATAGCAATAGGTCTTCATTCAAACTGAAATCAAATTTTAATTGGTTTGTTGGTTGCAAAATAAACAATGTACGATCAAATCACTTCTTAATACGAAATCCTTATGTATTTCTTTCGATGTCAAATTAAAACTATTACATAAAACCATTAAAAGTTGAATATGCGACAAGTTGTTCAATTATGTACAAAGTCAGATGTTTTCAATGATATCGCTCAAAATTTCTTAATCTTTCTTATATAAACACGAGACCTGTTCTCGTAGATCCGTTCAGCAGCAAAACCGCTGACTACTTTTCAACCAAACTTAATATAATGAAACATTCTACTCTTTAACATAGATTACTGGTACGGATAAATTGTACATTTGAACCTTGACTGTCGTTAAATCCTCATTAGTCCATCGGCCTCAAATGATACATATGATATTGCTCCGGTTGGTCAAAATAATCATGCATAAAACCGAAGTTTTCGAAGCAAGCAAGAAATAAAACCTCAACAAAAAAGTAATTAATGGATCTTAAAAAATTCTAGAAATTTTGAAAGGTTGCGAGAAGGCTGTGAGTTAACCTGGTTTGAAGTTCGCAAAGGAAATCTGTGGAGCTACTTTATTAAGTGAAATAGTGAATATTAAATTCATTTAACTTTCCTGCTCCTTGCAGTCCAATCTCAAAATTAAAATCAAAATTGTTTCGAAAGCTCAAAAAATCGCTACTATAATTTGATCGAATTCAATATCTTAATTCAATTAATATTTTACTCAATTGTTTTTTAATTAATTTAGGTTTTAGTGCATCGTTTTTCATTTTAAGATAAGTTTTTATCGCCAACAAATCAAAGTTTTCTGAGCAAAAAACATATTTCTTTTTTTTCTCGCAAAACGCAATTCATGTTATTGCCTCAGTGCTCTTGATTGGACTCATTGTTCATTGATAATAGATAAAGACATTTAATTAATAAAGAAACGACATTTCTTAACTCAACCTGCGAATAAAGAGATGATTGCATTAGAGTTCGCTGTTGAATTACAATTATTAATTAATTCATTAAAACACTAAAAACGTACTGATTCAAAAATCCTTTATTAGCCATAAATTATAATTTTAATTTCAAGTCAAAATTGTGAAAACTCGGAGATGTTCATCATCCAAGTTTTAAATCCATCCCAAAGAGTTCACTTTGTTATCACGCGCAAACCATATTTCCAAGGAAGAGAGCATAATGTTTACCACGTGAGGCATAAACAATGATGATTCTGGATAAATTACATGTTTTAACACAAACAATAGGGTGTATTTCTTGACCAGAACCAAAGCAAAATTACAAGTTATAATAACTGTATATAATTATAAGCTCTCACACCGCAAAAATATGGAGTATACCATACAAACTCCTCCATGCATATATAAATAAAATTATGAGCACAATGTTCAAAACAACAACATTAAAAAATTAAAAAATTAAGAAAGTTCACTTGCTTAGGCACGACCGAATCATTTAGAAAGATGGACAGATATGATTCTCATTTAAAAAACCAGTCTTCTCTCCACTAATAATTTTCACACGATTGTATTTTTTACAAATGTGTACAAAAAAAAGATGAATTTTTCCAGAACATGTCTGACCATTTAACAATGCGAACAATGAGCTAATAATACAATAATACTTCGCTCTCGGACTAAAAATAAAAAATGAGAAATAAATATGAAATAATAATATCAACAAACAAAAACGATATGTGGAAATGTACAGGCACGTCGTAAATACAAGATTTTCTTAATACCTTCGCGAGTAGCTCCTAACAACTCGGATATGAATATTAATATATCATATTGATGTATGAATATTATTACATCTACCCCCGGTTATTTACGAAATATTGTTATTAATTTTTTATTTGAATAATATAAATACATTACTTAAATGTTGTTATTCTCATATTAAAGTTAATATCATTAATATTATTACTATTAACATCTTCACATGATTATTTTTAACTTAAAAATATTGATTTTGGTTTTAAAAGATTAACGACACTTTAAGCACCTTCAATTATTCCTTAATTCATAACATTATATCCTCAACATTTAATAAACATTAGTAATAGTATTAGCTGTTCGTTATCGTTATAAGGAATTTTTGCAGGATGAACTGATGCAGACACAGATGATTTAAGAAAAAACCCAACTAACACATTAACAGGCTACTTGAGCTATACCCAAAGGCACGATAGATCACAGCCCCTGGTAACGTGGTTCATGACTTGGCATTTCAATTGATCGACCTCGCTACGCAAACGAGTCACGCGGTCGGCATAATTGGAGTTCATTCCTCTGAGGTACTCCACCTCTGCTCTGAGAAAGTTGATTCTTTCTAGCTTCCTGTTTCTACATCTAGTGGCCGCCAATCGGTTTCTTGCCCGCTTTCTCTGGAGTTTTATGTACTCTTGCTCGGCTGAATCTATGGAACTACCCACCAGGTATGAAGTTGGGGTTCTTGCTTTTGTTAAAGGTTCTATTTTTATGCTGCTAAAGTTGGTTCCGATCATCTGGTTAGTGGTTTTGGTTAGCGCTGATTTATCGATGAGAAATTCATCGAACTGTTCGCGAAGTTGATTATCGTTAAGTCCGCTGTCCACGGCATGATCAGACACGGATTCTGCTTTCTGTCGCTTGAACGATCTCCGCTTCGCTTCTAAAGTCATCGCATGCCTGGCCAAGTCATAATCGGCCCTGAATGTCGAATGATTTGAGACTTGATCTAAGGAGAAGTGGATCGGATGCTCACAACTTCGTCGGCTCAAGAATTCGACTGTTTTATGAGAAGCAACACGACTCTGCAGGTGGCGTGGCACAGCGTTTCCATCATCGAATGGTGAGTAGTCGCTGCACAAACCGCCGGAATTAGAATCAAGACTGCTGCAGGAAAACTCCATCCAATGAGATGGCTCCTCTTTAAAGATTTGCTTTGTGTTTGAAGATTCGAAGGGGGGTTTATGGCTCGAGTTGAAAAGAGTTTCCTGTCGGCTTTTCTTATTTTCTTGTTTGTTGTTCTGCATGTCGAAACCGCTATGATTGATGATGGATTCACTAGCTGGTATAGATGGAGGATAGTGATGGATGTTGTCGTTATTGTTGTAGCCAGTCGTTAAATTGGCCGATCTTCGGAGGCGAGAATCATATTCTGCTTGGCTGCCAATGGGACCATCTGAACAGCTCAAACTTGCGACTGAAACTTGAATTTCTGAGTGCAAACTTTGGGGACACTGCCTATCTTTTCTCGAGTAGGCATCAGAGCAAACACCACTCATTTGTTCAGCTTCATTGCTGGTGGGAAACAAGATTCCTGCTTTTGAAGGATCGAAAATCTGCCAGTTTAAGTCGGAAATATCTTCCTCCATTTCGCTTTCCATTTCGGTCTTAATGGAGATGTCGGAAAACCCGGAATCGAAACTATTGAAGCGTCCTTCCGCTGACAATTTTCCTGCAACATGTATTAGTTCTCTTAAGGAGGGCGTGTTTATTTCTCCTTGACCAAAGTCTTCCGGAAAATTAATTTTAGTTTCTGTCTGCGATGTTGGAGGAACTACAACTGTGCAATCGAAACTTGAACTCATTGACGATTCTGATCTGGGCACGTCCTTAGGACAACTGCTGGATGCCGTAAAGGACAACTCTTGTTGAAGCTGGAATAGATAATTATCTAGGTCCGGAGTGGATAGCTTTACCATGTCGACATCTGGAGAAGCAAGAACAACTGGAAGATTGTCCTCGACGGATCCGCCGGAATGGCGACTGATAACCTTAGAAGATGGAATAGAAACGCCGTCTTTCCAGCTAGAATATCTCGAACCTTCATCTTCATTTTCACCGTGAAACTTTGACTTCCTTAAGGTTAGATTGCTCCTCTTCACTTGACTGAAATCGAGAGTCAGCGATGACTTCTTGTGCGAGGAAACACGAGTTGCCAGTCCATCCTCAGTTATGTTTGGTGGCTCACAGGAAGAATTAATGCCATCTTTGAAATACGTTTCATGACCTTTCATCGTCAGGTCATTTAGAAGGAGAGATATTAATTGTTATCGGAGTTACTGGAACGCCTAAGCAGATTAAAAAAAAAAGATAAACTGTTTAATTAATCTCGATGGATTCATTAACTAATCCATGATTAAGTAATAGTAATAGCATTAAAATGATTACAAAACTAATTTTTTAAATTAGTCCAATATTAAGCTAAAGTTGGGTTAAACAATTTAATTAAATATTATTCATTAATTTCATTATTAATATAAATTTACTAAATTATTTATTGAAATTAATGAAATAATAAACAAAATAACTAAATAAAGAACGATTTTATTTTAATCGACTTCACAACAAATAAAACAATCATCTAAAAAATATTAGAGCTTCATTTTTAATTGAGATCATGGAATCTTTAAGTCGAATCTTTTTTTATTAAATATATCATGTCATATATTGTGTAATAAATGATGCGCTGAAAGTATGTTCTTAGCAATACTGTCAGTGGCAATACTACTCAAATCGATTTCATTTTGCGATGCGATACTTGTACTTCATGTACTAGCACTCTTTGCACTTGTACTCAGTACTTGGACTCAAGTCTAATTTCTAAGCAGTCTGCAGACAAAAAATGTCGATTGATCGATGCACAATTCCTTCTATCAGATTAGGCCAAGAGCTGAGAGTGATTCATAAAAATCCACAAAACGAACTGAGCCCATGTAGGAAGGCAGGAGTAAAAAATAAAAATTATAAATTAATTACATATAAATTTATAAGCAGAAAAAGCACACGTGGGCCTTTTAGTTTCGCTACAATGTGTAAATGTTTTGGTTTGCTTATCGAGTGAAATAAGTGGACCTCATATTAATATTATTATTATTATTGTTATTATTATTATTATATTATTATTATTATTATTATCATCATCATTATTATTATTATTATTATTATTATTATTATTATTATTGTTATTATTATTATTATTATTATTATTATTATTATTATTATTATTATTATTATTATATTATTATTATTATTATTATTATTATTATTATTATTATATTGTTGTTGTTGTTC
Source organism: Whitmania pigra (assembly GCA_021613335.1). Taxonomy (NCBI): domain Eukaryota; kingdom Metazoa; phylum Annelida; class Clitellata; order Hirudinida; family Haemopidae; genus Whitmania; species Whitmania pigra. The sequence goes on along the minus strand of JAJTWR010000380.1, from coordinate 240,217 downwards.
ATTTGCGTTTAAACAAATAAATGAATAATTTGGTTCATCAAATAATACATGGATGAATAAATGAACAAACACATGAATTAACTAACTAATTAACAGAATAATTGATTGAATTAGGATTGAATTAATTAAGAAAACTCAACCTTCATCCTCGTCTGAGTTTCTGTTCCTGTCGATAGTTCAACAAAAAAATCCTCACATTCAGACTTTTACAAGCACTTTGAATGTTTCATCAACGACCAATAAAAAAAAAACTGCATAAATACTCCTTTCATCTGCTGATAATATCCATCTTTAAAGAAACAGATCCATATTTTCACTGGGAATACAGGCGGCAAAATAACCGAAGATTAATTGCTCAAAGATCATTTGAGTTTTAAACTCAGGTAGCGAAGTTTTTTAAAGCTATTGTGATTCAGAAAGAATCTATTAATCGGTAGCTGGCTGACTGTCAGTTGTCGAGTTCAAATCCTATCTCGTTCTCCCCGACCATCCATCTCAGTGTTTCATTCGTTTGTGAAAAACTTTAGTCGAGTCGGTGGTTATAAAAAGGATGAAGATTCTAAATTTAGAATGACATCACTTGCTCGGAACCCCATTGGTCGACGTGAGTAAACTTGGGTTGCGTAATGTCTAAAAATAGCTTACTCTTATATCTTTTTTTCTTTCTTCTCTACATTATCTTCCCCCTCTCTGCCTCCGTTAGGAAGAGTGCCCAGTGGTCTACCGTGTTCGAGGCATTGAGGTGATTTGAGTGAATGAATTAATGATCGATTGAATGAACTAATATGTGAGATTATAAATAAATTAATTAGTTTATCATTTAATGAGACATTAAATGAATGAAATATTGATTGATTGATTGATTGATTGATAAATAAATTGAGTAAATAAATTGAGTAAATAAATTAATTAGTTTATCATTTAATGAGACATTAAATGAATGAAATATTGATTGATTGATTGATTGATTGATTGATTGAGTGAGTGAGTGAGTGAGTGAGCGAGTGAGTGAGTGAGTGAGCGAGCGAGTGAGTGAGTGAGTGAGTGAGTGAGCGAGCGAGTGAGTGAGTGAGTGAGTGAGTGAGTGAGTGAGTGAGTGAGTGAGTGAGTGAGTGAGTGAGTGAGTGAGTGAGTGAGTGAGTGAGTGAGTGAGTGAGTGAGTGAGTGAGTGAGTGAGTGAGTGAGTGAGTGAATGAAGCAGCCAATCGAGGCACCCTCCCATTCACAACGCGACACATATTCACGACTTCCAAGGATCATTAGAGCTAAAGCTATTCCACATTTTCCATCATTGACTTGTAAACTTTCACAGGTTCATTTGATGCTTGAATGTTTTTAAAAGGTTTAATTTCAATTTACAAAAAAGTTGGAGGGAGGAGAATGCGCCATAAAAAGTGTGATAATCAAAATATTTACATAACATTGATAATGGTGTTAAAGACGACGATGATAGTGATGACGATGATTATTATTAGTATTACTATAATAATTGTTATGGTTAATTGTTTTGAATAGTAATAATAATAATAATAATAATAATAATAATAATAATAATAATAATAATAATAATAATAATAATAATAATAATAATAATAATAATAATAATAATAATAATAATAATATAATAATAATAATAATAATAATAATAATAATAATAATAATAATAATCATAATAATAATAATAATAATAATATTAATAATAATAATAACAATAATAATAATAATCATCATCATCATCATCAAACAACTGACCAATCACCAACCCATCCGTCACTTGTGTACGTAATTTCTTCTCAAATTTCTAATTTCAATTCTTTGTTTTCATCCAGTTTATCTGAGCCAGATAGCGCTCTTCATAAACACATCGTTCGTCTTAATCACTCAATCCGTCCTCTCACTCATTCATTCACTCACTCACTCATTCAGTCACTTCTGCATTCATTCACGATGTTAACTCACTCATTCAATAATTCACTTACTAACTTACTCAGTTGCACTCACTTCCTCATTCATCCACGATGATTGACTCATTTACTCATTCCAGTGACGTCACTAGGATTGATATCAGCCGGTGCGAGGAACTTAAAGTTACCCTTAAGAACTTTAACCATAAGCCAGGAGTTGGTTGGCGGTGGCCCACAAATCTGATAAAATACTATTCGGCTTGTCTTTATTGTTCAAGAAGCTGAGCTGACAAGAATAAAGGTATATTTTATAAATTATATTTATTCAGGTTTGGGTGTCACCCTTAAAATGTCAGAATCCCTGCACACCCTCCTCGTGATGCCACCGTCTGACTAGCTCACTCACTCAATCACTTAAACTCACTCATTTACACTCACTCACTCATTTATAATCGCTCACTCATTTACAATCGCTCACTCATTTACAATCGCTCACTCATTTATAATCGCTCACTCATTTACAATCACTCATTTACAATTGCTCACTTACAATTGCTCACTCATTTACAATCACTCACTCATTTATACTCACTTTCACTTTTTTCTTAATTCTCTCTTCTTCTCGGCGCTTGTTTTCATTTGAAACTCCTACGCTCGTATGGTTTGGTTAATCATCTCTCAGGTTATAGGTCATGACCTATTTTGAGCACAAAAAAACCACTGAATATGTTGATGACTACGGCGATGATATGATTAATATAATAATTATTTGTCAAGAAGCATTGATAATCATATTACAACTGTTTAATATTAGAGTTATAAATAATTATGTCATAGCATGTAATTAATATAATATTATTATATTAGTATAGTATTAAAATATTATTATTATTATTAGTATTATCGATAATAATAATAATAATAAAAGTCTGATGCCGTTGACAACTAATAAATACATTTAAATTGAATCTGCTAGTAAAATTGTTATACTTGTTCATTCAAATTGGCTCCCGCGCCAAACGGCAAACTGGTAAATTTAAATTTTCGTCATCATCATCATCATCATCATCGTCATCGCCGTCGTCATCATCATCATCATCAAAACACCACTGACGTCATCTGCGAAACCGTTCTGATCGATACGACCGTCAGAATGATCGTATTCTTGCGTCACGTTTAGCGTGATACATCTGCAATGGTTACTTGTTTACTCACTCACTCACTCACTCACTCACTCACTCACTCACTCACTCTCTCACCATCCTCACCATCCTTACCATCATCGTCGTCGTCATCGTCGTAATTGTCATTAAACTTGAACTGAAATAAAACTAACAATATATCCCTATCGTCATCATCGCTACCATCAAACGACATCATCGTCATCAGCACCGATGTCACGGTCATCATCGTTGTCTTCATCTTCCCGTCCGACTTGGCGCTGAAAGTCTTTCTAATTGGACCAATTAAATCATTCACGGTGCAGACGACCAGTACGAGGCGGGAATTGAAATTACCTTCCAATTAGTGAATTAATGCATTTTCTAACTGGTTTCAATTAACTTCTTAATCGGGTTTTAATCACTGAGCTCGGTTACGCTCCGTTGCCGTTCAATCATTCACCAATTCATCTCTTCATTCATATGTCCATCCATCCATCCATACATCCATCCATCCATACATCCATCCATACTTCAACCTATTGCATTATATCTTATTGACGCTACATCATCGAGGTGACATAAGGTCACCACTTTACACTCCCTCACCATGGTGAACCATTCAAATGGCAAAAGAGATGTTTGGTTGTTTTGTTTCAAGCTGGGAATCGAACCCTTTTCCCCACCTACGCTCAGTCGTAAATCAATAAACGATAAATAATGAGTTCCGAAGTAATGTATATTCGAAACACATTTAAAAATTTATTCGACAAAAAAAAACATCATCATCATCATCATCAATGTGATGTGGTAAGAGCTAGTTTTAGCCAACGGGCGCTTATTTTACTGTTCTTTAAATTGATTATTGAAATAATAATAATAATAATATAATAATAATAATAATAATAATAAAATAATAATAATAATAATAATAATAATAATAATAATAATAATAATAATAATCATAATAATAATAATAATAATAATAATAATAATAATAATAATAATAATAATAATAATAATAATAATAATAATAATAAATAATAATAATAATAATAATAATAATAATAATAATAAATAATAATAATAATAATAATAATAAAAGTGAAAATTGATCGATAATTATAATTTAATTGTAATTTCTGTAAAAATTAAAGATTATAACAAATATTCAATGTTTATTTTGAAACTCAAATTTCTACTCGAATACAGCTATCGATTTGCGTTACCCACGGCATTCAGGACGACGGCTAAAAATATTGTCAGATGATTTACGCCTTAAATGCTTTTTTCTGTCTCCAAAATGGTTGTAAATTTTGAACGATTCTGCTGACAACAGACACGTAGCTTAATAAAAATTGAGTAGTTGAAACGTTTTAATAAATTATAATAATGGTTAAAAGTCATAAAAAGTTCTTAACGGTAATTTATTAATAGTGACGAGAATGGAGAACACTGGAATTCTTGATAATGCGGAGCTGCCTCTTATCATTATTGTTTTTTATGTGCTGTTCCTCCTGTAAAAATTGCATGTACTTAAGTACAATTGGGTCTTCAGTATTTGTGCCTGATACTCCGGTATTTGTATTTGGACCACGACGTATCTGATTCCATGCTAATAAATTATTATTAATTTTTTTAAATTCTAAGCTTTTTTTTAATGAAAAGTGTTAAAGTATGAATTTGAATGCAATTGCGGACCTTCAGTGTTAGCAACGGAACTCGTATTTGGATCTTCATTACAGTGTTACAATTCTGTTTTTATTTTTTTTATAGGCATTAATTATATTAATTATATAATTAATATTATATTATATTATATTATTATAATAAATCAATAAATTATTAATAAATTAAAAATCAATAATAATATATATATAATTATAATCAATTATAGTAATTATTTTTTACTTGAAAGAGTTCACCATTCTATAAATTGGAGAATTATCAGTGTGGAACTAGAATAAAACTAACAATATATCCATCCGATGGGACCACTACATGAAGCCTTAACTCGTAAAATTGAGATACAATTTAATTTTTCGCTTCAACGTTAAATGTTTTAAAATTGAAATGACATGTCGTTAAATAACATTACCACTTACTGAATTATTGCTTACTGCGAATGTTTAAATTTACAACAATTTAGTAATTTTTAAATTACAAAATTTAAACAGATAAATTTAAAATAAACATCGGAGTGAAGAATCTTAAAACTAAATTATTTTGCGATGAATTAACTTTTAACATTTTTGCATTTAAGGGTCGATGCTTGTAATCTTGTAAAGGAGTTTGCAGTAAAACAGCTACAGCCGGTCATCGTCTCCTAGTTTAGTTTTTATTTGAATTTATTAGCGACAAGAACAAACATGAACCCCATTTTTGAAGAAACAGTGGACTTCAAGGAAATGCAGGCAAGACTGAACTGATATAATAAAATAACCGACCAAATCTGTTCACAGGCATACAAAAACACTTGCTATTATATTTTCAATGTGTTTACGTTTAGAAAATCCAGCAGAAGTATATCGAGGATAAGGCTGCTGGTAAGTTAACACCAGAGACCAGGTTCAGTTATGCCTGGTGCTTAGTTAGATGCAAATCTAATACAGATGTCAACAAGGGTATAGAACTCCTGGAGCGTGAGTTTACGATTTTCTTAGTTGATGCCATTGCAAATGTGATTCACGCACAATTCTGCATGTTAAATATGACATCATCATTGCAAAATAATTTGTTTTTAGCAAAAGATTTTTGAGATTTTACAGATCAAAATTGCATTTAATAAAAATTTATATTTTAGGTGAACTTTAGTAATTGTAACATTTGTTGAATGAATGAAAAGCAACAATAATTGTTGCGTTATTAAACCTTGGCATACAAATCGATCATTTTCTAGAGTATTTTGATTAACATCAATTTTATTGTGGATGTGCTTGCACCTAAAATGTTTTATTTTGTTCATACAAAACAGAGCTGTTCAAAGAGGCAAATGAAGAAGATGCCAAGAGGGATTATTTGTATTACGTTGCATTTGGATATGCCAGGATCAGGGTATTTATTGAGTATTTAATTGGCAAGCTGTAGCAATTGCTCAAAAAAGGCAAATTATTAATTAATTTGATATTATGTTGGCGAAACTTAGCATGTGATTTTAATCCAACATTGTATAAGTGGTATTGTTAGAATTAAAGGCTGCGGTCATCAATTATGTTGTGATCGACTTTTCTGGATTACTCAAATAATTATGCATAAAATTACAAATAATCAGACATCACTTCAGTGTTCAATATTTCTTATCCGATTTTAATGCCTCTGTGAACATTGCTGTTGTTGTTTCCAGGAGTATGCCAAAGCGCTTAAGTTCACGAAGGCCATATTGGAGGTCCAACCACAAAACCACCAAGTGAAAGAACTTCAAGATTATATCGAGAAGAGGACTAAGAAAGGTCACCTAATCCCCTTAACCCTAACTTTATTATTTATCATTATAACCAACATAATTTGCAGTTCATTCTACTGCTTAGCACTGTGGCACAACTATGAGCTTATAAACTTACAAGTTTTACATTTTCTAACAGAGGCACTAACATCAACAAATTTCTAAAACATTTTCATAGAATCGAAAACTGAAAAATTTGCTTACGTTTTAATTTGTATTCTGCACCAATCACATTAATTTCATAAGTTTTATATTTTCTAATGGAAATGTTAACATCCATAAATTTCTAGAACATTTTCATTTTCTTGTGGGACCTGCCATTTGAATTTACATCACTGGCTTAGTAATTCTGCTATTCTCATTTTGGTGTATACATTACTTTCTTAATCATCTAGTCATGAAATGGATGCTTATAAAAAACACACACACTCAACCTAGTCATTCCATACAATGTTATCTTATTAGTTAATTTTGTTTTCAGATGGTCTCATCGGATTGGCCGTCGTAGGGGGTGCAGCTGCCGTTGCCCTCGGTGGTCTCATTGGCTTGGGTGTCGCATTGAGCAAGAAATAATAACATTCCATGGTTCACTGGTGGTCACTTAGATGACCTTAGATTAAGTTCTGACCTTGCCTTAAAATAGGTTCACTGACAACATTTGACCTTTTGTTTGGAGTCATCATTATAAACTTCTAATTACCCATTCATTATTACTAATGCGATCCAAGAAGGTCTAGGACTGTCAATAAATTACTTCTGGTTTGATCCATGGATGGATGGATGGATGAATGGATGGATGGATGAATGGATGGATGGATGGATGGATAGATGGATGGATGGATGGATGGAGGGATGGACGGATGGATTGATGAATGGATAGATGGGTGGATGGATGGATGAATGGATGGATAGATGGATGGATAGATGGGTGGATGGATAGATGGGTGGATAGATGGATGGATGGATGGATGGATAGATGAATGGATGGATGGATTGATGAATGGATGGATGAGTGGATGGATGGATTGATGAATGGATGAATTGCCTCGTTGCAATTGGGGAAGTAGCATCGATGTTCAAGCAACCACGGGGGTTCAGACATCACTTGGGCCTCGTTAGCTTAGATATAATGGTTTGTGGCACTCCGGCCTTCCAATTATGTTAGTAATAAGTACCAAGCAACGTGTACCACTAAATTTCCAAAAAAATTACTCAATAATTTCATCTTCCTTGAGTTAGCTCCATTCCTCAGCCCAACTTTTGGCAAACCCAACCACCCAGAAAGTTAAAAAGACAAGATCTGCTCACATTTGAATCTTTGAAACTATTTACAAGACCATCAGTACATTAACAGTTTCAGACAAGAGTCATGTTCGAGAAAAATTATAAAACAAAACAGAATCAGAGCAAGACAAGAAATTTCACAGATCGAGAGGATCGCCAGGTGCAGCAAAGCTCAAAATCTGCCTCTCCTCGCTCAATAAGAAAAAATTGGTGAAACGTCGTGAGCAGAACAAATTTTCCAAATGAAAGAATTTCAAATTAATCACCATGTCTCTTTGCAACTCAAAACAATATCAAACTGATGGCAAACATTTCAACATTCGGCAACCACCATGTCCAAGAACTTGGGTAGTGGGAATGCAAGCAGAAGATTCTTAATACATTCGTATGCTCTGAATGATCTGGAAGACGGCTAAAATAACGAAAGTAAACGTTATTTAATTTAATGCACGGATTAATGAAAAAGCAAACCGTAACACTCATCAAAACATTTCTGGCAAGGACTATATAGACAAAAAAACGTTTAAGCTAAGACTAGGGTAAAACATGCTTAATGACAAGGCCAGAACTTAAAATAATGTTTAATCCAGGTGAACACATTATATCTCACCTGATCCACAGACTACAAAAATGAAAAGGCCAAGCAGCCATGGTCCAACCGGCAATTTCTCTTCCTCTTGTTTCTGTTTTTATAAAACGTGGTAACATTAACTTACTGCGCCATTTATGTTCGATTTATAGTTTCTTAACTAAACACGGAGTTCAAGGCTTCGGGAATAATGACGATCGTCACGACCAAACCATATGGTAGTCCGAAAGCAGTTTTACGTGGCATACAAAATCACTTGATTTCGACGAAAAACTCACCAAAGATTTTGGAACGTTTCCTCGGTTGGTAACGTTCTTGCTGTGCTTCTCGTTAGCCAACCTCATCTTCTGTTTCGGAGCCATTATGACCAACAAACGCCAAAGAAAAGAATTCCGAACGACGACGTTGCCAAATAAATTGAAAACGGCCCCTTAGCCTGTGAGCTCAACTTACATTAGTACGCTATGCTTAGTGCTGAGCTGGCAAATGGTTGTGTTATTTTTAAAATTCATTAATTTAGTAACAAAAATAAATTATGTTGTAATAAAAAATAAATTAAATGTATAAATATTAATTTAAATTTTTAATTTTTAAATTTTCTCCTCTCACCTACAAAACTAGCGGGTTGCTACAGGTTAAATTAACCTGTAAGTATTAACATATTTTTGCATGTTTTTCTCATTAATGTGCTAGTATTAGCTGTGAAGCAGAACGTTAGCATTATCAGATTTCGGAGCGGTTTTAGAATGAGGTGTATGGAATTTGTTTAGCAAGGCTGTTGTGGAAATAATGACTTTAGGAGCCTGAGCTAGGGATTCAGTAATGAGTGATCTAGTGGAGCAGGATAGTGTCTTGATTTCATCTCCATCTAGCCTCGGACAAAACCACTCGTTCGGCGAATTAGTCTCTTATTTTAACCACAACCAGCACAATTCTAAAGATCGTGTGTCTTTCGCCTTCGCTGTGTTTCTTAATTTCTTCTTGACTGTCGTATGTCTTTCAGTCACCGTATTCTGCCTCGCCTACGTACTCCAGCGCTATCTGAGGCGGAGAGAGGAAAGGGACAAGTTGTGCAGCATCATTTCTTCCAGGTATTGGTCTGAGGAGTCTCGCCTTCTCCGTGCTGTGCAGCTGCTATCAAAATTGAGAGATTCAACTTTATTCCAGGATGTAACGGCCTACTCCGTGGTCTGTTATAAATATCGAAGCAGCCACTTTAAATACGACCCATCACTGATAAACCAGGCTCCGAACGGTTCTCGGTTTTATAAATCTCAGCTGAACACCACAGATGTCTACGAAGCGTTGAAAGGCGTCGAGAAGTTTTTTGACAGCTTGAGTTTGCAGCTGTTATGCAGGGGTAAATGTCCGGACGCCATCGGCAGAATCATTGGACCGACGGTCTTTCATCTTGCCAGAGACACCAGCCTCGCTTGGTCGGATCTCAAGTCGCCCCTCATCCACAAACTGGTCGGATACTTTTCTGGAAGCTCCTGTGCGGAGGTCTTTCGATCGGGGCTGATCTCGGACAACGGGCTCGCCTCCATGGTAACATCCAGAGTACCTTACGTCTCCAGTCTGACTCTTTCTGGTGACTGCCTTGTGCTGAAGGACGTGGATGCGACATTTGACGGCAAGGTCGACCTGAGCGGAAAGATTCGGTTCGTGGACGTGGTTTTGGCGAGGAGCGATCCTAAGAAAAGCACACCCAAGGACAAGTTGTTGACGGACTCGTATCAGTCTGCCAGGGAGATCTGCTCGAGGCTGAAATTGCTCTCAGAAGCTGTCCTCAAGCACATGGACAATAAAGGTGAGGTTTGTTTGCTTATGATGATTTTTATTAGTTTCTACATACTGATTTTTATTTATTTTATTTATGTGTGGTATTTTTTTTACTAGATTTAAGTATTTATTTAGCATTCATGTTTAACAATTATTTACTTTGGCACAAATGCCTGTGTGTTATCAATTGATAGGTGGAAGTTTTTATTAGAAGTAATTTAAGAATAATAACAGCCATAGTTATTATCACAATATATATGTGTATAATATATAATAAATATCATTAAGTAATTTTATTAAATAAAAATGAAATCATCATCTCGATCATCCTCTTAGGAACTCCACTGGTGAATGTGCGTCACATGTTGAGAGTCATGTGTCACGACGGGAACGTAAGGCTCGTCCAGTCTGACGACAAATTTTTCCAGTTTCTGATGCGTCTGCACGAGGGCCTGTACGCGGGGGGCTCGGGAGGTCCTTGGGCCCCTGAGGGAGAAGCCACCAGTGCCATGCTAGAAGTAATGGACCGGACCAGGTGCAACATAGTGAGGTACATCGACGACATCATCTTCACCAAACTCAAAATGCCAGAAGACAGGGAATCTACAAGGAATAAACTGGAGCAGATCGAGAGAGATTTGCAACATCATCTTAACTACCTCATTCTCAAGCAGGTCTTTCATCTTTATTTATTTACTTATTTAATTAATTAACCTTTGCTAAGTACTAATGATGAATAGGAGCCTTATTGTTGTAATGTCTTGGTTATAATAGTATTAAAATTGTTGTTGTTTGAAATTACTTTTGTGAAGTAGCTGATCTTTAAAGGCACCATCGTAATTGCTGATGTTGGTTGTTGTAGTGGCTCTAATTACATTTCGTGAAACTTCTTTTACTCATTTTAATGCCACGACTTAGCCAGTCTCACTGCAAGACCATTGTCATCATAAACATCATATTGTCATCAATGACATCCTTGTCATCATCATCATCATCCTCTTCATAAACGCCATGTTGTCATCATAAACACTGCAGTGAGTTGTGCTCCTGTGAACGGACAGCGAAAGCAACAGTCATCGTGTGTCGTGTTCGCAACCCAGCTCACACCTCCAGGGAGCATCCTCGGGTAGGGGCGCTATATAAATAGTGGATTGATTAAGAAGTGCCTTCACATCCTATCTGGATAAACAAGGCACTCAAAAAATCAACTAAATACAAATACAAATTGTCATCACTAACATGATTATTGTCATCATCAACATCGTCATTGAGGTCAAGCATGCTTAATTGGTTCAATTTCATGTTAATCAGTATGGAAGCCAGTAATTCCTGCTCTCAAAGCAGTCTATATTTAGAATGGGATCTATCTTGCGGTCAATGTTTTCCTTTAAACTTTCAAGTTTCAGTAACATATGCTTCCAAGGAAAAGGCATTCAAATGTGTAATCCTGAAATCTTGTTTTATTTTTAACCTTTGTCTCATATATAATAATAAAATAATGTTTTAATTTTTTATATTGACATACAGTTAAGAGGAGATTAATATTTGTCGATGTAGATGTAAAACTGTCTCCCTAGGTTACTTGCACTAATGCAGACCATCACAATATAGTACTTTGTGTTTTTTTACCATCACAGAAGCAATCTCTGTTAGCTAACTGATTATTGTTAATGTTGCACTTCCTTTGAAATGTTTGAAATATCAGGGGTTATTGCTGTTACTGCTGTGATTATGATTATAATTATAATTATATTTGATTTTGTGATGTTTATACTTAATAACATTAATGTCTCATGGTTGTTGTTCTCCATTGTTGAATTATTTTGGAGTTGATGAATTTAATGTCTCAACTGATCTGCTGTTTCTATGTTCATTGGAATCAAATTTCAACTCCTTCAATGAGTCATTTCATTTCTGACCTTGTGAGGATAGCTTGAAGATGGCAGGCATACAAAAAATAACCTTGACTTGGATGTTGAATCATTTTCTAACAATTCATATTCTTTAAATACATTAGAAATATATGAAATTTTTTTGGTATGCCTAATCGTGGATATATTTGGATTAATTTAGCAGTTATTTGTCTGTTCATCACAATATATTGAGGACACATTAAAATATATTAACTATAACTAACCAAATTAATTAGTTGATTTAATTATTCCCAAAAAGATTAACTAGTGATTTAATGTTCCCCCTCTTTACTGATAGGTCCAAAAAGAGGGTGACCTCAAACCCCCCAATCAACCGGGGCAGTCTGTGAGGCTGGGCTTGGCAGAGAGCGAGCTGTCGATTTATACGATGGCCCAGTCATCTTCCTACATTCTCAAACCCTATGGTTACAAGCACCGGTCGCGACTGAGACACATCGCATCCAATCCGGTCAGTTGAGCAATGCATCCTGAGAGTTGGAACCATCATTGTTAACATTGTGATCAAATTCAAAGTGTCATCATCATCATCACTGCCTTTCATATTGTTATCATATTTATCAAGCATCAAGCTACTTGGGGAATTGCATTGATGATCATAATCTATTCTTTAGCTGAGATAATTGCTTCGGCATTGCTCTGAATTATTGCATATCAACAAAGTGTATATTATTTAATAATAATAATAATAATAATAATTAATAATAATAATAATAATAATATGTTTATTTATAAAGCACCATAAGCATTTCATTACTTTCATTTGCTCACTCCATAATTCTTACCTTCATCCACATTTGTTCACCAGGAAAGCATCGACCAGGGTTCTTCTCTGAGTGGCGCATCCTCCATGTACGCAACTGCGGCCTCCCTTTCCTCCCCGGGCGAATCCTCCCTCTCCCCTGTGCCGAGACTGGCCGGTCGAGTGAAGAGCGTCACACTTCCGATGTCAGACAGTGAGCAGGAGGGATTCGAAACGCCTGTCTGATGGTGATGATGATGATGACGGTGCTTGTGAAATGATGGTCATGACGATGATGTGATGATGATTGTGATGATGATTGTGATGATGATTGTGATGATGATTGTGATGATGATGTGATGATGATTGTGATGATGATTGTGATGATGATTGTGATGATAGTCCTGATGGCAGTGATGCCAAAATTTATGGCGAAAACAGCACATAATTTGTTGTGTCAACACAGGTCATTGGATATGTTTACATAGCAATACCAGATTCAAGTGATGTCACGCGTTAGTCACAACGGACAAATTTGTCTTGTTTGCTGAGTTACAGATAGTCATTGGAAAGACCTTTAATTGATGGAGCTCGTGATGTAGTGATATTGTATTGGATATTGTAGTGAGAGCTGAAACAATTGCACTAGGGAATGCCGATTGCTACGTGGTTGCTATTGGTCTTGATTAGTTGCTGTTGATTGAGAATGAGTCTGGTTGAATGATGATGATGATGATGATAATGACATTGATGCTTTGATGATGATGACAATCATCATTACCTTTGAAATTATTACCAAGGTTACCCAGAAGGATGATGATTGTCTCTCTCCCAATTCCACATCTGCCAGTATTCTCTCAATTTATTTCTTCTCCTACCAGTTGCTTTCAATATTCAGTCTGTCAGTCTGGCTTGCTTATTCTTCGATCTATTTTGTTTTAATTTATTGCTACATTATTGTTTTAATATATCAATTTATTACCATGTTTATTACCGTATTCATTTATTAATATATCAACTTATTACCATGTTAATATATGCGTGCTCTAATTTATTTCCCCTTTATTCCCTTGACCACCCTGTCAATGTTTTTGATTTGTTCTGTTATATTGTTTATTGTTTGCTTGACCATTGCTCCTCGCTTGTTTATCTCTGCTTCACGTCTGACCGATGCTTTTGAATGGGGTACGGAATCCGGCTATTCTGCTCGATGGTCAAACGAAAATCAACAACATGGTTCCCAGTTACCTTGGTGATGTGAAAAAAACAGCAATAGGATGCTTTCAACTTCAGGATCCACACCTCGGCCTTCAGCTCACAGGAAGTTAGTTTTGTTGCTAGCCTTGCAGTGACATTGTCAAATTAATGAAACGTTCGTTAGTTATTTCATTGTGTAATTTAATGTCTTTTTTTTTGCCATTGCCTTTGCAAGCTGTTTCTTGGTCTTCTGTTAGGTTTTTCTCGTATCTGAGAATGTTTCTGAGAGCCATTGCACTGCCAATCATCATAATTTATCAGTCTTTATCAATCCTGGGTTTTAAAGTCTTTAGAAAGGAAATAATGCAGGTCACAAACCAAGGACACATCAAGATGTGCTTCTTGATGAAACTAAGACTTGAGTGATTTAAATGTGAGATCAAAAAATCGTTCATCAACATTTTAGAATTCAAGATATTGAATGCTTGTGCTGTTGTTGTCGTTATTATTGACATTTGAATGGTTGATTGTTGGTCTGTGTGAAACATGATTGGACATTGTGATGGAATATTTTAAGTTTAGTAAGTAGGGATGTGATCGATTTAATTTATTTTTCATTTGGTATTAAAGAGGTCAATAGATTTGGTAGATTCGTTGTTTTAAAAGTTTCATAAGGATTATTCATTGTTATCATCATCATAATTTCCATGAATACTGCTGTCATTGTCTGTTGTAGTTAGTGCAAGCTATATCATCATCATCGACGTCGTTAACTTCTGAATTTTATTTACAATTAACGGCGTTGTTTTATTAGTTTACAAGTATTATTCCCTCCTCTCTCCCCTGTGAAAAGCTGATTTTGTCATGTCACTTCAAATGATTCCAAAGTCTTGTCGAGAGTTTTATCTTATCGTGCAATAATTATTGCCATCATGAGTTTTGCTTTTAAATTTCTGCTGAGAATCCAGCCTTTTGTTCTTGTTTAGATTTTTTTAATCAATTTTTTTTATCATTTTGTCTTTCAATGCATGTACTTTTGTTTGCATTGTTGCAATTTATTTTTCCGGTTGTCTAACGACATTTTCATTCACAGCAGGTCATAGTTTTGATTCCAGTCTTAGAAATAAGTTTCTAATCCTTTACGAAATATCTCCTAATTCAATAATTAATCAATAATATTCAATGTATCCTATTTTTACTGTAAAATTGTTGTTATAGTTGTTATTATTTTTAGTCATGAATGATCCCAAAGGGTGACTGATGTTACAATTGACCTGCTTTTCAACCAATCACTGCTTATATTAAAATTATGACCCGATATTAATTGTGTTAATATGTTATTGAATAATATGAGTTACCTATGAAATCATGTTTGTTTTATTATTTATGGCTCACAAATTTACAATTTAATTGAATTGGCCAATTATCACTGCAATATGTAAATTATGTATTAAATGCTAATTAGAAAAACTATTTGTCATTGTTTTTCAGTTGCTTATTTGGATTGTTCTTGCTGATGCATATTCATTAGTTTCAAGAAGGACCTATAGAATTAGTCCTTCTAATGCTCTTTTTGTGGATTCTATAGTTCACAAACCTCTGTGTTTATCATGTGCATGCAATTATAGATACATATAAATCTACATAGAAAATCAATAGTTTAATTAATTTAATTGTTTCAAATATTTGTTGTATTCTATGCATTCATTATGTTCACAAACAAACATTGAGTGTTTAATCAACTTTTACAAGTTATTTTTTTAGATGGAACCAAACCACTCGCAAGGTGGAACTTTCCAATGGTTTGCATAATTTATTCACGCCTGTCTACATCACACTGAATGTTATATATACCTAGAAATACTGTTGTTGTCATCAGTTGATTTACATTTTTGTTTTAGCATTTTAATTTTGTCCACATCGCATGCCATGAAAGATGGATGCAGATTTAGAATTTTGCACTTGTTGTGGCTAAGCACTTAAAATTAAATTCATTGCCAAATTATTCATTGTGTTGTTAATGTGCTGCCAATAAATAAATAATGTTAACGCTAATGAATCTTGAACTTTTTGAATAATTGAGATAATTTATCTCCTTAATTAGTTGCATCTTGCATTTGATTCTTTCTGGAATTCTTCAACAAGGGTAGATGTCAACAGCGTAGATAGCATTAACTTTGGGTTCTTATGCTGTGTTTCAAATGTTATGCCATCTGCGGACGTTCTTAGATTAGATCTTATATTACTCAAAACATTATTCTTAAGTGATGTAGAACTGGTTGGTTGTTATATTAGTAGTATGATAACCGATTGTTCATTTTATTTACTTAACGAGATTTCTTATAGAAACTATTTGGTCATTGGCATTACTATTGTCATCAATGGATGGCATGATTGTCATGTCGGCTTTTTCTAAGGTGGCAACCCTCACACAACTTGAGGGGATGTCTTTTTTTGCTTCTATGGATATGAATCTTTAATTTTATTCTATCAATTTAGATGCCATGCCAATTGACGTTATGACATTAAGGTTCTGTCTCTAACTTAAATTTGTCTAAGTTCAAGATTTAAAAACTAGAATACTACTGCTTTTTAATTACTTATTGATCATTGTTGAGTTTGTTCTACGATTTCATATTTTTGTTGTCTTTATTTTGAGATGCTCATGCTCTGTCAGTTATATGTTGTTAGTTAAAACTTGAATTACATAAGAACCTAGACATGCAGAATGTTCTTGATATCAATTTTCCAAGGATGTAGAAGAGTTATGTCATCAATAAATGTCCCTTGAGATTTTTGGTGTGAGTGATTTTCAGAAGGGAGGGTGGGGGCAAATGCGTGGAAGTAAAAAGACAAATTTTGATTTACAGCTTGTCGTGTTTAAGCGAGTTTATTTACATTGAGAACAACGAAAACAAAAGCACGCCCGCGATGTCAATAAAACAAAGACAAATTAAAATGTTATATATGTGCATATATGACATCTCCCTTCCAAGCTTGGAGTTCAGTCAAAACCATATCGGCAGGGGGGCTTGATTGGTCTTCCACTTCTAGATGTTGCTGGTCTTCCTTCCCCAACAAGGGTTGGTTGCTGAAGAGGCGTTTCCACAGTTGGGGCTTCTGCTTGAGGAACTGTTGGATGCTCCGGAGTGCCTGCAGATTCTACTGTGCCTTCATCTTCATTCCTGCTGATCCAAATCCACTGGTGGTGCCGATCTTGTTCATTTGTTTGAAACAGGAATCGTCGATTCCTTACAAACTCACGGCCGTCTAAAGTCTTCACTAAGTACCTTCTTGGGCCCAGAACGGACATAACCTCTCCTTTCCTCCATCCATTCTCTATTCTGAACCTTATAGGAGTGCCTGGAGTGAGAGAACGATGCTGAGTCGAATGGAGTTGATTATGTGTATCTGTTGTCTTCTGCTGTCGTCGAGTGAGTTGTCCCTTGGCATCCTTAACAACCTGAGGCAGTAACTTATTGCTTAGCACAGGAAGTGTGTCCCTCAATCTGCGGCTGAAAAGAAGTTGTGCTGGGGAAGCGTTTAACTCAGAAATGGGGGTATTTCTCAGGCTTAATAGAGCGAGATGTTGGCCTGTCCTTTCTCCTTCAGCTTTCTTGAGGACATTCTTGATGGTTTGAATGTGCCTTTCCACCATTCCATTTGACTGTGGATTTCCTGGACTGGTGAATAACCACTGAAAACCCCACTCCACTGCAAAACGTGTGCAACTTTCTGAGTTGAAAAGCATGTTGTCGGAAACGATGGTCATTGGAATGCCATGTCTTGAAAATATGTTCTTTAACTTTGAGATAATGGCTGTGGCTGTTTTGCTTTCTAAACGAGCAACTTCTGGAGACTTACTGAAGTAGTCAACCACAAGCAAATAATCCCAAGAGTTCAAAGTGAAAATATCAATTCCGACTTTCTGCCATGGTCCCTCTGGTACCGGATGTGGAACTAGCGTTTCCTTCTTTGGAAGGCTTCTATTGCTGAGACAGTGCGAACATGACATCACATGAGTTTCGATATCACGGTCCAGGCCAGTAAACACCTGTGCGTGCCAAATGCTTCATTTTGTCCATCCCCTGCGTGTAGCTGCTGCAGGATATTGGGCTGCTCGTTTGATGGTGGCACCACTCTGTCGTTCATCAAAACGATGCCCTCAGCCAGTCAGGTCTTGACGGCAATCCCAAAACGCGTGTGCCTCCTGCTCTACATCCTTTTTCAGGTGAGGCCATCCATTTCGAATATAACGGATCGTTTGTGAAAGCTGTACATCGGTTAAAGTGCCTTGGCGAAAATCATTCAGCTTCGACGGGGAAATGCTCAAACTGCTGACCACTCTGTAAACAGCCAATGTCATTTCTGCTTCCAGCTCTGAATTACCTGTCGCCTCCACGCGAGGGGCCCTGAATAGAGTATCAGGTACGTGCAATTCCTTTCCTGGAACATACTTGACTATCAGATTGTAACGCAACAGCTTCAACAACAACCTCTGAAGACGTGGAGATGTGTTATGAATGGATTTCTTGAAGATCGACTCGAGTGGTCTGTGATCACTGTGGACAGTCACAACTTGTCCGCAGATGTAGCTGTCGAACTTGTTGCATGCAAAAACAATGGCCAAAAGTTCCTTTTCAATCTGAGCATAATTTTTTCGCAGTCCGTGAGTGATCGACTGCTGTAAGCAACTGGTCCATCTCTCTGAAGGAGGCATTTCCACTTCTATCCGAACACTGTTCTCAAGAGAATAAAATTGGGAATTAGATACGTGCCGTAATGCCTTGTTGGGTTTGCGGTAACGCTGATCGAATGCGACACTCGTTGAACATAACGTAACAATTATTTATAGTGACTAAGAAAAACTGGATCTGTGTAACGACCACTCTTTTTAGTCCTGATAACCAAATTTACTTAAGTAATTCTTAAAATTTATCTACGTGTCCGCATGGATGGTTTCCTTATCTAGCTTATTCCATGCGGAAACCAACCTTGCGCTGAAATAATTATTTTATACGTTTCCCGAAGCTTTCCTATGCCCTCTAGTAAAAGCACTTTTTGTGGCTTAGGCGAAAGGCCTTCTCATCGCAACAATATTTTGAAGCCCTCTACTTCTATATTCTCTTGAGTTTGATAAATGATAAACAAAAATCAAATTTATAATAATTTTACATTACATTTTTATTAATTTAAAAAAATATTTGCGAATAATTTACCGATTGTTAAATCCTGAAGCAGTAATTGTAGCTTCAGTTTTAAACAAACATTTCATCGGTCCGGTGAAATATAGGTCAATACGGGACGATACATTTGCTTTTATTGAGAATGACCTTTCTTTGCGGGCATAATTTTCGTGTTTGTTGGAGAGCAGGCTGGCAGCTGATTAATGCTGTGGAGTGTCGTAGATTTAACTCTAGGAATTCGCCAGCCAAGTTCGCCTTCGGGAAACGCGATGAGAGGCGCTTGGAAAGATTTATGAAGAAGACAGCCGAACTTGTGGCAGGTAACAAGTAAGTCATTACTCTGTAATGAAAGAGCCTAGTCATTAGCAATGTATTCAAATACCATTTTAGTAGATTTAGTGACAAGGGATTTTTTTTAATAAAGGAAAAAGCAGAAAAACCTGAACAGTGTGGTAAGTGGTTTTAACATGAATTATTATTTAATTTTTTAAACTGCAACCGTTTTAATCTCACTAACTTTACTCTAGAACAACATACTGAAATCTCTCGAAGCTGATCCCTCTGATCAGTTGAGGGCCAAATTGAACAACAAGATCGTAAACAGCCTCCCGAAGTGCACTAGCCCTCGAATGAAACAACTCAGCTCTATTTTTGCTGTTAACCTCACTAACCTTTTTCAGTCCAGGGAAGTCGGTGGTGACCTCACAGAACTAGGTTTTGAAATCACTGACGTCACGGTCGCTCCTAAGGCTGCTTATGTAGTCATATCTTGGACTGTCACCAACGAAGCCAATGTTCCACTAATCATGGAACTTATCCCTAAAAACTCGTCGATCATAAGGAACGCCCTGAGCGAGACAAGGGTCATAGCCAATGTCCCCCCAATCATGTTTTACAGGGACACTATGCAATCACGACTGGAGGAAATCAACCATCTCCTCAGCATTGCGGACAAGGGACCGGCAGAAGTTCCTTTGGCTGAAGAATCTTGGACTGAAACCGAGGAGGTTTCCGAGGATGAAGAGCATTCTTCAGAATGGTCCAAAGTTTATGGAATTGACTATGAACAGTTCAAAAACGAACTCATGATGTCTAAGCAAAAAATCCCGAACAAAATTCTCGTGGAATCGGCCGTGGACAAGAAGACCGTGGAAATACACGTCGAGAAGGTTTAATGGCAACTGGTGCAAAACTAACCAATGCTCTCAGAAAGCTGCACTTTCATCAATAAATATTTGTTCTCTGAACTGTAATTGCCAATTTATTAAAATTACAAAAAAACCTTGAAGGCTCCAGCTAAGTCGTAAATGTGTTATTTTGTTCTTAAAATGACAACTTGAGCTAATAACTGTTGATTTTCTATTTAACAAAAGAGAAACAAGCATTGAAAATAGGCTGTAGTCAAATGTATTTATTACTTTAAGCTTGCAGGCAATTGAAATAAACAAAGATCCATTTGAGCAATTAAAAATAGAAACAAAATAGAAGTTAGAAAATGAAAAACATTTAAAAATCAAAGGCATGCTTACTCAACAAAGAGAAAGCAATAGGCAATCAATCTCAACATCATTAAACTTTAATATGGCTGTGGTTGCTTTGGCTCCACTGAAACTTTATGTAGACATCTCGAGACTTGCTTTGGTTCTTGTCCCAAATATGTTCTAATGGCTTTTATTATATTGGTCAGGTATATCAATGAATGAACTTGTGGTTTAGCGAAAACATATAGATCTAAAACAAATTGGCTTTAACTAACAATATTTGCATGGACTAGTTCCTTTGTTGATGATTAACATAATTTGTAGTCCAAGCACTGTATACCCAAAATTTCTTCAAAATTGATAACAATAGATTTTGAAAATAATTAAATCCTCTTTCCTTAAATCTGGAAAATTCCAGAAAGGAGCCAAATAAAATGCTTGTCGCACAATTTCTGGAGGGGAACCTCAGATTCTGTTGAGTACAACTGCCGAGAGGAAGTCTTCGTAACCCACTTGGATCATCCCTGTGTTGGCAGCATCCTTCGCCCTGAATTGGTCGGTGATGGACTTGATCAGCACGCAGGAATGGATGAAAAAGTCCAGGGATATCTTATGCTGCCCGTTCATGTCGAATCTGCTGACAACAGATTGGGCGAACTGAGGTGACAGTCTGTATCCCATCTGAAGGTAGGCTGTAAGAGAATCGAGAACATTTAAGCATGATTCAAATAAAAATAATCAACATGATTATAATAATGACAACAGAATCAGGCAAATTTAAATGGTTCATATATATTTAGGTTTCACGGGTATTTGATAGCGGCAACGATGCAACAGTCAGCAAAAAAAATTTTGAGCCCACAGGCAGAGAGGCCAGGGATGGCTAAGTGTTGTCAATTCAGTAATGGAAAAGCAAATAAAAAGGTTTATTATCTATTTAGTTAGCATCGCAAACACAATGATCCGAGCTACTCGTGCGTTCGACCAACTAAATGCAGATAAAACACAATCCCCCCTTGGTACTAATTAGGTGACTTTGTCATTGATGCAGAGCAGCCACAGAATGACTCAAGAGGATGTGATTCTTTTGTAGATTTTAATTGCAAACCAAAGTATGGAAGAATTCTTTAGAAATCAAATTATCAAATCTAATTAGTAGTTATCCAATTATCATTATTTAAGTAATTAATAAATGCCTAGCTGTCATTACTTAATAATTAGATAATTTTTTAAATCCACCAAATAAAACCCTGTAGAATCTTTACTATGGCTAAAAAGGGGTACTAAAGACAATAAGACTAAGCCAAGAACTACATGATCTTATTTTGATATATTTTTATGCATATCATGAATTACAGAACAACATTTGAATTATTCAAAAGCATAATTAACAGGTTTAATAATAACCATAACATTTATTCATTAGTTAATAACCTTAAAAAGCTCAAAATGAACTAAGCTAATTGTTAAGCCAATAATAAAGGTAAAAAGTAATATTACCAAAGATAACGAAGGAACAAAGCATTTAATTACTAACCATTATGCAGCTCGTTGGCATCAATGGATCCTGACCTATCCCCATCAAACTGATCAAATATGCTTTTCCACTGATGTATGTAGGCCCACAGAGCTTGAAACTCATTCAAATCAATTTGTTCGCTCTTGTCTCTGTCAAACATGTCTGTCAGAATGTTTGATAACTACTATTATTACTCTTATTGAACATTATTATAATGTCGAGAATAGTCGGTTAATTAATGATAATAGTTTATTTAATTATTATTTAGTTTATTATCACTCACTTAGTTGATGCTTACTATTATTGTTACCTTTGTAACTTATTGTTGATGTTGTCATCATTGACATCATTATCATTATTAATAACAAATTGTTTGGCCAAATGTCAATTCAAAACCATTGCCAATTTGGAAAAAATTTTTTTGCACTACATTACTGCTATTTAGCAACATTCATGGCACCGACTCATAAATCCAGCCAACAATCATGAAGCATACCAATAACTTTATTAAGAACACCAAATCACTCAAAAAAAAAGGCACTCACTGATCATCAGCTTGCACGTGTCCATGTTGAACTTGCTCCAGTTAGAATTGGTGAGAGCCATCTGAAGTTCATTGGCAGTTATTTTTCCAGTTCTGTCCCTGTCGACGGCATGGAACCACTGCACGATGTTCTGGTCAAGGGAGCCGGGTTGTCCACCGTACCCTGAGGCAAATAATGATGCTCATCGATGTAAATTTATCTTACATTAAACTTATCAATTTATTACTAACGATGATAGGTAGTAACAATGTTATAAAAAATCTGAAAATGCAGCAAAAATAAAAAAAACTCAATAACTTCAGGCACCACAATCGCTGCTGATAAATGAAAAATAACTGCATTGCTGTGAAACTAAACCTTGCTGTGGGCCATACTGGCCTGGTGGGGGATTCACTCCTTGTCCTCCAGGGTTAAACCCAGGACCACCAGAGGGATTGTAACCTGGGGCCCCAGGAGTTGGATTGTATCCTTGGCCTCCCGGAGTTGGATTATATCCTGGACCTCCTGGAGGTGGATTATATCCTGGGCCTCCTGGAGGTGGATTGTACCTAATACCCCCTGGAGGATTGTAACCTGGTGCACCAGATGGGGGTGGATTGTAGCCTGGTCCACCCTGAAATCATATCAATGTTAGAGTAATTTTCGCATAAAAACTCTAATCTAAATCAAAAATATCAGGCTTGTGCGACGGATCGTTTGAGAACCCAGCCATTTTTCTGGGTACTAAATTCTCAAAAGAAGTTTCTAAACCGAACGTTATAAGAAAAAAAACTTCGACTTTTTTAAACAAAATTTTAAATAATCTGCTTGGGAAACCTGTGGTCCTGGATATCCCGGTCCAGGATAACCGCCACCTCCGTAGTTGTAGTTAGCCATTTGTATTCGTGAGTATCGATACCGATTTCACAACTTCTTGCAACAAGTACTTGCTCGGTGAACCTAATAAGCCTCAAATTGTCTTTAGATAATTAAAGTGTACTCTATTTAAGTGAAAATTAACAGGTAACGATATTGTGTAATGGAATTCTGTTAAATTATTTAGAATTTTACCAAAATAAATAATATTAAACATATCTTAAAATCGGATTATTAAATTTAATTAAAATACAAATAAAGATTCTGTAAGTTGGAAATATACCTTTAAGTTGCTAAAGTTAAACAAAACATATAAGAACTGATGATAGCAGACAATAGAGGCTTATGTATGCATTTATAAAGAAATTCTATTTTTTACTGCTTTTGTTTCAATAGCTTGAGACACTGCGATTTTATTGCTAAAGAGACAGACAATCGATCTCATTATGAGATAATAAAAATTTTGCTGCACAAATATTCCATCGAAGTGTTATGAACCAAAAATATTTGGTAAAGGACAAAAGGATCGGCAGTTAGACAAGCATTTAATGAGGCTGTTACTGTTTACGGACCATTTAAGTCATTTTCGTAAACAAGGGGAATTCGATCGAATTCGGGATGAATTTGGAGCGATTGTTACTTGAACATTATGCGAATTCATGTATAGGTGATTAAAGAACTACATGTAGTTGTGAAACTGGTCTTATTACGCTGTTTAGGAATTATTCAGGTTTGTGGAGAAGCTGGTTTGTTTATGCTCACATATTTAGAATTTTTAGCATCAGATGGATTCGACTGGCGCTAAATGTCATAAATATGTAAATTGAGAAAATCGTATTTTATGAAATGAAGAAGTCATTTATAATAAGTCATTTAAGGGTCAAACTATAGAAAGGAGCGATCAAACAGACAAACTGCGTACTATTAAACACTCATCGATTGATTGATTCTCTAATTTTTGATGATTTTTAGACAGCGAATTATCTGATGGATTATCTGGTTCAAAAATGGGCCTGCCAATACTGCACATATGAAAACTGGCCAGCATCAAAGTTCTGCGTCTTGTGTCGCGCGCCAAGGCCAGCCATGTATATAGATGACAGCGGGCTCCAGAGATCAGAAGATCCGAGGAAGACTAACTCTCCAGAGGGAGAACAGTGCTTTCCACACCAGGAAAAGTGGAGCTGCCCTGCATGTACCTTCCTCAACTGGCCCAAGTCTGTCAAATGTACCCAGTGTTACACACCTAGGAAAGCCGCAGAATCTCCAGAAACTCTGAAAAAGTCGATAGGAGAGAGTCAGAGCTACGACACGAACAACTCCTCCGAGTCGGACGAGTGCCAGTTGCTGTCTCCGGAGCAGGAGAAGGCCACGACGAAGAACCTGTCGAAGATAAACACCAAGTGGTCGTGCAGCTTCTGCACCTACAAGAACTGGTTTCAGACTCGATACTGCACCTACTGCGGCACTTCGAAGCACAAGTGCAAGCAGCTCTCGAGGAAGCTCAGAGTCACTCAGGAAAATGAGATCAACAAGATCTCTTCCGACTCCAGTGCCGTCGGAACGGGACGAGTCATACTAGAGGAAAACTTGGAAAACCTCTCGCTCGGAATGTGCGCCCTTCAAGTCAAGCCCGACGAAAAGAGAGGGCAGTTGCTCGAAGCCACCCAGCCCGAGGTGGGCAAGAACGTCGGCTCTCCTCAGGTCAAGGAAGATGAACAGCCGTTCTTGGATTGGCTGTGGCTTACAGCCTGCAGGGGGGTTCTCGAAGACGACATCATGGCCATCGAGGAATACCTGGCGGCCGGGGGAGATCCGGCACGAGCCATCGCCTACTCGGACTTGAAGCTCCTGGGTCGTCCGAGCGCGTTCACGGCCGGCTTCACCCTGGTCCACCTGGCCATTCGCTTCAAACGGGAACAGATTTTGGCCCTCCTCCTCACTGCTACGGACGCCAGCAACAAGGCCAAGAAGAGAGTCCCCTCCCTGGTGGCCTACGAGATTGCCAACCAGATCAACAGAGAGCTCAGACTCTGCCTGGAGCAGAAGAGAAGACATTTCCGATGCTACCACTTCGGGGAGTTGTCTACTTTCTTGCTGCCTGCAGGTGGTAAAGTTTTTATGCGCTTTGTTTGGATTTCAGCTTTTAGAAACTGTGCTTGGTATTAAATGCCAACGATGACTAATAGTTTTAGCATATTTATGTACCACGTCATAGTTGTGTCACAACAAATAGTCATTGTTCGTAGTAATGATGCTCATATTTATCTGGGGTGCCTCTATTAACTTGATGAATTTTAGGCTCAAGCACCTTAAAAGGCTGGATTTAGTCATTCTGGCATTATCTGACATGATCATGATTCTTACGATGATGATGTTGGCAGTGATGATGATGATGATTTTATCTTAACAGAGATCCACACCTATCATCCTCTCTCAAAGAAATTGCTTTTTGAGGAGTTACTCGACGAGAATGCCCAGAAAGGTGATGCAAACTTCACCATCGGAAATGTTGCCGATATTATTTGATGCCAGTATTATCATTGTTGTCATTATCACCACCATTATCATCGCTCATTATCTTTTCGCAGTCATTGCCTCCGTTGTCGTCAACAATCTGATTATCGGCGTCTCTGCCGTTTTTATCTTCGCCATAATTGCGGTTCCTCCTTGCAGATGAAAAAAAAACCCATCCTAGGCAATCAAACCCACAATGAAGTCCCAATGACCATGACAAGCATCACTCACGTATAATCAGTATAATTTACATTGAGACCATCTCCGGAAATAGCATTCTTGCCATTGTTATGCTGACGATGGTCATCATCATCGTCATCGTCATCGTCATCATCATCATCGTCATCATCATCATCATCATCATCATCATCATCGTCATATCATCATCATCATGACCCAAACCAAAGGTGAATCATGATGGTGATGACACTGATGGAATTGCAGAGTATCTTTATTGTTGTTCCCAAAAATTAGCTGGGTGCTAGAACTGCATCACTGTCATAATCGTCGTAACCATTACTATTATTATACCATCATCATTGTATTCCTCATTATCATTTTGTTACTATCATTGTCATTGTCATCACCATTATCATCATCATTACCATTGCCATCATTATCATCATCATCATTACCATCATTATCATCATCCCATCCAGAACTGGAAGAGGAAAAGGTGATAAACTGGTCACAGGAGCTCATCTCGTTGCACCGTTGTCGTCTCTTCCCCCTGTGGAATCGCACCGCCGGAGATTGCCTCCTGGATTCCATCCTTCAGGCCACGTGGGGCATCATGGACACCGACAATGTGCTCAGGCAGGCCCTCTTCAACTCGCTGGTGGACTGCCGAGAGGAGTAGGCTGAATTCCTGTGGAATGGTGATGATGATGATGGTGATGGTGATGGTGATGATGATGATGATGATGATGATGATGATGATGATGAGGACGACGACGACGATGTTGATGATGATGATAATGATGATGATGATAATAATAACTATGAAGAATCACTCCTTGTGGAAGGATTAATCTGGCTGCACATCACCCTCGTCCATCATGCTTTCTTCACCACTTTTTTTCCCAAATCCATTCAACTTCATTCTCGCCTGCGCCTCTTGTTTCGCCGTCATCATCATAATCACCACCACTGCATTTATTACTGTAATCAATGACGACGGCCACATCATTACGCCACTAACAACATTATCATCGTGAATGGATCATGCAATCTTTTGCCATCCTTTGCACAGCAATGGTCATCGAAAATCACCATTGCCATCGTCATCATCGCCATGTTCATCCTCCTATCACCTAACCACACCCCTTTTGTTGCAGGTTCTACTCGAGATGGAGGGAGCACGAGCTGATCCAGGCAGACTTGATGAACTACACCCTCAACGAGAATCAACTTAGACAGGACTGGGAGACCCTCTTGATGCATGCCAAACACCAAGGTAACAAACCTCGGAAATGCCTAGCTCTATTTTTACTCTCGTGCAAAAGTTTGTTTATGCTGGCTTCCTAGGGGTTCGATTTTTATTTATGTGTTAGTGTATTTTTTTTAATTAACCAAGTTTTTTTTAATGTTCACCTTTCTTTCCACCTGTCATCAACATATTGTTATTGACCTATTAACTTTTCCTACCATCACCTGTGACTCGTACGAGATGTTGTCGTTGCCATGCCAACAGGTTCCTCCTTGGAGCAAGTCCACATCCTGGTCCTCGCCCACATTCTCAGGCGACCAATCATAGTCTACGGCATCAAGTACGTCAAGAATCTCCATGGCGACAACATCGGCTATGCTGGATTTCAAGGTTTTGATGTCCTTGATGATGACGATGTTGATGGTGATAATGATAATGATGATGGTGGTGGTGATGATGATCCTAAATTTCTAAAAGCTATCTTTTCCACTTGGCCAGCTCTTGATAGAGTTATCTGTGTAGCTACATTAGGGAATGTAATTATGAATTCTGATTAATGTGAAAAATATGATGAATTGTGTATAATGTGGACCCTTGTAACAAGATGCAAGCATTCTTCGTGACCTCTTAGTAATGAGCACTTTTTTTTGTAATAAATTTTTATGTTAAAAAGGTAAACCATAAACCGTCTCTTGCTCAGACTGATTTTTGGATTTTATATAAAAAGTAAAATTGCAAATTTAAAACCAGCAATGGTTTTAAAACTTTCATTAGTTAATAATTATTTATATTTTTCATTTTTTCTCACTTAAAATCATTTAAAAGCTTTCTTTAAAAGAAATTTCTCACTTCTCAAAGGAGTCTACCTGCCTCTGTTTTGGGATCCTTCTTATTGTTGGCGCACCCCCATAGCGCTCGGCTACACCAGGGGTCATTTCTCGGCCCTCGTTTCGGCAGAGCCCGACGTCAGGTCGGAGGCCGCGACATCTTCGGAGGTGACCCCGGAGGATGTAGGTCAGGTCATCAACCTCCCCCTCATGGACTCGGAAGAGAAGTTGCTGCCTGTACATTTCTTGGCTCAGAACGATGTAATGAAAGTTGTATTTTTGCTTCTTTACTGCTCTAAACTTATTTAATTATTGATGATGATAAAGTCACTAACTAGGAATGAAGAGGCAGTAAATGATGCAATTCTTGTTTTTATCATTATTATTATTATTATTATTATTTTGAACGATGATCATTTAATGATTGTTTAATTAATATTATTTCTGCTTCTAACGAATTAAATTAATGTAAGTTTTCACTTATTGTCGACAAAATTAAAAAAAAGAAAAAAATCTGTTTCTTGAAGAGAGGCCTCGAAGAAGCTTTCCTGTACCAGTGGTTGGACTGCCTCGTCACGGACGCTGGTCTTCTAGTCTGCCAACAAAGATCGTTCAGGTATCAAATTGCAATCACAGGACTTACAAATCAACACATTCATAGAATCAGAGGCACTGAATAGTTCAGTAAAAAATAATTAATTAATTAAATAATTAGCAGTGAAATTTCTGAATTCAGTTTCAATGCAATAGCAATTTAAAATATTAAATAAGAAAGGTTCGACTTTCTGTTCGGTCTTTGAATCTTGGAACAAGCCTGTAATGTATGATTTAAAAAGTTAATTAGATCACAGGGTTCTAGTTGTTGACATCGTGAGGATGATTTGGTGTGAAAAATTGTTGTGCATAGCGATCTTTCATCTTTAGAAAGTGTTTTTTTTCCTGAGCAAAAGCTGTCTATTAAAATTTGACTTATTTAAATTACTGATTTTTAATTTAAATTTGTTAAATGTTAATTTTATTCACAAACATCGATCAGATCTCATGTTCTGAGCAGGCAGATGGTGAACCAGTGGCTCGAGAAATACAGGAACTTCTCAAAGATGTTTGCGGCGACCTCCCGATTCTCGGACGACGAGGGAGAGATTTGAACCCCCGTCCTTTGGAACTTCGTTCCCGACGTTTCTTTGGCCGAAGAATCCGTCGACGAGTCGGTCTGTGACGGCGAAGTCGATTTAGATGATTCGAATCCTTTTTTTGTTTTTTTAATTTTATTATTTTTACGTCGGCCATCGTGCTCGACATTCTCTCCCAATATTTTCATATCAGAGTTCTCTTTCGATTGCTCGCCAATTTGCTGGAAATTTAATTTAATTTCTCTTCTTTACTTACCTTTTGTTTGTATTGACGACGTTTGCTATTTTTAGATTAAAGAGTTGAAAATTCGTATGACTACTGGTGATGATTGAGATGAGGGAAGCATAAAGATTGTGAGGTAAAAGAGTAAGGATTTGCTCTCATCTGAAGAAGCATTTTAATTCTAAATGGCTGAGTGTTCATGATGTATCTAATAACTATTCAACATGGCAGTTTCATTCTGATTTCTTAGACGTCTTGTCTGCCTGTCATTTAGTTGATTGGCGTTATGTTGCTTTGAGGTTTTCCTTTGCACGGACGATTACGATTTGGATTTATATTTCCTAGATTTTTAGGTCGAGATTCTAACGAAAATAAATGTGTTGTTTATCGAGTCGGAGAGGGTTTGCTTTAAATGGTGGTCAATGGTTAGCCCCCGCAGAATGTGGTGTTGGGAGTGGGACATCATGGCGTCAAATCATGTTCTTTTATTATAATTAGGATCATAATTTATTATGAATTTTCCCGTTATAATTAGGATCTTTGCTGATTAGTAGAAAAAAGCAGTGAAAAAAAAGTTTATGGCAATGCGTGAGAAACTAGTGGAGATCCCTGGATTGCATAATTAATTTTTTAGATTAAAATTCTTCAGTTCAACTGTAAATTATTTAAAAACACAACAATCATTTGCTACAAACAATTAATATTGTCAAGGTGCTGACCATCCGATCCATCACTTTTCTAAACAATAATGTGCGTCTTCTGATAAACAAAATTATAAGCCAAAATTAAGGCAACGTCAGGCCGACTTTTTTGTTAATTAGAATTTAAAAATTATTTATTGGGCTTTTTAACTGAGGGTATAAAGTATTCGTCGAATAATGCTTTACGACGAAGCGATTTCATAGAGAATTTTCGCCCTTGTTTGCTTGATTCTACCAAGTACAGCTGCCAATGTTTGGCTAATATCAAACCACAAGGAAGTGACAAATTGCTGGTCCTAGCCTTTCAAACCTTGACTTAATTACGAGCTTATTGACGTTTGCACAGTTTTTGTCAATTTTCTTTTACTTGTCACACATCTTTTGGGACACGATTCTGTTCGTGCTTGATTTGTTAAATTGTAACTAGGCGTTTATGTCGGAGTACTTTATTTTAAGGGGCGATTCAATAACCACCATTTTGTGGTTGGATGGATTTTTAGTGTTTGGTCCCTTCTGAGGTCCTTTGAAAATTTAATCGACTTTGATTTATCTGGAATTGAGACGTCAAATTGACTTTTCCGAGAAGTTTTATTCCTATTGCATGCATTTCCATTGAAATTGAAACCTTTTCACCGAGAATTCATTAGTTCCTATCGATCAATTCTTCCTCTGCTCGGTCTAGTATGCTCAGTATTGGTATTTTGAAACATTTCAGTTTGAGAGCCTGTAATTTTTGACTTAATAAAACTACCCTGAAGGTCTCTCTTTCAGCTTCACTAGCATAGGTACAAGGGAAAGCTCGGATCCGTTGTTGGTAATGAAGCAAAAATTTGAAAAGAAACTATCTCGTTAGGAGAGATTTTGTCATTGTGTCATTTTGATGATTTTCCATGACGCATGCTTCGGCCTTTTTCGTAGGAAGACATGAACATGCGAGTGCAAGTCATCGTAAAGATCTTATTAGAGTATGGGTCCAATTATCCAGATTGGAACCAGGTGCAATCGCGGAAAATCGATCCAAATTAGGGTTTTGCCGCTCTCACCAAGAGCGCGATGTTGATTAAGGCGTCACGATCGTGACAAGAAATGATTAATTCGTCACACGGTTTTGCATTCTTGTAAGTCCTTATAAGTTCATTTGAATCTTTTACGGTATCTTAAACATCGATGTTCTTTGTATAATCATTTGGCTTGTCATTAGTATATAAAAATGCACTAAACTCGCTAATTTAAATGGTCATACTAAAGGTGTATCGAAGGCTCTGATTGAAGTGACGTTGGAAATTAACTCCAGATGAGAAACTTCTTTTGAAATTCTTTGAAATAACGTGGGAAGGATAGAATGCTTCCTATCGGCTTTCCAGTGGCAGGCAATCGTTAGAGATGATCAAGATAAAGACCAGTAAAAAACATTTTGCTTCAAAAAGATTAACCAAATTTAAAAATCAAAACACATGAAAGTGTAGAACTTTTATATATTTTTTCGAAGTACTAATTAAGGCACTCACTAT
This sequence comes from Whitmania pigra, assembly GCA_021613335.1. Taxonomy (NCBI): domain Eukaryota; kingdom Metazoa; phylum Annelida; class Clitellata; order Hirudinida; family Haemopidae; genus Whitmania; species Whitmania pigra. The sequence continues at coordinate 208,259 of JAJTWR010000380.1, read as the reverse complement.
CGTGTCAGCCCGTGCCCAATTATACGATGGCGAATTTGATCATCGCATGATCGACTGTCGTCAGATATCAAAGTCTTTGACTGGACACATCGCTCACACGTGAATCCCTGAGGTTGTCTGAAGTGCCTCGAAGGATTTAAAGATCTCTGGACATTCAAATACACTTTTTATCGTTCCCCTTCAAACTCGACCACCACGACTACGCACGCCGACATTTTTTGGGATGGCCTGAAGGAGATGATACAAGGATAGAGTTAAAAATGATATGGAGGACGAGTTTGATTTTAGCAGAGTTTTCTGAATGTGGATTGATTTACGATCGACTTTCCTAAGCTCCATCCTTCACAATGATTACACCATCCATCCAAGGCCGGCCAGTTGTTCATGAAAATAAGGCTTAGCACCGTCAGCAAGGGGACCTTCTGAAATTATTATAGCGCATTCTTCAGCCAACGACAACGCCAATCCGGAATGCAATGGAAAAATTGACTTATGAATTGTTCGCCTCGGAAGGAGAAAGTACACGTGGGCAATCCTCCCTGGAGATAGGGAAGAGGAATGGCCTTGGAAACCTAGAGGTTAAAACTGTCTTATGGCTGGCTGGATCCCTTTTGTTGCTCCAGACTTCTGATCTTAGACTGGCCTCTTTCTTCTCTTCACCTTTTCTGTTCGTCCTTCGTTCACCGTGAAGTGGAATTTTTATGCTTTCCTTACGTCAGATAAGAGCATCCCATTAACTCCAGTTACGTAATACGTTCATTCACTTATTTGCTAACGATCGAAATGATCGAACATTTATTTTCAAATTCATTCATTCAATTTAGAAATAAAGACGGTTCATGTGAAAACTTTATTGGCAAGGATCGAGTGAACAATCTATTTCTAAACTTGCAAATATCGGACTCTAAGTTCAAGTTTAAGTGCACAACTTTTCCCGAACGGCATGTTAACCTGGAAATCCATCAATTCACTTTCGAAACCATTTTGTTCGATCTCAAATCAGATCACCTAAATTGAACATCGGAGAACAGCTTATCATTGTCACTTGCTCCAATAGCCAAGAATTAATTTAATCAGTACCAATTTTAATGACGATTATCATTACCATTATCATAATCGTTATTATAATCATAGCCACTCTCATTATTTTGACCCATTATTCCGTCGAACAATTTTCATACTCGGTTTGATGAGGCAACACCTGAGACCGAATTAATCAACTCAATTAAGCGGGACTCTAGACACGTAAGCTCCAACGGTCGCTCTTGCGGTAGCAGCGGCTGTGGTAGGTGCGGTTGGTGAAGTGGACTGAAGTAGGAAGTAAAGCTAACCGTATATCCCTCAAGGATTGTGAAAGTTGTATTTATTTTGAACGGGTTTTTCCACTGACCTGTTTTGTTTTGATTATTTTTATGAGACGATGGATCCATCAATTCGGCGGTATCGACATTTACATTTGTTACAGCTATTAAAAAAAATTATTTTTTTTACCAAAATTAATTTTAAAGAAACTTTGCCATGTTTCAGAAAATGGAATTGCAAATGTCTTGAATGATCTCCTCTAATCTTGAAAACTATCGATTCATCATTATCATTAGCACCGCCAATGTCTCTATCTTTCCATGTCATTTACTTCAGCATCATCATCAGCATCACCATAACCGTCATTGCAATCACCATTTTCATCGTCAATATCGTTTTCATCATCATCAATACTATCGTCGTCATCACTGTCGTCGTCGTCGTCGTCGTCATCGTCGTCGTCGTCGTCGTCCGTCGTCGTCGTCGTCGTCGTCGTCGTCGTCATCATCATCATCATCATCATCATCATCATCATCATCATCATCATCATCATCATCATCATCATCATCATCATCATCATCATCATCATCATCATCATCATCATCATCATCATCATCATCATCATCATCATCATCATCATCATCATCATCATCATCATCATCATCATCATCGTCATCGTCATCGTCATCGTCATCGTCATCGTCATCGTCATCGTCATCGTCATCGTCATCGTCATCGTCATCGTCATCGTCATCGTCATAGTCATCGTCATCGTCATCGTCATCGTCACCGTCATCGTCGTCGTCGTCGTCATCGTCATCATCATCATCATCATCATTATCCACATGGTTACGTGCCTTCTTTATCGATCGTGCGATCTCATCCACCTTAACCTGTCCATCCCGCTTGCCTCTCACCCATCTTCACGATCTCCCTCTGTTCAGATCTCTTCTCTTGTCATTTACTTCCCATCCTTCCATCCCGATCATCGTGCTTGCCTCTAATTTGATTGGTGGAGCTGATGGATATTTATAGTAATTAGGCACCTCTGCTCCACATGAAACGACGGCGATTAGTCAGCGGTTACCATGGAGATCGCCGTCTTGAAATCTTCCAGACTTGGAAGAGATATTCTTGGCATTTTTAATTGTTCTCAAGTATCGCTCGGAAAACGCCGACTGTTTTCTGCTTTCAGTTTTAAGGCTTCCAAATGGCTCCTATTTACGTGACTCTGGCGAGACGATGATTTTGTCTTTTGTGTCTTTGGGGTTCTCAATTTGTTGCTGTCTTTTCGAGGATGTTGCGGCACTCAAGTTAACGTTTATATTATCGGCGATGTGACTTTTTTAAAGATTTGTTTGTCTCTTTGTTAGTTTTTTAAATTAATAGTATAAATAAATATAATTTTATGTATTATTCATTTATCAGTTGTTTGTGTAAACTGTATAATATGCAAAATTTGTGAATGTTTCATTCGTAGATTATATTTAATGCTTGCGAATGTTTACGTTTAGTAAATGCGAGATGTGCAAATAAAAATAAATCGAGTGGCAATATCGGAGATGAGTTCGATGTATCGGATGGAAACATGGCTTCCTCAAAAACAAGCAGAAACGGCGTCCATTTTCCAGTTGAAGCACGATTTATCACGATCTCCAGAGGAGAATTGATTCGAAAATCTTCAACCTTCATCCACTAAAAAATGCTCGTTATATTATACTTAATGCATTAATAATAATAATAATAATAATAATATAATAATAATAATAATAATAATAATAATAATAATAATAATAATAATAATAATATAATAATAATAATAATAATAATAATAATTAATAATAATAATAATAATAATAATAATAATAATAACCGATATCATTAATAACAATTATTAATTAATGATAGTAAATATTATAAATAATAATAATAAAAACATAAGAAATAAAAAAATGATTGAAATTATTATCTATTGCAATTATGATAACGTACTTGATTATGTATTAATTATTTACTAATAATTCATTATTAATATTTATTATTACTTTTTTATCATTAACATAATTATAATAAAATTAAATCACAATTAAAATATAATTACATTAAAAATAATAACAATACTTCTAATCTTAATAAGAAAAAAATTATTCCATAATAAACACTGACATAATTTCGACGACAAAACAATTTTCCAAGCGGTAATGCCTTTCTAAGGGAGATAATTCGAGTATAACGCGCAACTTCTTCTGATGTGTGCGCGGCTGTAGACATCTCCTATGAACGTTCTGAATGTCATTCTCTTCATCAACGGAGCTGGAAATCTCATTCTGTCTCCAATAAGCTCTGGAAATTATTTTCAAATTACGATCAATCTTATTGAAGTCCACAATTATAGCCGCTCGAATTTATTATTCATATTATTTATGTTGTTGAGCTGGTGTTGTTATTTCTTTATTTTTCCGGCATAATTATGCAACTTTTCGTGATCGTGATTCTGCAGAGAACTTTGATCCTGATGGACGGAATTAATTAATTTTTCATTATTCCAGTTTACTTTTAAGCACGTCAGATGCTTGTCGTCTTCATTTGCCGCCAAAGTTGCCGTTGCTATGACCTACCTTTTAACTTAGATGTGCGATTGTAGCTACCACAACTACCACAGCTAGAGACGACTATTATTTTAACAAGTAGCTTGAAAACAAATACTAGTTGTAAAAAGGCCTCGTCAGCAACACTGGTATTGCATTGTTCTTCAACAAGGGTTTCCAGAGAGCTTTTGGTATCACAGCTTTTCTCGACGACTAACCGCAGCTACCATATAAACGCCACAAACGCCGTTGAAGCTGCTAGTAGTAGGCGATCGGAAATCCTGAAAGAATGCTGCTCCATTGTTTGACCATTGTGCTCCTCGTCCCTGGTGGGTTCCTCGCCGAAGTAAGGCAGGAAGGTGAGTGGCCAGTTTGTCGATTAGAATTTCATGAGATTTTTTAAAATTTTGGTGTCAGAAAAGATTGTTGGTTTTGTTATTTTTTAATGTTAAAACAACTCAGATAAATAATTCGTAACTCATATTAATACATTGGTTAGATATTATTATTGTTATAGATATATAAATTATATCATTGATAATTATTTATTGTGAGATCGCTGTTGTGGTCAGTCGGTTCAAATATTTCAACAATTCCTCACAAAAGCCATGACACTGTTTTCTCACCACCTCTTTAATTATTCATGAGCCTGACCCTGTCGCCTTCTGAGACCTTTGACCTTTTTGCAGTATTATTGATGGGCTATCAACACTTGTTGATATACAAGCTCAAGATGGGAATCAATTTAACACAATATTAGCCTATATTAGAATACAATATTTACGCATTTATAAACATATTTGTATATAATATATGAATAATATTTTAATCGAAATACTTAAAAAAATGGTTTTAAGTCGAATAGCTAAAAACATAATTTTTAGTTTTGCAAATGAAAAGTTTCTATCTTTTCGAATTCAAATTTAGTACCGAAATCATCACGGTGGCATCATATTCATGCTCATTGTAGTCAATGTTATAATCATCGAGGTCGTCACCATTATCATCGTTATCATCATCGAAGTCGTTTCATCATTACCATCAACATCGTCATTGTCGCTTCATCATCAGCAGCATCACCTCTCACACTGGATTTCATTCCTCTTGTTTTTCAGCGGACAAGCATCATCCATCCATCAATCTGACGATGCCCGGATGATATGACGTCACGCAAGGTTACGTCGTCATCGTACACTTTGCAATCTTCGCTTTTTTCCTGATTCCGCCCATTCTTTCCTTTTCTATCATCGCCATCGTCACGGTTTTCAACGTCATCAGCATTTTCATCATCGTCGATGATCACCATTATCAACATAGATGTCTTCATCACCGTAGTTTTAATTGTTGGTTTGGAGAAAAGCCATTTCAAGGAAGCATGACAATAGCAGACCCTGAGAACGAAATAATTTTCAACGCGGAAAGAAGAGATTTCAAAACTCCTGCGAAGCTACGAATAGAATGAAACTTTGAATGAAATGGAAGTTTAATAAATTGCACAAAGAGTGAACGCATTTAAACGAAAAACAAATTTTTTACGTTAAAAACATTAATTAAACGTTAATTAACAAAGTTTTAATAAATTTAAAAATGATTTTGCTTAAAAGGACTCAATTTTAAGACTCCAATTGAACCAATAATAAAAAGACGTAGGTTGCACTAAAAATTTGAAAACGTTAAATTAACAGTAAATTAACATTAAATTTTATTTTCAAATTAAACAAATTGCAGTTATTAAAAATAGAGAAATAATTTAAAGACGTTGTAATTTTCTTAAAACGCAGGAACGCACCCACATTTTAAACTGCAGACGAGAATAGCGCGTCGTCGATTCAATTTTAAACAAACATCGGAGGGACGGCATGAGATTCGGCAATTTTTCCGATCAAATTTTTCAAGGTTTTGTTGCACTCCCAGGATAAATTGCGTTATTTTTTTTCCAGTGGAGAGAATTCCATTTGTCACGAAAATCTTCTTAAGGTGAGGAGCGCTGCCTACCCTACTGTGCCAAACCGTACGAAAGCGAGGCTGGAATCAGATTACTCGACTTCCTCTGTTTTGTTCTATTCCCTCAGGGTTGTGGAAATTTATAAGAATAATGTCCGATAGAAATGTATTCATTCCAGGTGAATGGGAGGCGAACGAATGGATAGAAAAGTCTGAGGACTTCCACAGGGGAAGCGCACGGATACGATACTCAATGCTGAGAAGCAAAGCTTGATTACAGACTAAAAGCCTTCAGACGTGCCTAGTCAATGTTTGAGATTTAATTTGCTCAAGGATCATCAAGGTGTCAAGTCAGGATTTGAACCTGGGCCGATGACTTTTTTCTTGTTCTTAGAAATCATCTCACGCTGCCTTGGATTGTCCATTTGAACTCTGACCTTTATTTTGCATAAGTTAATTTTTAAAGGTGTCCACTTTATTAAATAGTTGTTTTATTTTGAATTTTTTTGACTGAAGGGTTCACCAAGGTGCACAGATGGTTGAGGTCAGTGCGGGATCTAAGACACTTTGGCGGGAGCATAGCTATTAAAAGTTTAGTCCAAAGTGTCAAATTTTTAAATTGAAAAAGATTTAATTAGTTTTGTTTAATTGTTTTTTTATATCACGAATCATGACTCCTAAATTCGCCACTGGAGGGGGTTTTGCTATATAATTCGTGTTTCGACTCAGAAAAAAGATTCGATTTCATAAATGAAAGATCTGGATTGTATTAACACGGCTACGACCACCGAGTGCTGTCTGTCGCATCGTGTGTGTTTATTCTACAATCTATCTCAATCATCTAATCAATTACTCATTCAACGAGGTACCCAATCTTTCGTTTAATAGTTTCGCAATTATTTCGTTTGAAGTTAAAGCAGCGGCGTGATCTTCAGACACATTTCGATATTCCATCGTCTTGTCATCTCATTCCTCAAAATAAAGAAAGTGAACGTTTCAGTAATAATTTCCATTCTTAAGGGCACCGAATTGGTAAGAGATCTCACGTAGACATTTCAAATCCCATCTTAATCCAGGCATTCCTCGGCGAGAAGAACCTCTTCCTCGCTATCATCGTCATCTTGACCTTCGAACTTCCCGACAACAACGACGTGTGACGACTCGATCGACGACGGCGACAGCGGGAAACAGCCACGTCAAAGAAACATGTCAATTGGAAACTTTTGAGCCCGTCTGTTCACAGGAGAATGTCATGTTGATCCAGAAAGCAGACTACGGAAGAATGACTGTCGGGAGATGCATAAACAGGAACTACTACATCGGTCAGTGGAAACATGGAATAATGTAGATGATGGAGTGAGTGGGTGGGTTGGTGAACGATTGAATGACTGCATAGATGGGTAAATGAGTGAGTGGATGGGCAAATGAGTGAGTGGATGGGCAAATGAGTGAGTGGGTGGCTAAATGAGTGAGCGAAAAGGTAAATGAATGAATGGAAATAAACCGAAATAATAAATAAATGAAAAGGATGCAATTATTTTTCATCTGCACATAAAAATCAATTAAGTTTATCTTCGTAGAATCCTTGAAGATCTAGTTCTAAGTAGAATTTACTCCATTACGTCGAGTAAAAAAGTCCTTTGAAAGCGCGTAAGGCAGCCGCTCAATGACCTCTTCTCAAGCGTTCAAAACCAAGCTTGAATCATCGGAATGATAAGATTAACTACACCACTAAATAATGATAATGATATTGATTATAACGATTAATTATAATTATTATTAATAAGTAATTATCTTCGTGTTTGAACTCGGAAATTAATAATAAATTATAATAACTAGTATTGTAATTATAACAATAATATTAATTCGTTATAATTTTAATGATAACAAGCAAGTTTGTGCACTTGTGGCATGCTCTGCTTTCGACCATAAAGGACCCAACTTGCGTCGCCGCCGGTTCTGTTGGGAATAAGCGCTATATAAATGTTTTAATGCCTCTGGGGCAACGCATTGTAAGGCGATATATAATTGAACAATCGCTAATGAATTCAGACTCTAAAGTAGTAATATTATTAATGATAATGACATTATTATCGTTCTTTACTTATTTGATTGATGGAATAAGAACGGATTGAAAGAATTTAGTTAACTTAGTTAATTTAGTCACAGTCAATAGTCATAATATCGTTAAACAGTCATAATTTATGTTAATATTACTAAAAACACAATTATAATCATAATCAACATCACAATCAGTCATTATTCAAATATTTTGTGATGTCATAAGACGACAAGAACGACATACGTCGTTACGAAATAAGCTGAGCTTGACATCATCAAACCAACAACAGTGTTCCTTTCCATTTTCTAAACAAGGTCTAGAAAAAATCTTTTGTTTTCAAACAAAATGGCTTCTTTATCAGGCTCGATGAGAATTATAAATGAAAATAATGACAATGCTAAAGATTTCGTCACTTTTATATATGAATTTCTTCCTTTAGTGTTTCGGTTCTCTCGGGCGTGTGATGGGCTTTGAAACCTGTTTATGGAGAGTTTTCAAGTAAATGTCGAATTGTTGAAAAAGCGATATTATTTATTTTATTTATTCATGTTTTTTCATTGTTTATTTATATATCTGTATATTCATTTTTATACAATTTAACGTCACATTGTGGAGGGCAATAGACCGAATCGTTATCTGTACTAGTAATATTTTAAAACAAACCTATTATTATTATTATTATTATTATTATTATTATTATTATTATTAATATTATTATTATTATTATTATTATTATTATTATTATTATTATTATTATTATTATATTTCATCGACTGTCATTGGTCGAAGATTTCGTTGCTTCGTTTCGTAGCACGAAGTTTAAATAAACATGCCATTAATTTTGATTAATACCTCTCCGTGTTAGGAGTTCTGTGCTTACTCCGTCCTGCGTGAACGGCACGGTTATTGGTCATAAATCTCACACGTCATCGGCATCGTTACCCTTAATAGTAACAATAAAACAACAAATGACAACAACCGCAATAATAATAGTAATAATAATAATAATAATTGCAAATATTGCAAATTAAATAATAATCATAAATCCCACAGGAATGTCGCTGAAAATGTAATTCTCCGAAACAATAAAATAAACTCGACCTCATTCAAATAGCATCATCGTATCAACAACGACATCATCCTCATCATCATCATCATCATCACCAACAACAGTCGACAAAAACTACGAAACATCTGATTGGTTCCTGAGAGTTCACGACCTTTGACCATTCCAGGTTGCAGTGCCAACGTGATGGAGCAGGTGCACAAGAGATGTTCGCTGAGAAGGACTTGCAAGATTTCAGTACCTGATCATTCACTCCTCAGAAACTCGGCATGCCCCAAGGATCTCGTCGCCTTCCTGTCGGTCAAGTATGCCTGCATCAAAGGTTAGGGCAAGGAAGAGGGCGGGGTTGAGGCGCGAAACCCAAAGGTCATAGGTCATGAAAAGTTATCATGTGATTGTTAAATTCTTAAGAAGTTTGGTTTGGTGAGAGTTTAAGATTCAGGTTAGGAGTGGCTATAAATTGCGGTCTTTGTCTTTTGATGGAAAAGGGGTGCTTTTGTTGCCGAATATGCTTGGTTTATGAACGATTGCTCAGGGTTACGAAAGAGATGGAGTAATGGTAGATTGATGGGATTGTGGAGCTCCGGGGTCAAATGTATGGAAGAAGCAGTTTGATTAATTGCGTGATTTCGTTGTGTTTAACTTTTCACGATCAATGTCCATCCATTCACACTTTCATTTATTTATTAATCCATTCACACATTCATTTATTTATTAATCCATTCACACTTTCATTTATTTATTAATCCATTCACACATTCATTTATTTATTAATCCATTCACACTTTCATTTATTTATTAATCCATTCACACATTCATTTATTTATTAATCCGTACACACATTCATTTATTTTTTAATCCATACACACATTCATTTATTTATTAATCCATTCACAGATTCGTTTATTAATTAATCCATTCACACATTCATTTATTTATTAATCCTTACATACATTCATTTATTTATTAATCCATTCACACATTCATTTATTTATTAATCCATACACACATTCATTTATTTATTAATCCATTCACACATTCATTTATTTATTAATCCATACACACATTCATTTATTTATTAATCCGTACACACATTCATTTATTTTTTAATCCATACACACATTCATTTATTTATTAATCCATTCACACATTCGTTTATTAATTAATCCATTCACACATTCATTTATTTATTAATCCGTACACACATTCATTTATTTTTTAATCCATACACACATTCATTTATTAATTAATCCATATTTATACTCGGACGCTCGCTCATTCACTCGACCTGTTTATTCATTGACTTGGTGCGGGTTAAAAATCAATTTAAAGTTTGGTTTAGGACCCCGCTGATACATCCTACGGGAAGTTCTAAGCTTTCAGTTCAAACTCCCGAAAGAGACCAAATACCTTCTCATGTACCGGGTCCATTCGCTTCTTACAATTTTTATTTCTCTCACATTCATTCCCTAATTTTATCTGTCATTCGTACGGTTTGGTCTTTCTTCATCAATCGATCCATTCATCTATCCGTCCGTCCGTCCGTCCATCCATCCATCCATCCATACATCCATTCATTCATTCATCCATCCATCCATCCATCCATCCATCCATCCATCTATCAATCAATTCATTTATTAATTCAACCACACAGCTATCGATTTTTTCGTCCATGTTGTTATGCCAAAATGCTTGTTCCACAGTTGAAGATGACGTTGAATATGTTAATTTAACTCCACGAATATTTAATGAGTCAACGAATCAACATGTAATGTTAATTGGATTTTAAACTCTTAAAAAGAATATTATTTAAAGCATTAGTTGCAATTATTACTATTGTCATTATTATAATCCAAAAAATAATCATTAAACCACGGAAAACTCTGAATAATGGCCAAGAAGCAAAACACTCCGTCGGCGTGCACAGGAGAGACACGGCACTTTATTTCACGGTCAACCGGTCGGCATCGGCCCTGCACGGGTCTTTATAATCTGATCAGATAGGAAGGTCCCCTTCTCCGAACCCATGTCATGTCTATTGCTCCTCGTCACGGTTATCTTACAATGGTTTGACTAACATTACCGTTATCATCGTCATCGTCGCCACTGTCGTATTTATCGGAGCAATTTATCACCTTGACGTCGGCATCATCATCGTCGTGACGTCGTCAGCATCGCCATCGTCGACACGGTCGCTATTGCGGCATCTTCGTCATCATCGCGAAGTCACATTCTGAGCAGCAATTTATCATCATCATTCAAACAAACGCCGTCGTCATCGTCGTCTTCGATAAAATCACCATTACCAACGGAATCATCATCATCATCATCATATTCATCGTCGTCATCATTTTTTTTCTCTATAGAAATCATCATACAGCATGACAGATTTAACCTGCTGTAATAACGTGCTAAGAATGAATAAGCCTGTGCCCAATCCACCAACATAATCACACTTTCATCATCGTCGTAGTCGTCGTCATCATCATCATCAACATGTGGTCCACTCACGTAGCTGCTCGTAGAGACCAGGCATTCATGGTCCTGCCTTATCTTGAGATGGAAGTTAGGAGATCTCATGTGCGCTCGGCAAAATATCCACTGAGGTGGCAGTAATTTATGACGAATACGAGGAAGAAAGGGAGGGATAGTGGAGTGGGGTCAGTTTTATGAGGGGATGATGGATGGATGGATTTGAGATGGGGAGGAATAAATTGCTGGACTGGACTATTTGAGGATGAATGGATTTGGGCATGAACTGACAGAGGAAAAGGCAGACAAACCAACAGATCGAATAAAGGAATGAAGCTTGAATGAATGAACGCAACGATGGACTGGTTGTGGAGCAGAAGTGAAAGCGGCGGAGGAAAGCGAAAGAATAGCGAGGTGATGTATAAATTAATATTTAAGTCGTGTCCTCTGTTCCTGTTTGCCAATCCAGCTATTGTTCCGCAGATGTATGGGCGGAATACAGATCCCACATGTGCCTTACTGATCTTCTGTCTGTATGTCTTCCTGTTGGTCCTTTTCCGTATTATTTGCTTCGTTTCCTGCCTTTTCAGTCTGTCTTTTGGCTTTTCCTGTCGACCATCTCTCGAGGTTTCGTCAACCCCTTATGCTCTTGATGACGTGTTTCTGAACAACCCAAAGTAAATTCTTGTTTCGTTCAGTCCTCGGCTCACCCATCTAGCTAGTTAGTTGTTCAGAAGATCGCTAGCTCACTCATTCAATCATGCAATCACTCACTCATCATTTCAATCCTCATTTGCAAGTCCGAGTCACGTGTTCACAAAGTGTGACTGTTAAATAATTCAATGTGAAAAAGCGTCCGTAGGATGGATGGGTGTTTGGATCAAGAGGTCGCCAGATGGACGGGTGGATAGCATGGTTGGATGGATAGGGTAGTATGATGGTTAGGGCGGTTGGATGGATATGGTGGTTGGATGGATAGGGTAGCATGATGGTTAGGGCGGTTGGATGGATATGATGGTTGGATGGATAAGGTAGTATGATTATTATGGTGGTTGGATGGATATGATGGTTGGATGGTCCGGAGAATGAATTGACATTTATAACGTCCTCATGCATTGATTGATGGATGGAATGGAGACTGCATCTGCTAATCTAATAAAGGAAGAAAGCTGAAAACGATGGAACGACGAGACGGATAAAGGAGACGAAGGTAAGGAGAAGGATGGAGACAAACATAGAAGGACTTAGAATTATGCAAAAGGACAGGAAAGGTGAGAACATGTGACTCTTTGGAACTCGAGGGCGTCGCTGGCATGAATTATACCTCGAAAATATTTCCATGCATTGGTGCCTAGAATGAAATATTTTATTTCCATGCATTGGTGCCTGGAATGAAATATTTTATTTCCATGCATTGGTGCCTAGAATGAAATATTTTATTTCCATGCATTGGTGCCTGGAATGAAATATTTTATTTCTCTCTGCAGGTGGGGGCGCCTGGAATTTCATTCGTTAAATTATCCTTGTATTCATTCAAACATTCACCCAATGGCGGATTTAGGACATCTTGGTGGGTGGCCGAAGGAACCAGTGAGTCGATATGGGAGGGGGCACAGTTACTAAAGGTTTTTAAATTATTGAAATAATTGTTAAAAATATTAAAGTCAAGTAGATTTAAATAAATTTTTCTTATATTTTACAAATCATTAAATTTTTATAATTTTTAAAATTATTAAAGTCAAGTAGATTTAATTAATTTTTTCTTATATTAAAAAAAACACGGGGAAGCTATGCCCTTGCCCTCCTCAAATCCGCCACTGCATCCAGCCATCCATTCATTGCTTCATTCATCTATCTATTCATCCATTCATCTATTCATTCATCCATTTTCCGTCCATTAAGCCATTAGTTCGCGAATGTTTCTACACCTCTCTCTTCCTGTGCGTCATTAAAAAAAGTAATATTGTCGTAAATTGTTTCAAAATTCGTTCATTCAGTATTTATGAAACATTTTATCTTAATTCCAATCTCTGAGTTGCCATGGTTCCCGTAATTGTCGTAAATTTTATTATCAGTATTAGCTTGAAAATAGTAATTCAATTGAAGTGTTATTATTATTATTATTGTTATTATTATTTCTATTAACAATATTATTATTATACTTTTATTATTGTTGTCTTGAGATTGCTACGTGCGTGATTCGCCATCAAGCCTCCGTAACAAGCGATTCGTGGTTTTCAAGTCAAATCAGGGAATTCATAAATCCATTATTCGGAATGTGTCTCTTCCCAGATTACTGTTTCGTTCGTTTAATCATGCATGTACAGGTGCATTCATTCATTCATTAGTTTATTCACTCTTTCATTCATTAATTTGTTCATCCATGCTTTCATTCATTCATTCATTTATTTGTTCATTCATTCGTTCATTAATTCACTCATTCATTCATTCATTCATCCATGCTAGCGTGCATTCATCCATTTTCTTACACATTCGTGTCTCATTTCCTTTCTATCCCGCAGGACTCATTGAACTCGTAAAACAAGCCACACTTATGTAAATTTCATTATTTTTTGTCTTTCCTATATTTTTATTTTTTTTTAAACTTTCAAGTCTTCCAAAAGGATGAAAACATAAGAGGCAACCACGAACTTGACCTTTCGTTGAGATTCTATTGGTCAGCTGATGTTTGGGGTCGTTGAAGGTGGTGGTGATGATGATGATGTAGGGAATTATTTCATCGTTCCAACAATCACTACAATAAATATATAACTTTTCACTATAATTAAATATTTATCCTTGAAAGATCAATCCTACAAATAAATATCAGATGATTAATAATGTAATAATAATTACAAAAATATTACAACATTATAATTTCAATCTAATTACAATGATCCAGAAAAACTTGTTGTCCGAAGAAAATTTAATCATTGATTTAATTAAATTAAACAACCCTAAATGCTCATTGGTCATGTTGATTTCTTTATCCATCAATTATAGGCGGGGGCAAGAAGGTCAACCAATAGAAATAGCCGCCTCCATCGATCATGTATTACCTAATTAGTCCAATTGGCTGTTAAACAGGAATTCAAAACTGTAATTATTTTAGGAATAGGACGGAAATTTTCGAATCCATTATATTATATAATATTATATTATATTATATTATATTATATTATATTATATTATATTATATTATATTATATTATGTTATGTTATGTTATGTTATGTTATATTTTATTATATTAGTATCTTATATTACATTATATTTATTTTTAAATGTTCTACCAATTTGACTATATTGGAATAAGGGATTTACGGTTGAATCCAAAGAATGAGACTTTATTTTGAATCTTTGCATTTCCACTTCTTCATAATCATAGACATCATCATCATCATTATCATCACCGATGCCATCATCATCATCACCGACGTCATCTTATTAATAACCACCACAAATACAATCTCATTATTATTATTTCAGAGAATCCATTATGATCACATAAAGTAATAAGATTTACTCTGATCTAGAGGGACTAATCCTAATCTAAATCCGTCGAAGTCGACGTCATCGTCATCATCATCATCATCATCTTCTTCTTCTTCTTCAATAAATATTTCTTTCCTCACATTTATTTTTTTCTCTTTGACACTTACAGCTTGTTCTTGAACGTCGTGAAGATGCCCGATGATGATGAGACTAATTTAGGTCGACTGCTTGAGTCTCGGGTTTGCAAGTAACTGACAATAATTTTTCAAATACTTTCAAAGGCCATCCATCCGTCCGTCCATCCATCCACTCGAGGTTTGCCATGCCCAGCAGCTCGTTAGAACACACTTTCCAGAAG
Organism: Whitmania pigra; assembly: GCA_021613335.1. Taxonomy (NCBI): domain Eukaryota; kingdom Metazoa; phylum Annelida; class Clitellata; order Hirudinida; family Haemopidae; genus Whitmania; species Whitmania pigra. Next base: position 192,974 of record JAJTWR010000380.1, on the reverse strand, counting down.
GAAAGGATCATCCGAAACACCTACACGTTTCTTATACTTGTTCTCTTGTTCTCTCTCTGCCTTCTCAAATGCAAGAATTTTGTTTCAGCTTTTTGGCAAACCCTAGTAAAACTTTAAGAAGTGATCTTTTTCTTTCTATCCTAAAGTCAAGTGACCCAAAATGTCTGAATTTCTCTTAAGACTTTGACTAAGGTTGATAATATAGACCGAACGAACATCGTTTTCGTTTTTGACGCCGAATATTGACTTTTTCTCATTTATGGCGTCATTTCGTTTTCTGTCCCACTAGGAAAATTATTTATCGGTTCATTTTCGTTTTCGGTCGAAATTGGTTTTGGAAACGAAAAAAAACGAAATTTTTTTTGTACAATTCATTTTCTGTTTATTGAGTTTATATTGTTTATATATGCAGCAGGGATCGGCAAATTCCGGCCTAGCTAGTACTATTTATTTATTTATTTATTTGATTATAGTCCTTTGCATAACTGAGATGCCTAGCTAGTACAATAGTGAAGTCCATAAATATAGCACGCTCCTCTAGCCAAGCTGGGAGCTCATGAATATTCATGAAAAATTAAGTAAGTTGACTTTGGTAATCGACCGTACATCGGATTGATCTGATTAGTAATGTTAAATTAAATTAATTACTAATTACTTGCCGTTAATTAAAATTACAATTATAATGACATGGAAGATTTGTGATCTCGCTCTTTTCTGGTGGAAAGAAACTTATGATATTTTCTTTTCTTCGTTTTTTAGTTGACATAACTAATGACGATTTCGACGATTTTTGATGTTAATTGAGAGAAAGAAGGAAATAGCAATGCCTGTGCCTTATGATGACATTAAGAAAACTTGAATTTTTATGTTTAGCAAGTACTGTGCTTAAAAATAGTATAAGTTATTACTCAATTTCTTATACACGATCATTTTATTGTATACAAACATCCTGTATAATTCAACTAAATTTAACGATTAAAATTTGTAAGATATGCATAATAGTATATTCGTTTTCACTATAATTAATGAATAGGATGTTTAGGAGCACAAATCCAAACAGGCACAAAGAAGCACAAGTAGGACATAGGTGAACTTCATCCTACTAATGACCTAGATCCATGAGCAGGAATTTCAGGCTAACCTGAAAACCTTTGTGTGAATAGCTCCAGCCATCCTGAATCAATCTTTCTCTTTCTTAGTAGTTTTGATACAAGTTATTGAACTGATGCTCCTTTTTTCACATTTTTTGAAAACTTTTAATAAATATGTCTATATAGGAGAAATGCTCACCATAATATAAGTTTTCATAAATAGTTCATAATAAGTTTGTCTAAAACTTGTCTGTTAAGTTTTAATTTAAATTGTAAGTTTTAATTTATTTAATAAATTTAAATTAATAATTTTAAATAGTTTAAATTTAAATTAATAATTTTAAATAGTTTAAATTTAAATTAATAAATTTAAATAGTTTAAATTTAAATTAATAAATTTAAATAGTTTAAATTTAAATTAATAAATTTAAATGTTTAAATTTAAATAAATTTAAATTATAAATTTAAATAGTTTAAATTTAAATTAATAAATTTAAATAGTTTAAATTTAAATTAATAAATTTAAATAGTTTAAATTTAAATTAATAAATTTAAATAGTTTAAATTTAAATTAATAAATTTAAATAGTTAAATTTAAATTAATAAATTAATAGTTTAAATTTAAATAAATTTAAATTAATAAATTTAATAGTTTAAATTTAATTAATAATTTTAAATAGTTTAAATTTAATTAATAAATTTAAATGTTTAAATTTAAATTAATAAATTAAATAGTTTAAATTTAAATTATAAATTTAAATAGTTAAATTTAAATTAATAAATTTAAATAGTTTAAATTTAATTAATAAATTTAAATTAATAATTTTAAATAGTTTAAATTTAATTAATAAATTTAAATAGTTAAATTTAAATTAATAATTTTAAATAGTTTAAATTTATTTTTTCGTTTTTACGGTCTAGACCGTTAATCGGTTTCAGTTTTGGTTTTTTTCTTCCTTTTCGGTGTCAAGCATTTTTTCCTATTCGGTCTATTTTCGTTTTCGTTCCCACCACAAAAATCATTTTCGGTCGGACTCTAGTTGATAACCAAAAATAGTTAATGAAGGTATAGTAAACACAAGTTTTATACGTGCAAGTGAGTCTTGAAATTATGGAATAACAGCCAAATAACTGCATTCATCAACGAATTTGCATGCTACCATTGAAAATAGTTTTAAAAAGTTGAAGAAATACATAAAATTACACTGTTAATACGTTAGAAGGTTTCATATCTAAATATGTATTTTGTGACCCCGGTCGATTCCTACTCATCGTTAAGACTTCTTCTGCTTCACACGTATTCGAGTATAGTTGCTGCGAACCGAACTAATCGTTCATTGGACTTTATAATAAACAACATACAATTGCTACATTATATGTTGGTTGACACAAAAAGTGATTGGAGACGACGGGCAAAAGTCAACTCGCAGACTTTTGTCAGTTGTACATAGATTTTTAGGGTCATGAGGTAGGGTTAGGGATGAAGTTTGGTTCTAAAAGTCCCTGCCTGTGGGTTGGCTTGTGTTCGTCACAAGGGCAGCAATCGATAAAGTTCATCGAGTTAAATTGACATTGACACTCAATCCTCAGTTTATACCGACCAGTTGCTTCTCTCCAGTAAGAGATTGGAATTTGTGAGTGCCTGGTGGAGTTTAAACAGAATTTGTGAACGTAGACTTGGAAAAGGAAAAACTCACGAACAAAGCAATCAAAGGCGTTTGGAAAACTTGTGAAAGCACGTCATAGGCTCTCATTAAAGAGCGCCTCGGTCACGTTTCTCATGGGGATTTTTTTTGTGGTTTCTTTTTGTTTGTTTCAATTCCAATCTGTCGGTCTGTCGATGTCTGTCATCATATTTCCCTTGATGGCTGCATATATCTCTTTCACTACCTATCTCTCTGCTTGTCTGCTTGCGTATGTTTATGTCTTGTTCCTTGTCTGTGCATACTGTGGTAAAATGATATAGTTAAGGGAGATACTTCATGCTCATATGTAATTATATTTTTTCATAATTTAATACATTTGCTGCACCGTTTAAACAAGAATTATCTCTACACCTTAAACAGCGTTACAGCCATTCCTCGTAATCTGATATAATGATTATTATCGTTCTAATTATAATCCAGCAGTTGTGAACACGACACTTTAAGACTGCTGCTTTCGCCGACGTTCGCAGGAACGTAACCCTCTGAGCATTTTTAAGTTAACATTCAAATGGAAACAAAATTCATGATTGTGTTTGCTGCAACAACCAGTGTTTGTTTATATGTATCTCAATAGCTCTCTCAGTTGTGGTTCTCTAGAGGAAATCTGGCGGAGTTCCATTCGTTAATTTATTAAATTGGATTATTAATTGTTCATCTATTCGAGTATCTGATTATTCATCTACCCATCCGTCCATCCTTTCATTCATTGATCAATCCATCCATTCATCCATGAATCTATCCGTACATTCGTCTCTCCATCCATTAAGTCGTAAGTTCATAAATGATTCTACACCTCTCTTTTCCAGTGCGTCATTAAAAAAGTAATATTCTCGTAAAGTGTTTCAAAATTCAAGATTTTCATTCTCTTGAAGCATTTCTAAGTAAAAATTTTTAATCCGAGTCTCTAACGCGTAGTTGATAATTTATAATTCATAAATATCAACAACAATAACAATAATTATCGTCGTCATCATCGTCATCATCATCATTATTATTACTATTCTTGTGGCTATCTCCATTTGTCGTGGCGTCTGTTTATTTCTCAATCGTCTTCTCTTTTCTCATAATCACGTCCTTTTTAATCCTTCCATCCATCATCCACTCCTCCGCAAAATATCTCCTGCTGCTGCTGATGATGATGATGAGCTTATTCCACAAGTTTTTTAAAGCCATTGATCTGATGTTCAAATCCTGGTATTTCTGTCCACTTGAACTCTTCACCAGGTTTTTTTTTTTGGGGGGGGGGAATTAAAATTTTTGTTTGACTTGCTGAATTACCCGAAATGACTAAATGTAATTTAATTTGTAATGTATTACTTATTAGTACCAACAACCAGAACATTCTAAACAACTGGCCGAATCTGGGCCGACGATGGCCCTCCACGTCCAATCTTAGAACTCCATAACGGATTAAAAGCCAAGGTCGGCTTAAATCTGCAAACCTAGAGTCGGTTTGGGCATGAGGGCGTAGATAAAGGTCGTAATAGACTTTTATGTTTCCCGGGATATCAGCGGAGTAATTGAACTTTGATTTTTTTGACCTTAATGGGGTACTGGTTGTGGTGCTGGGTTCTTGAGCCTTGGTGCTATCTGCTGTTAGTGAGTCAGGAATGATGTAATGGATGAAATCGTTTTGGTGAGGATAGCAGTGATCATGATGGTGGTTATGGTGATGATGACGATAAAAACGATGACAATGGTGACGATAGTGGTGACTGAATACGATGAGATTAGTAAAAATTCTCCATAAAAATGACTTATCTTACCAATTAGATTTTTGTAATTGTTTTCAATAATTTTAATAATTTTTGTTCGAATTATTTTCACTACCTGTGGGGCATTTTTCCTACAGTCCTAGACACGTTGACCTCTCAATGCTCCCACAAAGGTCAAGCCTTTTTTAACCTTGAACCCGTCATTTACATCACGGATGGTGACCTGAACGACATAAGAGCCTCTGGAATATCATGCAAAATCGTCATATCCGCTAAACCAGGTCAGTTCATTAGGGTAACTTTGCACGAGATGTGGTCACATGATGCGGGCAGCAGCAGCCATTGGTTGAGAACTCGAAAGAGACGCCGCTCCTCTTCAACAGAGGACAATTTGGAACACCTAATTGGCCACCGTCAGCAACCAATCAGGAACAATGGGATAAGGGCTGGCCATCAACGTCAGCTTAACACTTCTGGAAATAATTCGAACATGAGCACAGTTACCAAATCGTTGACTTCACCGACTTCAACAACGTCCGCAACCAGGCGTCACGCGACCCACACTACCGTCGAACACAAAATGAAGAGATCAAACCACATTGCGTCGCCCCCTGAAAGCCAAGTCAAAGTTCAACAGTGCATCCCCGTAGCCTTAATAGCCGAAACCACCAACCCTGATCAAAAGCACCCCGTGTGCCGTGGTGGATCCCGACTACCCCATGCCACCGTGGTTTATACTTCCTCGGGCAGCAGTCTCCAACTAATCCCATTCCTGGATGACCTTTTGCTAACGACCGGAAGTGACGATAGCATGAGAGAAGAAAATTTGAGAGAAGCAATCGGAGAAGGCGATGATGATGACGACGACGATGATGACGGTGACAGGGATCAGGTGAAGCGCTATGGCGACTTCCTGATGAGTTTTCAAGGTGGGTCGTTATTGAAAAATATCATCACGATTAAATAAATAATTTATTTTTAATGACAAATATACACTTATTTAAATTTGTAAACTTTGAATAATAATAATAATAACCAGTTAGGTAATAATAGTATCGATTTCTTTAAAGTTCCAACCTTAGGTGAGTGACAATTGGTTCGATCTCATCATCGAAATATATTTATGACTCCCGACATTAACATGTTTAAGTCTCATAAAGTATTTTATTACCTTTACTTTTATTATCTTAACACGAAGCAACATTACCCTGTCGAGTAAATGAATATTTAAGAATGAATAACTATGAGGAGAATATAAATAATTCCTTCATCGTATTTATTATTATTATGATTTATTAGCGGCGTGGATCACGCGGCTCCAATTGCGATCCTCTTCCGGTCATTAAATCGACACGTGACTGGAACTTCCACCCCCTCCCCCGTCATACTTATGGCACACCTCATTTTTACCTTGACCTGAATATGGTTCTAATTTTTGGAAGTCTATTTTTAGCTTACAGTTGCCCCGACCTGGAATTGACCTTGGGAATGAGCTTCAAGGTCAACCGGAAGGGCGATCAGGCGGACGTCGTCTGCCCGTCTAGCCAGGATATTTGGAGCCTGTCGTGCGTAAACGACACCTGGATTGGGGAGTTGGGCAGGTGTGACGAAGGTGAGACGGCAATCATCGCATCTGGCGCGTTCGCCATTTTAATAGGAACTACTGTAGATTAGAAACATCATCACTTCAGAAAACATTATGAACATTATTTGTTTATTTATGTTATCAATAATTTCCCACATACATCCATGTAAGCAACCCTTAAAAAGTTAAAATTATTTCATAATTATCTTAATCTGAAAAACAACAAAGACCTTGTTACTTTCTCTTCCTCAAAACAAACCCATTGAACCGCGCAGAAAGAAGCTTCGCCAGTACTTTCGAGAATTTCGAATTCCACTGGAGATCAGCCTATGGTTAGTTCCCATGACGACCAGGTAGGCGTATCTCGTCCAGGTATTTTTGTTGAAACATACGAAGGATTTAAGAGGATGGGCTGATGGGTGTTGGGGAAATAGTGAGAGAGAGGGTGGTGTGGGAAGATTAGGGTGCTGATGATGGTGAGCAGTGATGTGTGACCTTTAATGAGAGGGTCAAACACGTCTTGGTGAATGAATTGATGAATAGATAGAGTTTATATAGTTTATTTTTCTGAGATGTTATGGTAATGCTTTCTGTTACTATTAATATTATTGTTGATGTCGTTGTCGTGGTTGTGGTACGTTGGAAAGCTACTGCTGATGTTGTCGTTGTCATTGGGGCTGAAAATTCATGAAATAATAATTTGATTGATTGTCGAGATCGCCATGATGCCAATGACGTCATTATCCGAGCATTCCCGCCAACGGTGTTGGATGCAATAATAATAATAAAAATATTTGGGTAATAATAACAACAAAAAATAATATTAATAAATAATAACATTAACGAAGAGAAAAGATAAGTGAAACAAAAATTCAAACATGCCACACCTAATGGTTTCCATGCATGCCGGCAAAGTGCGCACGTTCGGGAAAATACCGGAAAGCAATATGGCGTCAATTCCGGTGGCTTAACCTTATGAAGCGCTGAATTTTCAATCGAGTAAATCTTTCGATTCTTCCCGCTCACTCGGCCAAAGATGCTTTCAAGCGCTTGCAACCGCCTTCGCTGCAACTGCAAAAGCAGCCATCACGACAATGTATATTAATATATTAATGTATTATATCCTCGCAATAATCAAATCATCATCGTCATCGTTGAATTTTGTGGTTTAACGTAGAAATATTGATTTCTTAAAATTCAATTGGGTTTTGATGATTATAATGATAATAATAATAATAATAATAATAATAATAATATAACAATAATAATAACAATAATAATAATAATAATAATAATAATAATAATGTTATTATTATGTCGCAGGTGGTTGGTTTGTAGCAACTGTATGCATAGCGCTCGGTGGAGTGCTGAGCGTCGGTCTGATAGGCGTCGTCATCTCTCAGAGACGCAGGTACGTGCAGCGCCACAATTAAGTTTCATCTTCGAGTTGAAATTAGATTTTCCCTGTTGCGTCTAAAAAACAAATTTACAAAGTGTGCGATGTAAACTTAATAATTTATCCAATTATGATCAGCAATTAATTTAATTGAAGTTCGGGAATTATTACTTATATATATGTTATATCTATAAGTATTTATCAATAAAAATTTTAATAATTTTTGTTAGTAAGTTGTGATTGTGAAATCAAGTTGAAACAGTATAGGTAATAATTCTGAATATATTATTTATGATAGCATTTCTAAACATATTATTTATAATAATAATAATAATAATAATAATAATAATAATAATAATAATAATAATAATATAATAATAATAATATAATAATAATAATAATATAATAAAATGAATGATAATAATAGTAATGATGATGATGATGATGATGATGATGATGATGATGATGATGATGATGATGATGATGACGACGACGACGACGATGATGATGATGATGATGTTGACGATGACGACGACAATAATAATAATAATAATAATAATAATAATATAATAATAATAATAATAATAATAATAATGATAATAATAATAATAATAATAATAATTATGATGATATCATTTATAAATTAAAAGGAACTGCTACAAATTGTTCCCTCCAAAATCGTCGTCATCATCGTCGTCGTCATCAGCCCATCATCTCAAGCAACAGAAGCATCAACGGAAATCAGGCCAGGGATCTATAAATAGAGGTGATCTAATTCACTGCAATCTCATTGGCTGTCCATTGGACCAGTCGAGGGTGGAACCCGATCACGGCAGCGATCTCCACCTGTGCACCGACCCTCTCTTCTGCACCAATGACTCTCTGTTCTGTCACCCTGACCCAGTTTTCTGTGACCCTAGAAGGCCGCAGGAAGCTGAGGTTAAGTTTTGTGAAGACTGCCAAAAACGCCTTACTGAGCAAAATGTCAACAAGTTGTCGCCATCTTGCAGAGTCTGTCGCTTCTCGTTTGACGCCTCGACGACTGAGTAGTCTGTAGACTGAATACTATGATTGTTTACAAGTTAATATTAGCTCAGTGATTAATGTTCACCACCTAACATGTCGTTATGATGATTAGCCGGAGATGATTGCAATCAACTTATGTAAAATTAGATTATTTATTAATTTATTTAGAAATAATCCTCAACGTTGTCGAAATTTTTTCAACTAAATACAGAAGAATTATTGAATGAATTGCGATAATTGTAGTAATTACTTTTGTTGATGATGTTAATGCAATAAATTTAATTCAATATTTGCCGATTAATATTACCCGCCAACTTGTTAAACAATTAATATATTAACACATACTGTATTTGTACTCTTACAGATTATGTGGAATGTTGCTGAATGATAATGAGAAAAAAATGGTATTTTGTTTTTGTTTGGTCTCAAAATTATCTAGCGCCGCATTACAATTCTTGGTTGATGTTTCAATCGTCAGCAGTATACGACGAGTTACTGTTAGCTACTTGGTTTGTAACCGTGATATTTACGACGCTTGAACCTGATTGGACGGATGTCGAACTACTTTTAACTTTTAAACGGCACAGAAAAAGTAGTTTCATTCAGATCCTCAGGTGTCGTATCAGTGAGCACGTCTCCGCTATCTTTTATCAAGTCGAGACTGACAAATTCACCTCGTTGTTGTTGTTGATGAATGGAGTTTGTTGTTAGGTTCTTGTGAACGCGTTGAAGAGAAACTATGCCTGCTTGCAACATGGCATGGTCATATTGGCGCAGTAACAGGCAGAAAGCTCGTCTTTCCGAATGACGAATAAATTAATAATAATAATAAGAATAATTAATTTATAAAGCGCCATGTGCACGTTAGAGGCACCTTGTGTCTTTTCTGTCCCATAAGTCCTAAAGAGGTGAGTCTTCAGGTGACGCTTGAAGAGCTCCAGGAATGGTTGGGCTCTGACGGTGGGAGGGAGTCTGTTCCAGGCAGCTGGAGAAGCATAAGAGAAACCTCTGTTTGGGAGGGATGATCTATGTACCGGTTGGTGAAATTGAGTGGTTGACGATGAGCAGGTGTTTGGCGGCGATCTATTGGGTGATGGAGATAATTTGGGGTGGATGTCGCTAGAGTTGGATGTGTCATGGGGGCGATTTTGAAGGTGATACGACTATGAATCAGCAACTGTATTGTTGCCAAAAAATTCCGCTAAACTCGGCGATATCAAACAAATCTTTAAAAGCGAAAAGATGTTCACATAACAAAGAATCAATAATATATCGTGTTCTACACTTTTAGGTCTTTTGTATCAGACTCAACTTTAATGGAAAACAGAGCTTTATTTCGAAAACAAATGAAATAAATAAAAAAATAAATAAAAAAATAAATAAAAAATTATCGCGACAACTGTTAACTAAAACGTACTATAAGAAAATTCCTCAGCAACTCGAAACACACCACCATGTAATCAACTCACTAACTCTAACTACCTGTTTAAGCGGCCCCGAGCAACCACTGTCCACTCCTTTTGTACTAAACATGTCTGCAACGTCACAACACCTACATTTTCACCGTCGATTATAATCGAACCATTGTATTTGTGAACTATAAAGCGTGTATTACATATTCATTGCAAACTCAGTATTAACAGGTTTTTTGAGCTTTTTGCAGATAGGAAAATGGACCAAATTTTTGCGTGACATCTGTTACTTCCGCGAGCTACATTTTGTAATGAAGCACTCGTCGTCATACAACTGAGTGATGAGTTTGTAAACCAAAGCTGACGATAACCGAAAAAATATAAAACAAAATACAAAGAACATGACTTATCTGAATGATAGTAATGTGTCCCAGAAAATAAGCCCTAGCAAGATTTTTCAAGATGCTCGTAATATAAGCCCAACCCCAAAAATAAGCCCTTTTCATCAGCCGGCATTTAAGGTCTTTTGCAAACCAACATTGGCGTGCCAAGGGGTGCGGCAGGGGCGGCAAGTGCCAAGGGGCGTCATTTTGAAAGGAGAGCAAAAAATAAAAATAGAAAAAAAACGTTCATTTCTTCTCCTCTTTTTACTGTGTCCGTTGAGGAGTCAGATTTCAGCAAGTTCATGATCTTGCAAACAGACACACTTTTCTCAGACCGTCAAATCCGCTTGATGATAATTGTAATTGGCGTAGATGATGTAAAACATAGAGAAAAAAGAGTTCTTTGCCGAAAGTAAGAGACTGAAGTATTTTGTGGAAGCTTCAAATAAAATCGATGGCCCATTTTAAATTTTGAGCTTCAAACAGAGATTTTGCCCCTAATGTTAATTGTTAATGTTAATGTTGTTGTAATGATGTTGATGCGCAATCCAAGCAATTAGTGTTGCCAGATTAGAGCGCTCTTTCTCCAAACTTAAGTTAATAAAAGAAGTACCTTCGATCATCGATGAGCAATTCAAGGCTTACAGATTTGACAGTAGGAATCGACCGGGAATCCCGGCCTCGGCTAATTTTACCACCTTTAGTAGCCAGGGAATGTCGTAAAGACATATAAGACGTATAAGAAAATTAGACAATTTTTTTAAAGTGCGAAAGTCTATTCTATATCTGAAACCAAGTTATCATAAAATCTCTTTTCATGGATTAATATCATCAGATATTAGTTGCAAAAGCTTTTGAGAGAGTCCAAATGGGACTATGGGCACTCATCTACTGTCATCAACTCCCAGTGATCCTGGATATGTTTATTAATATCGTCGTGAATGTACAAAATTAAAATAAAAAGTCTGTTCTTTATCTGTTACATCAACGAAAAATGCTTCGCATCACGGCATTACAACCAGGATGGCCGAGTGGTTAAGGCGTTGGACTTAAGATCCAATGGACATATGTCCTCGTGGGTTCGAACCCCACTTCTGGTAGTAGGTTTTTGTTCGTTATAACTTACCGTCAGATTTTAGTCATAAATCCGGATTTTAGCAAAATGCTTTGAAAATAAATTCATAATGACAATACCCACAATGTTATAGATAAATTATATGAGAATATATAAAACTCTGGAAAATTACAATGAAATACATAATTTGAGTTGCAAACGGACATAGATGTTGAAATTAGTTAATACGTTACTGCTTGGTGGTTGGCTGAACGGTTAAGGCGTCTGAACATCCGACCGCTAAGAACCCGATTGTTCTCTGGCACAGTGTTCGATTCCTGGAGGGGGTTTTGACCGAATTGAGGCTGATTTTACTGACATAAATTTAATTGATATTACTTCAAAAATGTCAAGTTTGTTAAAAACATCCCAAACTATAGAGGCATCAAAAAGTGAAGAAAATGATGTAAACTCTCGGCGTAATCCATTTAACATAGGGGTTCCCAACTTTTTTGTGCCCACGGTTCCCTAGAGGACAAAATGTGGTTTATGGCCCCCCCTATCAAACTTTTTCCAGAAAAAAAGTAATGAACAATAATTTACTGTCAAAAAGAACCATACAATGTATTTTTAAAGCAAATTTTTAATGCGAAGATTGCTCCTGCTTCTTGTTCACAAGTAGATGGAATCTGGGCTTTGATTTTGACAGGGCCATTCTCATGTCATCCTTTGCATCAAGCTTGTTTCGCGATTTTGTTTTGATTGTCAGCAGGGTTGAAAATCCAGCTTCACAAAGATAGGTTGTCACAAAAGGAATGATGGATGTCATGGCACTTTTGGCTAGAACTGGGTATAGTATCATCATGGAGCACCAAAACTCATAATCAGCCAAACTCTTGACCTGAAACTCCCTCTTTAGCAACCCTTCAGAGCAATGAGATCATCTTTGGCCAAGTCCTGATCATCCACACTTTCTAAATTGACCAAAAATGGATTCCTGACCCAGGCATCATGGGGCTGCAACTCTTTCGTAATAAAGTAGTCATGAAATTATGCCATCAGATTTCCTAGGTGAGCCAAAATGTCGCCTTTAAGAGAAGCTAGTATGGTGCCAGCTGCATCCGGACTGGGTTGCAGAGACTCTTCTAATCTTGGAAAATTGGCAAAGTTGCTATTCTCCACTCTTCCGATCCACAGGGGCAGCTTCTCCAGAAATGAGCCTAGTTTCTCACCAGAATCAATAACAGTCATGTTAGGACCCTGAATCTTAGTGTTAAGCTCATTTAAATGGTTGAAAATGTCAGCCAAATATGCCAGTGCATATAGGCTGAATTCTGGCAGAAAAATATACTTTCAAGGTCACTCTGTTTCTCTTGTAAGAACATGGACACCTCAATCTGCAGTTCCATTAGTCGGCTGAAAATCTGCCCTCTGGACATCCACCTGACGTCATTATGAATGAGCAAGACTTCAAAAAGAGCACCAACCTCCTTGCAGAGTTCCTTGAACAGTCTGTGGTTTGTTGCTCTTGCACGGATGTAGTTCACCACCTTTACTGCTGTTGACATCACCTCTTTCGATCCATTTGGAAGAGTCTTTGCTGCAAGGGCATATCGACGGAGCATGAAATGAGTGACAGTCACATGAGGTGCCTATGCTCTGACCAAAGCTGCAAAATCGGATTTGTTTCCGAGCATTGCTGGTACTCCATCAAAGCAAATTGAGCTGAGCTTCATTCTCCAGTAATCAAAGTCCTGTTCTATAAAGAAGTCTACGAAAACATGCAAGACATCCTGAGCTTTTGTTATGATGAGAATTGGATGGCAGAAAATAAATTCTTCTTTGATTGATCTATCACACACATATCTCACAAACACCAGAAGTTGGCTGCACTGAAAAACATCGGTAGTCTTATCCAATTGCAGGCTGAATGAGTAAGAACTGGCCTTCATCTCTGAGATCACTTGTTGAAGGATATCAAGAGACATGTAAGGGATTCGTGACTGGATGACATTATTGAAGAGGGGAATCTTGTCAATCTCCTTTCTCTCCTTCTCTCCACACACTAACTTGACCATCTCCAGTGCACGTGGCTTGATTAAGGTCTCTCCAATTGTGTGAGGCTTCTTGCCTTTTGCTATGAGGTAGGTCACCATGTAAGGTTTCTGGGTCTGAGCAAATCCAAGACTTGGCAGAGGGACTGATAATTGGAACCGAGCCCTCTTCTGTTTCCGACCATCCTTGAGACTGTCAGGATGAAGCCTCTGGTGTTCCTTAAGCTTTGATGGCCTCATGCTTTCAGCACTGAGAACTTTCCCGCATATGAAGCATTGAGGCTTCTCAATACCATCACGCTCGGTGACACATGTAAACCCATACTCGTTACTTGTGCATAAATATTATTCTCGGATTTTTTAGAAAGTTAGTTTAAAAATAATTTTGAAAATTTTTTATGCTGATTTTTGAAAAGTACTTCACGGCTCCCCTAGGGAGCCCTGGCTCCCAGGTTGGGAACCCCTGATTTAACAAAACTGTAAATGAGTACTCATGTGAAGGCACCATGCGCTTAGGGCCACAAACAGAAATTTTGTAGCAAAAATGTTATGTCAATTTGTTAATGGACAAGCAAAAAAGTTTGCGAATCCAGATAGAACTATGGGCACTTGTTGCCTGTCATCAACTCCCAGCGGTCTTGGATATGTTTATTAATATCGTCATGAATGTACAAAATTAAAATAAAAAGTCTGTTCTTTATCTGTTACATCAACGAAAAATGCTTCGCATCACGGCATTACAACCAGGATGGCCGAGTGGTTAAGGCGTTGGACTTAAGATCCAATGGACATATGTCCTCGTGGGTTCGAACCCCACTTCTGGTAGTAGGTTTTTGTTCGTTATAACTTACCGTCAGATTTTAGTCATAAATCCGGATTTTAGCAAAACGCTTTGAAAATAAATTCATAATGACAATACCCACAATGTTATATATAAATTATATGAGAATATATAAAACTCTGGAAAATTACAATGAAATACATAATTTGAGTTGCAAACGGACATAGATGTTGAAATTAGTTAATACGTTACTGCTTGGTGGTTGGCTGAACGGTTAAGGCGTCTGAACATCCGACCGCTAAGAACCCGGTTGTTCTCTGGCACAGTATTCGATTCCTGGAGGGGGTTTTGACTGAATTCAGGCTGATCTTACTCAAATAAATTAAATTGATATTACTTCAAAAATGTCAAGTTTATTAAAAAACATTCCAAACTATTAGAGGCATCAAAAGTGAAGAAAATGATGAAAACTCTCGGCGAAATCCATTTAATAAAACTGTAAATGAGTATTCATGTGAAGGCACCGTGTTCTCAGGACCACAAACAAAAATTTTTTAGCAAAAATGTTATGTCAATTTGTTAATGGACAAGCAAAAAAGTTTGTAAATCCAGATAGGACTATGGGCACTTGTTGCCTGCCATCAATTCCCAGCGGTCCTGGATATGTTTATTAATATCGTCGTGAATGTACAAAATTTAAAAAAAATGTCTGTTTTTTATCTGTTGCATCAACGAAAAATGCATCGCATCATGGCATTACAACCAGGATGGCCGAGTGGTTAAGGCGTTGGACTTAAGATCCAATGGACATATGTCCTCGTGGGTTCGAACCCCACTCCTGGTAGCAGAATTTTGTTCGTTATAACTTACCTTCAGATTTTATTCATAAATCCTTATTTTAGCAAAATGCTTTGAAAATAAATTCATAACGACAATACTCACAATGTTATAGATAAATTATATGAGAATATATAAAACTCTGGAATATCACAATGAAATACATAATTGCAATCGGACAATCAATCGGGGCGTGCAGGTTAGCCCTATGGGTTACGTGCCTGCATACGGCGGTAATGGCAACAGCCGTAATGTATCGTGTTCGAAACCCAGCCTGCACTGCCACAAGCGCCCTTAGAAAGGAGCGCTATATAAATGGTTACAAGAAGCACCTCTGACACTATGCATATATCGCTATGTAAATGAAGTTACAATTACAGTATATTACATAAATGTTGAAATTAGTTGATACGTTACTGTTTGGTGGTTGGCTGAACGGTTAAAGCGTCTGAACGTCCGACCGCTAGGAACCTGGTTGTTCTATGGCACAGTGTTCGATTCCTGGCGGGGATTTTGACCGAATTGAGGCTGATCTTACTCAAATAAATTTAATTGATATTACTTCAAAAATGAAGAAAATGATGAAAACTCTCGGTGAAATCCATTTAATAAAACTGTAAATGAGTATTCATGTGAAGACACCGTGTTCTCAGGGCCACTAACAGAAATTTTGTAGCAAAAATGTTTTGCCAATTTGTTAATGGACAATCAAAAAATTTTGTAAATACAGATGGGACTATGGGCATTTGTTCCCTGTCATCAACTCCCAGGGCACCCCGTCATAACAGCCCGGCGACAAAATAGCCCCGACAAAACAGCCCGTCAAAACAGCTCGGCGTCAAAATAGCCCAAGACAAAATAGCCCCGACAAAACAGCCCCGACAAAACAGCCCCGTCAATATAGCCCTGTGACAAAATATATTGTCAATGTATTTAAAAAAATTTTGTAAATTGAATGCATTAACCGATAACTGGTTCCAAATTTAATTCGAAATTAGTGCTTTGAAGATTTATCGTCTAAAATATTATTAGGATTCCTCACTTTACATGGACTTTTCAAGTTGGTATTTAATATAAATTATCCTCACCTTATCATCACGTTATGTGGATATGTAACAAATCAACAAGGAACCAATTCTACAGCTATTTTGACGGAGCTGTTTTGACGGGGCTATTTTGTCTTGGGCTATTTTGTCGCCGGGCTATACTGACGGGACCGTTTTGTCGGGGCTGTTTTGACGGGGCTATTTTGTCTTGGGCTATTTTGACGGGGCTGTTTTGTTGGGGCTAATTTTTCGCCGGGCTGTTATGACGGGTCACCCAACTCCCAGCGGTCCTGGATATGTTTATTGTTACTCCGCATTGCTTCTGCTTCGTCAACTTGGAAGTTTGCAAGATATTATCTTGCTGGAAAATAAAATTTCCTCCATAATGATCTTCCCCAAAATGCAAGAGATGATCTCCTAAAACTTTGATGTAATCCATCGAAGACTGACGCCCACCTAGAAAGGCTAATTCAATCATTCCTTCACTGGAAATTCCTCCCCAAATCATCACCGACCCTGCTCCATGATTTCGACTAAAAAATGTTTTTTTTCTTATCTGAGGTAATGACAGTAGAACTGATGACTATCATATCCATCCAGGTTAAATTTCTTTTCATCCGAAAAAATAATATTGCCCCAACCATCTCTGTTGGAGAGCATGGTTTTGTACTTATAAACTAAAAAGAAAAAAAGTAATAAGACTTCATAGAAACTAAAATTGAAATTTCTTAAAAAAAAACAAATTAGAAACCTAGAAATTGTGAAACTGGAATATCAGTGTAAGGATGCAGCTGAAAATTTGAAGAAGTTGATAAGAGAAAAGGAGATTGATAAAGTAATTTATAAAATTATTAAAATAATTATTTTTGCACCATTTATTAGACTTTTTTTAATCGACCTTTAAATTTTTTTATGAGGTTATTAAAGATTTTACTTTATCACAATCAATAAAGTTTGAGTTTTGTATAGCCTTTATGAATAAAAAAGGTCAAATTATAGCAAGTACTGCCACATTGGCGGTTTTGATTGATGGATTTAATGATTTATTAACTTTATTAATTAATTCAAGCAATTGAAAACATTTCTATAATTGCATTTCACGAGCATGATGCTTTCTGAATAAGCGATGGAGACTACGTTCGGAGTCGTGATAATAGAAAATAGGTCTCTTGCAATTGATCATGTTGTAGCACTGTTTGAAAGTCTTGTTGAGATTGTTGGCGTAGACAAAGGCCAGTGCAGCCATGCCTGCCTTTAAGAATCCATTCGTACTGCTTATCAGGATGCAGTTGTTCTCGTACCAACATCTGTTGAGCCATTCCACCGTTTCCCGAAGCAACTCTTCACTCAGTTGCTTCTCAGGCGCTGTGGTAATGATAATGGGTCAGATCAAATGAATTCAATCAATTTTGAAAAATGACCCAAATGAAAGTATCTAAAAAAACTGAGCTCATTTCATCTGACCTAATGCTTTTCATTTTTAAATGTTGAGATAAATTAAATCTTATTCTTATATTGGACGTTAATTCTTGATTAACGATGTTTTCTTAAACATCACAGATTTTCAACACCTTTCTTCTTTGCAATATTTTCCACGCGGCGATAACAGAATTTTAAGAGGTTGTAATTTAAAGAGGTCCACAACATAGTTGTTTAAAGACCAGTGTAGAAGGAATGATTATCGGGTATCATATGACTGCGATATAAATTAAATTTAATCTTGAAATACCGAAAGGTAAAAATTAATTTTCCATTGCACGATAAATAAATTTCAATCTCTATAATGTACAGTACAAAAAATCACTTGAGGGGTAAGGAATCCAGTGGTACAAAACTGGGTTTAATTTGACACTCTCTTCTTCAGGCAGTTCTTCAGGCTCTTGTCCTTCATCTTTGATATCCTCGTCCTCTGACCTTGATTTCGTCGACAAACCTTCAATTTCCGCTTGCTCATTTTCCGGCTTCATAGCAGATAAATCGCCGTTTTTGTCGACTTCGGATTTTGCCGTACTTTTGAATGTTTCAGATTTAATGATGTCGACTTTCTCATTTTCAGACTTATCAGGTTCGGGAATTACAATGTCGATGTCCTCAGTGTCTGGGTTTACGATGTCGATGGTCACGCTTTCTGGCACGACAAATTCATTCGTCACCTCAGGATCGGCAAATTCAGGGAGGGCGATTTCAACGTTCTCAATATCCGGGCTTTCAACGTTCGGGACATCAAGTGCTAGGTCGTCAACATTCGACAGTTCTGCGTTGTTTTCATTGACATTTGGGGATTCGACTACAGGTGTAACGTCGTCTGGAGCTTCACCGGGTATATCATTGGCAGTCTCATCGGGTATATCATTGGCAGTCTCATCGGGTTTTTCACCAGCAGTTATGGATTGATTTGTCTGAGATCCTTTTAGATCTTCGTCGACTTTGGTGATATTTTCTTCAAGATAAGACAATTTCTGTGCATTTATGATTAGCGATATAGATTCTTCCTTGATTGGGATTTCTTTCACTGGCTTAACAGAGTGCAAGTACGAAATTCCAGCGTAGGTTTGCTTGCGTATAATATTAAAGTAGCTAGGGGAGGAAGTCGGCTTCAACTTCTCAACCCACCATGGTTGTTGAAGGTCACTGTCGACGCACAAAACATGGGTGAACTCGAGGCTTGGAACCTGCTCCATGGTCACAGCATCTCCTATGTAAAGCGGACCGACAATGTGAGAAAAGTTTGGCTGATTTTTCAGTATAGGTGCCATTTTCATCGGGTCGATGGCCAGCACCCTCGCTATGCCGTGAATTTCTGGCTGGGTTGGTGGCGTGATCCATTGAGTGCTCCCGTAAATCTTGGCACGATAGCTAAACTCGAAAGTGCACATGGATATCAAAATGGCTGATGCACCGTAGACGTACATATTCTTCTCCTGCAGGGGTCCACGTAGGTAAAGCCTGTAAAGGTGCAAAGTTGGTTGTATCGGCTTAAATTGGTTAAAACTTAATTGATTGTAGCATTGCGGAGCTATGAAAGTTTGGCTAGTTACGGATTAGATATATTTATCAAAAAAAAATTTCTAATTTATTGACTAAAACAATTATTTAACATTTGTCTAGTCATTAACCAAATTAAAATATCAAACAATACGCAGCTAAAAATGATATTCATAAAATCTTTCAGACTTTGAAAATCAAACGAAACCAACTTAAGAGGATGAAGGGCTCCACTGGGCTCCTTGGAATCCCTTTGGGTGGTGAGTACCTCGACAATGACCTTGTGTGGCGAGAGGTTTTCGTCTACCTCGATGACGGCCCTGTAGAAGACCTCTTCGTAGACATGAAGCACCAAGGTACTCGGAATCTTAGGTGCAAACTGTTTGAACCGGAAGGACATGTTCGTTATTATAGGATCTCAAACTCGATTCCACAGGCACGACTGGTTAAACAGTCAGATCGCAGCTATTGTTTAGTTCTTAACCCGTTTTAGGTGTACAGTTTGTTATTATAAATAATTAATGTTATTTTTACGAGTTGTTAGTGGAAGTGCTTAAGTTTTTTTTTTAAAATATTCAGGATACTACGTTACGTTAGACTATTTTTGAAGGTTTTGTTTTAAAATAACAAACATTTAGAATATTAAAGTTGTCTCTTAAGATAATTGTTGCTAATTCTTTTCCGTTTCTTTGATGTACTTTCTTAATGTTGCGATGTTATTTTCATTTAAATGCTTAATAAATAATTGTTTGCGTCATACAACTGAAATATTCTGTTAAAAATGAATTCCTCGATTTGTTAATCGAACAAAATTAATCCGTTTCTTTACAATTCCATAATTTACAAAATGTTTATTTGATGCTCTATCTACCGCTATAAAATCTGATTGTTACTTAATTAATCATCAAACATCCAGACAGATGCTAGATTTTATAAAAATTATAAAAACAATAACAGTAGTTGCTAATTTATATAGCGCTACAAGCTAGAGCATCATAAGGTTTATATGTGAACCATTTTACAGACATTTTCCCAAAGGCTCTTGAGGTTCAAACTAGGTTAAAAATACGAAACTTTACTGCTTTGGACAACATTTTGCATTACCATCTTGCGCAGGAAGATAACTCTTGAACAACAAGTTCGCTAGCCATTGAACAAGTACACATTCCTTCTTTGCTCAGATTTGAATTCAGGACGATAACCAAATCAAGGTGACCCGTCATAACATCCCCGTCAAAGTAGCCCGGCGACAAAAAATACCCCGAACGCTGTCTCAATGCCTCACACCTGCAATTTGATTTTCTTTGGTGGACTTTGAGTCCCCTCTCGGTTGCGAAAACTCTTCCACACGTTCATCTTCTAACCGGCACGCCATTCTCGATTGAAGTGGTAGCAGCAATGGTTTTTATCGCGATCGGGGAGTTAGCCCACTCGCAACCTAGTCTCTCCGAGATGCCGACTGTCTATCCATGATGTCGCCAGTCTTTCCTGGTTGTTACTTGGGCAGTTCCCGAGCGCCTAATAGCCGGCACCGTGATGTAGTTACTTGATATTCCGCCTTGGAGCTCTGATAGGGATTTTTAGAGGAGTTTCCCTCGTCTTCAAACGCTTCAGCCCTTTAAATCTCCTTACGTTATCGGGGGCTGGCCGCATCCGGTGATCAGCGGAATGTCCCTGTTGCGTCTTTCTGGACCCAACTCTTATCGCCGGCTATGAGAGGCACTCGTTGGCCTTGTTATGCCGGTCACTGCTGCCTGAACTTGAGTGAGTGCGAAAGCTCTCAATGGCTTCTTCACGTCGCATGCTACCTGCTTTTCACATGCAAACTTCAATACAGTTATCTATAAATACATGAGTCATCTAAATAACGTTCGTTCTCCAATGATGTTAAATCCATTTAATCAATTCTCTTAACAGACTACTATCTAAGCCAGGGGTGGGCAAACTTTTTGACTCGAGGGCCGCAATGGGTTCATATATTGGACCCGGGGGCCGGACCAAGAGTAGATGGACGGTGTGTATGTGTGAATTAATATAAATTAAATGTATATTTGTAACATTAAATGTTTAGATTAATTTAAGGTAGAAAAGCATAAAAAGAGTTATTTTACAAAACTTTTATTTTTTAAAACAATGTATTTCAGTAATAAAATAATATCTTCAATTTTAGTGGGAACAGTGTTGTTGGTCTCCCTTTCATTAAGGAATCAAAGTCAGGCGTTAGCTTTGTTGAAGCAATTCGCAGAATAGATCTGAGGTGTTGGTCCGTTAACTGGGATCTGTGACAGGATTTATTGATCTTTATGAAGCTAAACGTCTGTTCACACACGTAGGTCGAGCTAAACAAGGCCAAAATCTTCTGTGCCATCCCCCGGAGGTTTGGAAAACAGTCTTCTTTAAGTGAGGCATAGAACTCTTTTAATGGAAGAGAGCGGAAGTTCTCCTTTAAGATTGCATCAGATTGAAGATCGATTAGTTCCAATTTCACTTCTTGTGGGGCTGTTTCTGGGTCTTGTGACAAGGGACAGGCCACCAGCTGAAGTGACTTTTCAATTTTATCAAAATCTGAAAACCGACGGCAGAATTCTTCATGCAGGTCATTCAGTGATTTGCTATATTTATTTACATTTTGGATGGTCTTTTCCTGTGTGGCTAGTGTGGGAAAATGAGAAAAAATTTTCTTTGAAATTTGCCTAGAAAATAAAGTCAACTTGGCTTTGAAGGCATTTACATTACTGTACATGTCATGCACATACAGGTCTTTTCCCTGTAGCTTGACATTAAGCTCATTCATGTGAGAAAAAATGTCAACAGCAAACGCAAAGTCACACAGCCAATTCTTGTCGCTCAGCTCTGGAAAATCATCAGACTTCCCCTTTAACTCCAAAAAAGTATCAATCACTTCTTTAAGATCCCACACTCGTTTAAAGACTTTGCCCAAACTCAACCAGCGGACACGAGAGTGGTAAAGCAAGTCTTG
This sequence comes from Whitmania pigra, assembly GCA_021613335.1. NCBI lineage: Eukaryota > Metazoa > Annelida > Clitellata > Hirudinida > Haemopidae > Whitmania > Whitmania pigra. The sequence goes on along the minus strand of JAJTWR010000380.1, from coordinate 170,923 downwards.
GTGGTCTGCGTCACTTCTACCACAAAGAATACCGAACTAGTTAATAGAAATCGTAAAAACAAGCTTTATTCATACTTCTTAACACATCAACCACAGACAACCAGCTTCAAACTATCTTTTAACTCTAACTAACCTTCCTTTTTCCTTTGTTTGTTTATTTTTCCCCTTTTCCCGCTCGTCGGGTTAGTTTTATATCGTTTTCCCAGAGTTAAATATTTAAATATATTCGTGCCCATGACGACAGCCAATCATAAACCTAAGCACATAAATAATGACAAATCACAACACACGGAAATAGGCTACTGCGCACAAAAACTAACCAATTAAAATTCATGAAAGTAGGTTCACAAAGGATCAACTAAGCGCCTCGCAAATAATTCTAGAGTCTAGAATTAGACACAGCATGAGGTGAATAAAGGAATAAATTGTCTAGTGCTCCGCGGGCCGGTTAGAAACGGCCGCCGGGCCGTAGTTTGCCCACCCCTGATCTAAGTACTAAGCAGTTTATCAAGCATATTAGACTGTATAATATATGTTAAGCAGTACATGGGAGTGCTAGGACAATTCGTCGCAGACAATTTAATCAGGCCCGTAGCCAGAAATCGATTTGGGGTTCATGTTGTTATTTTTCAAAATCAAAATCAAATGATAATAATAAATAAATTAAGATGGTTTAAGATTTTATAAATTTATGATGTTATACAAATCAGTAAAATACAAAATCAATAAATGCAATTAAAATGTTTTTTTATTATTTCGAGAATGTGTGAGCTCGTGACCCTCCCCTAAATAGGATCCTAAAACCAGAACAAGGAATTTAAATTAAAAATAATTTTACGAAAAATGTGCCATTTGCCTAATATGACAATATAATTATTACTAAAATATGTTTAATATTTTTACCATTAGAATAATTATATTATTAATTAATGTAATGCTTCTTCAAAGTTATGTCAAGAATTAGTATTAAGTAAAATATAATACCGTATACAATAAGATTATTATCTTATATTCAACCACAAATTCGACGACATTGCAACGTTATAATATGGGTAGTGTTTCAAATCAAGTGAAATAAAATCACATAATAACATCTTTTATGTGATTTTTTTGATCTGAAATCATTGTTTTTTGTGTGATTTTCATCATTATTTCAGTTCATTTTTCTGATGCGTGATGATTTATTTCTTATCTAAAAATAATGAAACCATTTTAAAATATATAAATTTAGAGTTTGTTAAGTTTTAATATTTCTATTGGACGAATTGTCCGTTTTTGCGACGGATTGTCCGTTCATGCCACCCATCATGCTTCAACGTCGATATTAACTATGTATAAGACCTTCATTTATTTTGCTATCAAAAATTCTCCGACGAGCATGACATCTATTCCATTAATAATGTTAAATATCTTAAAATGTTTGAGAATCAGCGATGGAAAACAATAAAGCCTTTAAATCTCAAAACAGAAAGCAATCAATTCGTAGTCGTTCTTATTTAAAATAACTTTGTTTATCAAAATAAAGTTAAATAATTAAAAAAAAGTAATCTTTGAAGTAATCAGTTGGGCCTGTCATTCGTTCTGTCACAAGATTCTTACGAGATGTTGGTCTAAATAAAATGTTTCTTTGCACACTTGATAAACTCTTGTTTATCAACCTTACCATTCTTGTCTTTGTCCGCTTCAAGAATTAATGACTATAATAATTACAGATTTAATTAAAAATTATTTTTATTTAAGGATAGTGTTAAACGAAATTAAAACGTTATTTATTAACCTTGGTTTCATCATCAAGCCGCTTCTCAGTAACTAATTGTCTCAAATCTTTATAGATGCTTCTGAGAGCCTCCTTCACCTCTTTGGCATCAATCCAACCATTCTTGTTGCGATCAAATTCGTCAAAGATTTCAGCAATCTTGGAATCAGTCATTTTCCACCGGTTTTGCTTATCTTTAGACTAACGAGACAATTAGCAATTAACCAGTGTTGTAAAAATTACCTCATTTCGGTAACTAGTTACAAGTAAAAGTAATACCTCAAAAAGCTACTTAAGTATAAGTAAGAGTATTGTCTCAAAAATTTACTCAAGTAAAAGTTAAAAGTTACAGCGTCTAAAAGTTACTTTTAAGTAAAAATTACAAGTAACTTTGATGCCGCCATTATTGTGATCATACATCATTCCGTATTATTTAAAAGGAATTGTTTCTCTTATCGTTAAAACAATTACTGGTATTAACTGCTAGTACTAACAGTCATTAAGTAATAACATTTGAACTAATGTATTCTTTTGGTGTTTTTATTATTTATTACATTACAATCACAAATTTTTGTTTATTTTTAACATAACTAAGTCCTCGAATAGTTTGTCACTCATTATGGTCCTTCAGCTGTTCTTTGTCATACGAGCAGAGCTGAATAAACGTTCAACAGCTGCACTAGCTGGCAGAGGAGTGTTCAACTGGATAAATAATTTCTTCAGGGTATCGCTTCCAGTAATAATGTTCATGTCATCTGATCGGTCTCGAAGATACTGCATTAGAATATCAGTTGACCTTGTGCAATTGAAGAAACTGTCTTCAATACTGTCAGCATCAGATGAACGAGAGCTCAAAGCTCGTCCATCTTTGCTGCATTAGAAGATGCTATTTTGGCTACCAGTTTCTCATCAAGCTTGACAATCGTTAGCAACAGATATACCATATTCCTTAACTTCTGTTGGATGCATGCGTTCCACGTGGTTCTTCAAGTTAGATGAAGAACCTTCATATGCTGAACATGTAGTTTTTGTTTCTGTTGGCAGAGTAGGCATGCATACTTATATGATTTTCCTTTGATTGAAATCTGAACATTTTGTTCAAATACGGCCACGGACTATCTTTACCCTTGTTCCTCTTATCTTCGCTAACGACACTAAAAATGGTTTCAAATGAATCCATACTACGATATATTAAATCTTATATTATTATATGTATATAATATTATATATTAAAAAAGCTTCGGTATGACTAATCAACAATTTCAGATTTAAAACAAAAACGACCGGCGATAACCACAATAACAAATGAGCGATGATCGGGAAGGGGAAGGTTCTCGAACGAACCAAAGAATAACAATCTAGAATTTAAATTTTTAAATAAATTAAACTAATTTAAAATGTTATTTATGTTACTTTGTAACGTCTTGCGCCAAAAAGGTAACGAATTAAAAGTATGACCAAAAATAGTAATTTGTTACAAGTAAGAGTACAAATTTTTTTTTGTAATTGTTACAAGTAAAAATTACCAAAAATGTAATTAATTACAGTAACGAATTACATGTAATTCGATACTGCACAACACTGCAATTAACGATTAATAACTGGAAGTCCATGAGAAATGCTGCATCTAGGGGTTTTTAAACCTGAGTATTTAATCTCTTGTCGGCCCTGTTTGTAGACGAATTTTTTCAAAACAAAAACAAAATCACCGATTCGTAGAGGAAAGAAAGTCCACCTTTGTTGCTTGAGAGAGCTTTGTTTATGAGACGAAAATTACCAATCCGAGAAAGCCTTCGTCACCTCAATGACATCACTTCTTAAACAAAGGTCCTTATTTCATTTCTTGGTCTTTACAATAACACCCAAGCGTAAAGAGACATTTAATCTAAATGTAATATGCGTGTCATCTGAGAAAATTTTTTATCTAATAAAAGAATAACTATAATTACATCAAGGTCTTCAAGATTCATTCCTCTTTAAGATATACCTTCTCGTTTTTGAATGTTCTGAATTTTTAAATACAAATAGTATTTGTATTTAACCGATTTTTGAATGCCTTATGTATCTGAATAGGATAGTTATTTAGTTATTTGATTTTTTATATTTAAATATATATATATTAATTAGGTTTATTAATATTTATTTTTGCTGTTGTTTATTTAAGAGATGGCTAACCATTTTTTAAAGATAAATTCTATATGCCAGGGAATACTGTCTGCATCACCACAATATAGGGCCATAAAATAGAGAATCAGCTTACTACGACTATAACCACGTGATGGAAATACAAATTAGTCGTTATCAGATCCGGCCTCTTGCCACTTTCTATCAGCACCTGGGGGTGGTGCCTCATCCTTTCTAGTTCGGTCCAGAAGTTTGCCTCTGCAAGAATGTCTCGCCTTGAACCTTTTACATCCACTTGCCAAATGGATACATAAATGTACGTCATTATCAGTGTCCTTACTGTATTAAATTATATTTTTTATTTTTTTATTTCTGTCGTTTTACTTGATATGGCGGGGATATGGATGAGTGCGATGCGTCGATTTTCTCGTCTGCCAGAAACCGCGCATAATTAGTATTGGCAGCATGTTTATCTTTATTATCTTTTTAACATCATTCACAAAAAATGGCCTCATTTCATATATATGTCTATACAGGAACGTAAGAGAAATTCACAATTATTTGGTAGGCGTTCAGTGGAAATTATTTTATTCTTCTTGCCTCGTTAATACTGTTGCCGGCGTTTGACTTTTACCAAATTTAGAGCGTGCTTCAGAAATTCAGCTATTTGAATCACCTATTAAGAGCACCTGCTAATAGGTTAATATGTTTAATTAAGAGTTAAAACAAAAACATTCAAGATCTTCAAATATTGCATTGTTTCCTTTTGAGGTTGTTATTTGTGCTTGTTATTACAGCTGTGTTTTTTTAGGAAATTTTGTTTAACGAAACAATGAATTTTTGTTGTTTTGACTCATAAGTACGTGATTAAAATTGGTAAAAATAAGTGTCATCATAAGTAACCCATTTTAAACCTTCGGCACGGTAAAACGGGCATAAAAGGGTAGCGCTACTTTCACTCTTTTGTACACACACTTAGCTTAACAATTCATACATGTTGCAAAGTGTAATGATCAGGCACTGTTGCGTATACTAAATAGATATTCACAACACTAATATAATCTATGTTGTAAAACAAATTTTACCTTTAGTAGCCCATTTGATAATAGCATTAAACAACATTAAGTATAATTAAAATTCTTAAAAATATAATTCCACATCTGATAGTGAATTCTATCAAGAAAACAAACCACGTCTTCACGGCTTTATTTTGCCTCTCGAGTTGCAAAAAAAAGTATTTAATTTCTGGAAAAATTCCAGCATGATCGGAAAAGTAACACGAAAGCGAACAAGAACGTCTTCGCCCTTCTACTGGACAGATACAGATTGTTGGAAAGTTGCTGAATGATGATGAGAAAAAAAATTGTATTTTGTTTTTGTTTGGTCTCAAAATTATCTAGCGCCGCATTACAATTCTGGGTTGATGTTTCTATCGTCAGCAGTATACGACGAGTTACTATTAGCTACTTGGTTTGTAACCGTGATATTTACGACGCTGGAACCTGATTGGCCGGATGTCGAACTATTCGGACACGTTCTTCCGCCAGAAAAAGTAGTTTCGTTTAGATCGCCAGGTGTCGTGTCAGTGCGCGCGGCTCCGTAATCTTTTATCAAGTCGAGACTGACAAATTCACCTCGTTGTTGTTGTTGATGAATTGAGTTTGTTGTTAGGTTCTTGTGAACGTGTTGAAGAGAAACGATGCCTGCTTGCAACATGGCATGGTCTGGGTGACGTTGGTCGTCCATATTGACGCAGTAACAGGCGCGCGGCTGAAGCTGTTGACGACACGACAGCTGCCGCTCCGAGTTGCCGCAGGCGTTCGCTAGCGTCCGTTGAGCGTTACAAGTCGTCTTTCCGAATGACGAATAAAGTATCAGCGGATCGTTGCCAAACTCGACCTTTGTCGTCGCGTCCAGATTGCAGCCGCAGCAGCGACAATCGACGACGTTCGAATAATCGGTTGCACAGTTACAGAATATTTTTGAGCCGTGAGACGTTCCGAAACCGGATTCTGCAAAATTACAGTCATCTCGGCAGAGTATAAGGTGCTGTTGCTGAAGTAGAGATTGCTTCTCTGTCTTTCGAAGCTGGAGCAGACAATCTGGAGTATTGCACGTGTCTATGGTGTCGAGCTGCTCACAAGAATTTTCCCCATGTTGAACTGAATGTTGCTGTTGCTGATGGTAGTGGTAGCGACAAATGCGCTTGTCGCTGATATCGCCGCTGCTTTCGTAGTTGATGTCTTTCTTAAAGCGCGTGGCTGGAGATTTTAAGAGTGGATCCTGAATGGGATTATTCTGGCTTTTACTGCTGGATCTCCTTGATGGTTGAATTAGTACGATATATTAAATTAATCGAGTCGTTAAGTTATCGAAATATCTACTAAAACCAATTCACAAAAAAATTAAATTGAGAACAATATTTACGAATATGAAAATGATCATTAAATCCTGAATGATAGGATCCGAAAGAGCGACACAGTCAGGCAGGCTGTTGAGGGACTGAAGGAGAGGCACCATTGCAGGGAAGGTTTAAGGTTGTTCCATTTTGTGATTCTTCCAAGGCTGTTGTGGCCATTGGGGATCTAGGAGATCGGCTTAAGTCGAAGGATTAGAGAAGAAAGTTAACAGATACATCACCACTTCAAGAGATTTCATCTTTTGCCTTCTAATGCTGTCTTTTAGATCTGTAGTGGAGAAGTATGAGGTCTCCGAAATAAGAACGCAGTGGATGCTAAACAACTATCAGAATCCGCGAAGTAAAACCACTGCTAAGAATCAAAAGGAAGTTCAAAGCACAGGACGAAATCGAAGTCTGTTGCGAAAGTTATGACGTTTGAGGAAATGCGAGATCCTATTTAGACGTGTCGTCAAGCTGTTGGGTGAAACCACTTCGAAAATGGTCAGAATCATGCTCTGCAGTTAGTGCAAGGCTTATCACTCAGGAGAGAAAAAGAGAAATGGAAAGAGATCGAGTCATTAAGGCAGTGCAGCATTCACAACAAGGAAGATGGACTGCATGGGAAGATGTGGTTTAGTGTTCCATCAGGTAAAATGAAATATGGAGGATGTCTCTGTATCGATTGTCCTTTATGATAAGATAGATCAATATCTGTCGATCTACCTTCTAAAGATAATTTCCGAAGATGGGGTTTGACGGAAGACTGTAAATGTGAGCACTGAGTCGGTTTAGTGACACTCCATCATGTGCTCTCAAATTGCGAATATGTCCTTGACAATGGTCGGTAAACGTAGCGATACAATAAGGTCCTAAAAAAAGCCATCAAAACGGTGGTGGCCAAAATTTAAAAATTCTCAAAAGATTGCGTAGCTACAGAAGTTATACTACTTGCGAGAAGGCTTTTCACTACCCTGTAAGAAAATTAGACTCCTCTGAGGAGAAACATTCTTGCAGAAGCCAATGATTGGACAGCGTAGGCTAGACTTTGAAGGAATGAAACACTATCCCCAATTTCTTAGGGATAGCTGCAGGATGTTGATCTCTAATTGTCGTCATCAGGCGCTTTCATTTTGATAGAGTTGACTGTTCCGTGGGAGGATAGGATCGAAGCGAACCTAAAGCGGAGAAATACTCTGAGTTAGCGAAAAATCTGGAGGAGAGCGGGCTTCGGGTAACGCTAATGCCTTTTGAAGTTGGGGCGAGAGGATAGTTGGAAATTCAGCCTACACGTCCCTCTCTCAGATAGGTTTATCGAGCCGAGAAAGAACTAAGGTTATGATAAAAATGTCGGAGGCTGCAGAGAAAGCATCGTGTTGGATTTGGGAGATGTTGCTAGGAGAAGAGATTGCGGTTTGGTTGTTGAGATGATGGTGCTCATGTTCACAAATGAAGTAAAATTCAAAGAAATTATAAAGCTCAGTTTGCATTAGCATTAAAGTAGAAACAGCCAACATGGACAAACCTTGATATAGGGTGCATATATAAAACTGCATCTACGTATGTTTTTTGTAATACAATTTAACGCTTAATGACATTGCTAAATTAAGAACCTCTCAAACTTTAGTAGAAGCGTGCTTGAAATGGTTCCAAAACTCGCCTAGAGGCACATTTGTTTTTTAAATTTAAAAAATTTTCAAATAAAATTTGTAAAAAAAAATGAATAAAAATGATAAAAATAAAGTGGGCATCTTTGGATTTTTATGTCAGATTTCAAACTTCCTGTTTAGTCCAGTTTCGCCCTTGTTTAAGTGACTTTAAAATTAATCTTTGATATTCAATAGATTGTTATCGATGTATTCTCAAAAAAGTCAGTGGTTTTCATTAGAAAAATAAATTGAGGTAATTTCTGTTTAAAAATTTAGCGAGGACTTCAAAGTTAGCCGACACCAGAAAGAGAACATCGAAGAAAATAAGAAATTAATATTAATAATAAAAGATTAATAAAAAATTGGAAAACAGAGGAAAAACTCAAAGCAAACTAGTAAAGATGAGGCAATGTCAAAGATATATTATAATGATGAGGAAGTCAATGGCAAATTGTTTCGAATGGTGCTGCCTAATAAGAATCTACCAGTTGAAAAACAGCATATATATATTGCTTGCGAATTTGTCCTCCAGACATGATCTTTCAGGAATTTCTTGCTTCGGTTGATGGGTATGCAGAGCCAAATTAAAGGAAGCCCGACGTGCCCGGGACCAGTGCCACCCACCAATATAGACTTTCGATCAAATTTGTACACAATGTGTAGAATGATATGTTTTTAAAACGAGTCCTTGACAAATGCGTCTATTGAAGAGTTAGGTTTCGATTTGGCAATTTGGTTTAGCGCATGTACTATTCACAGTCAGCTCAATGTACTATGTATATAGGAAATACCCATCTTTTGACGATATCTCAACTAATGCGCTTGCAGTAAATAGTGCTTCCAAAATTATGTCTTAAATTTGGTGAAGTGTTATTTTCAAACTGAATAAAAATTCCCAATAATGTGTTTTAGTAGTACCCAAAAAGGCTAGCAATTAAACGTCAAAAGTCAATAACAATAAAAATTTATTTTTTTACACAAAAAGTTATTTAATATGAAATTATGTTTTCTTTCTTTTCTATTGATTCAAAACAACTTCTGTCATGTAATTACAGATAACAAGCATGGACCTGTTGAGCTCTTATGCAAACCTCGATCTTCAATATTTGACTTTCCTGAAAGCCTCAATCTTCCCCATTTTTTACGGACAAATATTTACCTCTATCCACCACCAAAATATCAATAATAAACTAAAGGAAATGTCTAAAAAGTATCCTACTTATATACCATAGAAAGCTAATTTGAAGCTCATTTGCACCTTGTTAAATTGATTTTATGGCTTGTATTGAGACACACTGAGAAAGATGGCACAGTGGAACACTCTGTAACATTCAAACAAAGGCCATGGCGCTCAAGAAATGTTCAATGCCTTGATGGAGTTTCTGAAGATACATGACATTGATCTGGGAAACTGTCGCGGGTAATGCAACGACAATGCATCTGCAATGCAAGTGCAATAGTCTACAAGCCAAGGTGAAAGAGAAGAACAGCCTTGTGTCCTGGCACCCCGTCATAACAGCCCGGCGACAGAATAGCCCCGACAAAACAGCCCCGTCAAAATAGCCCGGCGTCAAAATAGCTCAAGACAAAACAGCCCCGACAAAACCGCCCCGACAAAACGGCCCCGTCGAAACAGCCCGGCGTCAAAATAGCCCAGGACGGAAAAATCCCGTAAAAATGGCCCCGTCAAAATAGCCCCGACAAAACCGCCCGGCGACAAAATAGCCCAGGACAAAACAACCCGGCGACAAAATAGCCCGGCGACAAAATAGCCCCGACAAAACAGCCCCGTCAAAACAGCCCTGTCTCCAGGGTCGGACTGGCTTAAAAAACCGGCCCGGGAAATTTTATTTAACTCCTAGTTTGATCAACTTAAACATAAGAAATACTAGAGTATAAAATTTCTATTCACTATTAACTATTATAACAGCTTTTTATCGTTTCACTGGTAGATGCTAAAACATCAATGATTTCATTGTTATTGATTCTTGGAAAAGAGTCTTTCTCACAAGACATCAGCATGAATGATCTTGATGAAAACGACCTCTCACAAGCAACTTGTGATGAGGATAATGTCAACACAAATTGTAAGCCAGATACAAATAATATAAATACAATAATATATACGAATAAGCAAGACTATGCAAATTAAACTTCTGGAGAACAATAATAACAACAAACAATACTCAAAACGGTCAAAGCATTCAAGCCACTAATTTCGAATTAAATTTTGATTCAGTTTCACAACATTTTTTAAAAATACTTTGACATGGAGTTATCGTGGGGCTATAATGACGGGGCTATTTTTTCGCCGGGCTATTTTGTCGCCGGGTTGTTTTGTCCTGGGCTATTTTGTCGCCGGGCTATTTTGTCGGGGCTATTTTGACGGGGTCACTTTGACGGGGCTATTTTGTCTTGGGCTATTTTGACGCCGGGCTGTTTCGACGGGGCTGTTTTGTCGGGGCGGTTTTGTCGGGGCTGTTTTGTCTTGAGCTATTTTGACGCCGGGCTATTTTGACGGGGCTGTTTTGTCGGGGCTATTCTGTCGCCGGGCTGTTATGACGGGTCACCCTTGTGTCCTAGTACATCACATTCTTTATATTTGATTGAGAAAAATACTGTTCGAGTGCTGCACAAATTTTTGACTTCTTCACAATTTCAATCCATCGGCATCAACTTTTGAATGAGGAGTTGAAACATGCTGATTAATCATTGATTCTCAAACAAGAAGGCGTTGGTTCTGCAAAACTGAAACGAAGGCACTTAAGCATGACCATCAGCATCAGATTTAGAATGTACTGAAACAAATTGCTAATAGATAATAATTTTTTTCCCAAACATTGAAATAGGTCTACGGATATTTTGATGGTATCAAACTGAAGTAGAAAAAAACTCAAATTAATTGAGAACCGATTATGAACATCAATACGCAACGACCAAAGCACGCACGAAATTTTGGCACATAAATTTGGCTATCATGAGCATCAAGTCAAATGTAATGCGTAAATTGGACTTCAGTGACTTTGCCACATAGAAATCTAGAAAAGTATGTGGACTGTAATCAAAACTGTCGTAAATTCATTCTCTGATTTTAGTCATATTTACTTGGTTATATTATAATTTTCTGTTTCATGGAAAATTAAATAATTATAACTGAATTTCTCTAAGTAAATAAATTTAGCAAGCACTACTCGCTTCATTTCATTTCCTGTTTATTCATTGGAAGATAAGTCTCCGTTCAACATTTCCTAAATAAAAGTGTATTGTTTATATATTACGTCACTAATATGTGGTGTTGTGGTGTAAGCAGTAAGGGGAATTGGAAAGGGGCCTCCCTTCCAAATGGGCCCAGGGCCACCCACCGGCTTAATCCGGCACTGTGGGTGTGAAATTGCATGTGACAATGATGCAATGATGCTTGTGTCAATAAAGCTAAACTTGAAAAAGCGCTGTCGAGTTTAACCTGTGTCAGCGATTATTTCCCACCAAGAAGTCTGGAATAAAAGATCTGTGCTATTATTCTTTGCCAATTCAACACCTTGTTAAGAAGACATCATTTGATTTATCAAGGATTCATGACAAGATCTGGGAGGCGAAGTTGAGAGACACAGAAAGAGTAAAACTATTAAAAGTTTTTTTAAATAAATTGTAATAGCTAAGTATTTTCTTCTTAAATCTTGTTTACAAATATGGTAAATTGTTTTTTATTGATCAGTTTGTATGAGTTTTTTAGGGCAAAACCGTTCCTGGGGTCAATTTTTGGCTGTAATGTTAATATTAATGTTAATGTCCCTATAGGCAATTGTTGCTGTGTATGGTTTCGATGTGCAAAGGTTTGCAGCAAGTCTCATCGATAACCCATGTAACGTGCGATGCAATGAGGGTGGTTAGACAGGGATTTCACCGAGAGGGACACCAGTCTGATCAACGGACGTGGCCCACCTCACAAGAACGTCATGAGTTTGGGCCGAAACATTCGATGACGGGGGCACTCCTCTGATGATTCCCTGTCGGTTCGCGCTTCGTTAAGAGCCAAATCAGTCCCACAGTATTAAATAATAATTAAATAACAAAAATCTGATTTAAACTAATAAAAAATGGAAAATAATAAATATATTTTTAAACTCACTTCCTGACAAAGGCGACTGTTGAAAATGCAATCACAACGACACACGAAACCATCAGAGCTACGGCGAGGCCGATTGCTGTGAGGACACCTGTCGAATGGTATGCAAATATACTCGATCGTGTAGTGATTGATCTGAAACTTAAAATTTTTCTAAGCCCAGCGAATGATTCGAAAAGCATCCTTTTGAAGCGTTAATATCTCATTTATGACAATTTATTTTTTAAATGATTGAAAACGTTGGTGTCGTTATTATCGCTCGTTGGCGAAAACGTAACGCGTGTTATGTGTTTTCGCTGTTCTCTCCGATCATAGTCAAGCCAAGCGAATAATCGACCGGGTTTCTACCCCTTCAGGAATTCATGGGACAGGGAAGACACGAGGCTATGCACATGGCGCTTTATAAATTAATTTATTATTATTATTATTATTATTATTATTATTATTATTATTATTATTATTATTATTATTATTATTATTATTATTATTATTATTATTATTATTATTATTATTATTATATTATTATTATTATTATTATTATTATTATTATTATTATTATTATTATTATTATTATTATTATTATTATTATTATTATTATTATATTATTATTATTATTATTATATTATTATTATTATTATTATTATTATATTATATTATTATTATTATTATTATTATTATTATTATTATTATTATTATTATTATTATTATTATTATATTATATTATTATTATTATTATTATTATTATTATTATTATTATTATTATTATTATTATTATTATTATATTATTATTATTATTATTATTATTATTATTATTATTATTATTATTATTATTATTATTATTATTATTATTATTATTATTATTATTATTATTATTATTATTATTATTATTATTATTATTATTATTATTATTATTATTATTATTATTATTATTATTATTATTATTATTATTATTATTATTATATATTATTATTATTATTATTATTATATTATATTATTATTATATTATTATTATTATTATTATTATTATTATTATTATTATTATTATTATTATTATTATTATTATTATTATTATTATTATTATTATTATTATATTATTATTATTCTTATTATTTAAATGTGGCGCCGCTTTAAATAAATTAAATTCCTTAAATCTGATCCATGAGTTCTTTGTTAATTCTCATGCTGGTTCTTTTTTGTTTGCTCTGTTTCATTTTGATGAATAATAAATTTGCTCAAAACAAAAAATAAATAAATAAATGTACAACATGATATTCAGAAAACATGGGTCTTTAATTTATTTAAAAAACTTCTTAGCCCAATGACAATGCAATATAATGTTAATTAATAATCCGAAAAATCTAACCGTAAGTATAAAGAGTTGACGATTTTAGTGGCACATAACGACCTGGTGTTAAAAAGTTGTCCGTAAATAATTACAATTTAAAAAAAAACAAAATGTTTATCAAAAATTCATTTTAGAAGTGAATAATTTAAGGATTTCTATAAAAAAAAATAGTAGCTTTGAAAATTAAGCATCTAGAAAATTATTTACAGCCATAAAAATCTTTAACCTTGAGATAGCCTAAGCATAACCTGACTAACCATGACCACTTTACCAAATTTCTAAATTTTAGTAATAAAATCAGAGTGCCACTCAAAATTTTTTTACATTTCATGTGCCCACCCTTAAATGTGTTCGTAAAGTAAAAAAAAGAGTCTTGCAAACTTTTGATGTATTCTGTTAATATTTTATATTTGCTCATTCCTGGCTAATTGTATAATTAGGTTGAATTGTTGACCCACAATTACTCCAAAAAGAATCAACGGTTCCAAGCAATCGCTTTAATTCAATCACTTAAAATGCCATGATTGATGCGTCAGAATTAATGTCTGAAAATATAGTCTCTAAGATCCTTGTCGAATCTGTTGCTGCAGCAATAAGGGCGGACTTGTTAGGATTTGCAAAGTCATGGCAATGTTTCTCTGTCACCTGCAACAAGAACTGTTTCTTTTCCTCTTGAATTGTTAGAACCCCTTCGAACTCCTGAATTATGTCCATTCCTCTCTCGACTCTCAAACGTCTGACTTTCTGTTCACAGGAACAGAACACGTGATAAGGTTGGCGAGGTTTTGTTCCTGAAAGAGATTAAACACTGCAGTTGCTTCTGCTTGTCCAGTTCCATTTGCAATTTAGATATCCCAGCTTTTTCAATAATCCATCTCCAGGTACCAGAATGGAATGACAAACTCGTTTGTTTGGTAAACAACATTTTGCCACCCCAGTTCACTGTGAATGGTGAACTTGGATCAAAGGATCTGATGACATGTGCATCAAGGAATATTACTATATACGTATAAGTAACAGAGTGCTAAAACATTTTTAATAAGCATTTTATTTACACTCCTTGAAGCATGTTTGATCAAAAAAATCCACTTTTACGAAATATTTTGATCTCACTGAGCGACCATTAGATATCAATATATTTAAATGAAAATTAGCACAATTACTACATATCATAAAAGAAACAAGTTCAGAGAGTGGACAATTTAAAGTGTTAAAAATTTTACTGCATATTTTTGAGTGGCACCCTAATAAGTATAAAAGGATAGAATATTAGTAAAAAATATCAGCCATAAATTTTCTGCAAAAGTGATAAAAGTAATTAAAATAAATTGATGGAAAATGAGGAGCGAATAAACTCGAGATTCAAATAATCGGAAAATTAGCAATTTGGAAATCCATCATGAAGATGTCCTCCTTATTAAAAATTAATCTGCAGGCGTTATTTTAAAAATATTACAAAAACATGTTATGTTTTCTTTTCTGGTGGTTACACATTTTTTCAAAGTGTATTTAATTTTTATATCAAAATCTAATAATTAGAGGTAAATAAATTAAGCATTCTTGATTATTTCAGTATATTTATCGCAATAAAGTTATAAATGTTGTTCAAATCCTTCTAAATGACAATTAAAATTAAGCAACTCTCATTCTTGTCATTCATCACTTGATTTTTACCTCCTGGACAGGCGAGACGTTCTCCAATCCAGGTGTTTCCTTTACAGGTGATGTAGAAGGTGTCAGAATTGAAGAGACATTTGATTGAAACGTTCCCGCCATTTCTTCTGACGTCTGCATTCGTGACGTTTAACAAGTCGGGACAGCCGAGAGCTGGTAGAGAAATCAGCTGATCAGAATAATTTAATAAATAATCTAAATTTGATTATTTTTATTCTGTTTTAAATACTTATTTTACAACAAATAAACATACTCTAATCATCATGCTAATTTATTCACGAAGACATTAAAATTACTTTAAAAATAAATAAAAGATTGGAACTGAAATTCAGCAGACCACATCAGCTCAAGTGGAGCACCTTACAACCTTAGGTAGCCATTGGTTAGCCCCCTTCACCCACGTAATCTTGTTTGAACGCCAACTAAATGTCCATTGTGTTTTGACCAAGTGTTTATAATTATTAATTAATAAAATGTCTTTTAGAATATCAGCAAATGATTCGATATAAATAATTGAATAATAATATTACTAATGATGACAATGATAGTTGTAGATGTAATAAAAACCCGAAGCTACAAAATAAATTTCGGTGGGGGTTCATTTTTTTGTTATTTTTCAAAATTAAATAATAACAATAATAATAATAATAATAATAATAATAATAATAATAATAATAATAATAATAATAATAATAATAATAATAATAATAATAATAATAATAATAATAATAATAATAATAATAATAAATAATAATAATAATAATAATAATAATAATAATAATAATAATAATAATAATAATAATAATAATAATAATAATAATAATAATAATAATAATAATAATAATAATAATAATAATAGCATTAACAATAAAGATGGATGCGAACCTTGGGTCATCCGTTGCAATGCAATTCATTACGTCCACTCCTGATTAAGTCGTGAAAGGAAAATCTTAATTTCTGAGTTTTAATTCCCCCACCTCAATCCCATTCGGATTGTTCGCACCCATTTAATCTTGCGTTAAATTACATTCACGCTGGATTATTCGACGAATAAAATGAGACGACGGTTCCTGAAAATGAGTGTCCAAAGAAGGATGAAAATTTTGGGAGAGTGGGTTTGGGAGTTGTTTTTATGCCAGCCGATTGCAAGGGTGAGTGTAAGAAATTAGGTTGGATGGAACGTTGGCTGTCTGGCTGAGGTTGTGGCGATGGGGCTGCGGTTAAAGGGTTCGCCATAAAGGTTGGATGGCTGGGTGAATGTTCAAGTTCAGAAGCAGTCTGCTCGTAACAAAAATTACTGAGACTTTGGAGATAAAGGATTAAAGTGGGCAGCTGGACCGATTGATGGGTGACTAGCTTTGATGATGATGGCGATGACGACGACGACGATTAACTTGATGAATCAAAGAATCGTGGGTGAAAGAGAGAACAGTGATGGATAGGTGTTGGATGACTGAGCAGGCAAAGGAATGTGCGTTCTTCTGAGAAATCGTGCAAAGGAGACGTTCAAATCCCAGTTGAACTGATGATAACACATCGTTTGCTAAATGGCCAGCCATAGACAACTTATGTAAGAGCCCTTACTTGTTCTAAGCACGATTAGCATAAAAGGCGGAGTCAATAAATGTTAAGTAAGAAGGGCTGGAGAATATTAATCAACCAGGGGTCTTCGCCACGCGACACTTCGTTCATGAATATTTAATCGGGAGGGAAAAGACGAGCTGTTAATTACGATGGCAGTAAAAAGTGATGCTTGAATAATGATGAGCCTCATTATCATAATAAATGGGGTTGAACACTTATTAACATAACGGAGCTTTGTCATTAACATGATCAGGTAGTGATTATTAGCCGTACTACTGTTATCATGTTATGCTTACTGTAACTCGTATAATCACCGTAATCATTATCATATCATCTTTAAAAGGATATCATCATCGACATCATCCTCATCATCATCATCATCATCGTCGTCATTTTAAAGGTCGAGGAAAATTTTGTTCTCTCCTTTTTGTCGTGATTTTCTCTTTGAACGTTTCGATGTTTAGAATCCCAACTTTCGGTCAAAATCAAAAGACTTGCGAATAAAAATGTTGCCATTCGAGCTGCTCAATTATTTATAAATTTGCCACGTGACTCAGAAAGAAAATGGCGGACTCTCTTTTTTTCTCGGCGGAATATTTCTTGCGCCGCTCAAGAATACAACGCGAGGATGGAGGGAGTGCGTAAATAGTTCGTCTTCTTGTTTTGGATTTGCATTGTGCTCCAGATAATGGCGGCTTGAGAATGTTTATCCCTGGAAAACCAACCTACGGTCGCTCAGAGCTCTTCATTGTCGTCGTCATCATCATCATCATCATCATCATCATCAGCATCATCGTCACCGTCGCCAACATCACTCATTTTACCGCGCTATCGTCATCATCATCATCATAATCCTCACTGCGGCCATCAATCATTCCACTCTCTCTAATCATTATCATCACCGACATCATAACAGACCTTCATATCGGAGCATGAAACGGGCGGTGTGCAAATTTACGCCCGACTGCTGCTGACGCCTCGGGACGTCCGCCGCCTGTGGACGCAACTGGTCGCCGGTGTGGTTGATGTGGTTGGCGTGCAGAAAGTTGTAGCCGGGGTGGTAGTGTCTCAGGAGTTGAACTGACACTTCGAGTCTGTTGGAGTGCGATTGGTAAACGTTCGTCTGCCTAAGTCCGGAGAGGCAGAGGCTGGCAATCGTGGCATCAGACGCCGATGAAGCCGGTGACGCTAGGACATCGTCGACGTTGTGGATGATGCTGCCGCTCTCCAGGATGGTCAACTGCAGGTAGCAATCTGAGCCTACCTGGGCCGTTTCCGAGCCGTTGAGAGTGTTGATTTTAATCCTGTTGTTGCTGTGTTGATTCGTCTGCTGAGGTGATGCAGACTGGCGGGAAAAGGTGAACAGGGTTAAGTTGATCCTTTGACCTTGGGGAACCTGGAATGTGTTGCTGCGTCACATGATGACGATGACGATGAAGATGATGATGATGACGATACAATGAAGGCTATGCAGTGATGATAGTATTATAGGCGATTAAGTGAAACAAGGTCGACTTAATTATTCCATCAACAATCACGTGTCGTACTTTCATCGCACATCATCCACATCTCACTCTTTCGTTCAATCTATTTTCAGCGATTGCTCTCATTAAATAGGGACGGATGGATGGATGGATGGGTAGTCGGATGGATGGATGGATGGATGGATGGATGGATGGATGGATGGATGGATGGATGGATGGATGGATGGACGGATGGATGGACGGATGGACGGATGGACGGACGGATGGACGGATGGATGAACGG
>JAJTWR010000380.1:147500-150000 GCA_021613335.1 Whitmania pigra | reverse complement strand
ACCTTCCGAATTTCATTCGACCGTAACGGGCTTGACTCATCAAGACGACTTTGTCCTGACCGCTGCAGGTAGCATTAAAGGTCTCCCACTGGCAGAATTCTTCGACTGAGTCAAGAATCGAACCCCTGAGGTCTGGACTGGATAGAATGTTGTCATCGGATGCAAGGAGTGGTGGAATGAAGAAGAGTGCTGGAAAGGTTATTGGAGATTAGCATAATTTATTCGCTTGTTGTTGGTTTGCTTGTTACGATATGGCTAGTACAACATTGGATGGTTTAGTTTGAATCTTGTTTAATTTAAAGATATTAAATTAATTTAATTAATGAGTGAAAGTTTGTAACTTTTACATAATAAATTGTTATTTTAATTATTAATTAATTATGCAAAATAATTATAGCTGAAATAAATGATAATATTATAAAATTCAATATAAGAAATTAATATTTTTATTTTATTTTATATTTATTTTTTTAATTTTTATTGAAACAAGGTAAAAGGGCTATCAACCACTTATATCAATATGACCATCACCTATATGACCATCAGTAAAAAGTTAAGAAAACAAATAGTATGCAAGTGTAGACAAGTGTCCACGAAACTAAAAATATTAAATTATTTTTACACTTTACCGCCATTGCTTCAATTTCATTTAAAGTCGTCTGCTTCCTTTCAGAAGTGACAAACGGTGGCAATAAACGTACATCAAAAGTTGCCAGTTCCTTGTTAGTTTTTGCTGAGAAAAAATCGAAAAATATTTTTTTCATTTTAAAGCGCCTAAATTTCATTGTTAATTTGAGTTATTACCTCGACTTAATTGCTTGTCGAAAAAGGTTCTAATTGCTCTTAGCAAGTCTTTCTTCAAAGTTACTGTCGAACGATCTTTTGCCCGTCCGCTCCTCACTCATTCACTCACTCACTCACTCACTCACTCACTCACTCACTCACTCACTCACTCACTCACTCTCACTCACTCACTCACTCACTCACTCACTCACCACTCACTCACTCACTCACTCACTCACTCACTCACTCACTCACTCACTCACTCACTCACTCACTCACTCACTCACTCACTCACTCACTCACTCACTCACTCACTCACTCACTCACCACTCACTCACTCATTCACTCACTCACTCCACTCACTCACTCACTCACTCACTCACTCACTCACTCACTCACTCACTCACTCACTCACTCACTCACTCACTCACTCACTCACTCACTCACTCACTCACTCACTCGCTCACTCATGGTTACAAGTACATTGCGAGAGATTGATATTGCCAGAGAAGGACTCGGGTATTGTTTTGGAGCACGCATCCGAACGTTCAGCTCACGTGACTTGAAGCGGGAGAATTATTTTCGAATATCATTCCAGACGTTTTTATGAACTTCCTTTTCGGGAATTTTTGCGACCCTGACCTTCGAGCAGTTTTCTTGAAGTAATTTTTGCGAAATAAATTACGAACAGTATTTAAATAAGCATTCTCAAAAGATAAAATATCGAATGTGATCTACGATGAAGATGACGACGAAGACGATAATAATTATTCTGTTTATGATGAGTGATGGCAAGTAAAAGTGATTGATTGAATGGCTAGATAATGAGTGGAATGATTTATGATTGGAAGCAACGATGGATGGATGGATAGATGGATGGATGGATGGATGGATGGATGGATGGATGGATGGATGGATGGATGGATGGATGGATGGATGGATGGATGGATGGATGGATGGATGGAGGGATGGATGGATGAAGAGATGAATAAATGGCTGTAAAACTGATGGAATAAAGAATGAATAGATAATTTTCTGAACGGAGAGATGTATGGGCGGATTGAAGAATGGATTGGTGGGTGAATCGATTGAGGGATGAGTGGAAATGGGTGATTGGAGAAATGAGGTAGCCACCTGGTGCACGAGTTTCAATTCATCTTTCCATTTAATCCCTTGGAAACACACACACGTTAGAATGAAATTCTCTCCAATTGAAGGAGCATTGATTGATGTTTTTTAAATCGACGTCAGCCAGAAATTGATGAAACGAGCGGTGAATGTTTCAGAACATTAAAGAACACTCTGGAAAGTTGTTCATGGATGGACTCGGAAATCAGCGTCAATTTGCAATTAGTGGATTGTTTCATTAAATTGCTTTCATCATTATCATCATCATCATCATCGTCATCATCATCGTCGTCGTCATTACAGATTGATCGTCTTCAAACCGTTTTGGTCGCAAAGAGCAGGAATTTTGAGAAGAATGTATTCATTTTATTATTTTTTTAAAGGCAATAAATCATATTTTTAATCGATAAATCATCTGAGGAAATATTTGCAATAAACATATTTTTCAAATAAATCTTTATTTTTACTCATATTCCCGATGGACAGAGGGTGTCAAATGCTTATGCCTCCATCCCGAAGATTACGAGTTTGGAAAAGAGTTACAAATGTAATTGATTTTTTGATTTTATTTCTTCAATTGCTGATTTCA